>JARHVA010002851.1:632500-657500 GCA_037957365.1 Torreya grandis
TTGATAATTGCGTTTCATTTTAGTGCATAAATTAATGAGTTAAATCCATTAGTAAAAAATATTATATCATTTAGAAGGAAATCAATTAATTAATTCTCAATGATACCTAACCGAGGTTATTTTATTATTAGGTCTTGTGGTCACAATATTAAGATTATTACAAATTTTATTGTTCCCTTCTACAACTATGAAATGATGATTCCATTAATTTATTATATCATAAATTTTACTTATTCACATCTATTATAAATGTTTGTTTGTGAACGATAAATTTATGATAAAATACATAAAAGTAGCTCTCATATTTAGCAATATATTTAAAATTGAGTAAAAGGGTTATTCTTAAATGAGATCAATATCAATACAATATTATAAATATATTAAAATCCTAATGCCTTTAATTAATTAATATTATTCGTGATTTAATTATTACAAGTAAAACCATATTAACAACTCTCTTACAAATGCAATATATTATTTTCAACTCATGCATGTTTTTCCTTGAGTTGATGCGGGTACCATTAAAGATGTATGACAAACCACCTTTATGCCAAAAAGTTATAGGCATTTCATTATAACAATGTTAATTATAATATATGATTTTGTATGTAATTGATTATTTATTGCATACTAATAAATTTTAATTTAAGTTAGCATTAACATTATGATCTATTTTGAATGAAACTAAATTAACTATAATTGCCTTTATAATGTGGTAGTTTAAAAAGCCTCCAAAATGATACAAAAAATATATCATACATAGAAAACCATGCATTTTAAACAATTATTTTGGAAAAATTATTATGATACTAAACCATATACACCTAGAAGGTGTTTAATAAAACATGATCATCATTATTAAACATATTTTTAATTGTAATTTCTATCTAACAATACCTTGTTTGTTAACCCAGTCTTCATAGATTTCTCATCACACCACTATGAAAACACAATAATTTAAGCACATTTATAATTCATTATTATACAATATGGTATATAAATAATCACCTTATAATGATCCCACAGTTTAAAGAAATCGATTTTGGATTCATCATGTTACATTTTTGTTGGACCAAAGTTTCACACACCATATGTGTGTTCATATTTAAGGCAAAGATAAAATTTTGAATGGTTTAATTTTAAAAAAACCAATATTAAATTGTAAATAACGATAATGAAGAGTGTAAAGAATTAATCAGCCTATCCTTAAAGAATTAATTGGTCTATCCTTAATTAACTTGCCATTTCATAGTGTAAGTGTTAGAAATCAATTCCAAATGGTCAATGGTAACTCAAAGATAATCATTCAATGTGAAAATAGCTAGAAAATTAAAAAAAAACTAATAAATTATATTGAATCAAAGTTGTAAGCTAAAATGAAATAAGAATTAAAAACAAAAAAATGAACATAGACTGACTTTTGAAACAAGAAAAAGTCAAATGAAGGAAATGAAAAACTCAATAGATAACAATAAATAATAAAAAATGTGTTTTTTGGAAACTAAAGTATCTCATACTATGTTTATCAAAATATCACTCAACTAGCCATACATATAACCACGTCTTTAAAAATCCATTGATCAAACCTAGCATATTCTTAGTTTCCTATAGTCAAGAAAAAAGACATTACCATTATGTGTATGATTTATAACATCATATGTTCATAAAAAATAAAGAAATATAAACAAGAACATCATAGAGATATATCAAGTACATATAATTTTGAAATAATTAGAATATAATAATCATATCCATGACCTAATAATTTTAATAACCATATAATCATAAAATATATCTTGTTAATGTCAAATAGGAGCAACAGAAACTCTCAAATGGTTCCAAAATGTTTGGATATGATAGGTCCATGTAAAAAATAGTGCCCTTAGTGTTCATACCCATGACCTCAAAAACTATTTCTTCCAATACTTCCACCAAAACTCTTCTTAGCTTCACTGCCTTATCTTTTCAGGCATCAAAAAATCATAGTGAGATCCTTGGGTCTAACCCATAAATTCTTACCATGTATTTTTTTAGGTCACCTTTCCTTAAAATATTCCATATTATCTTACTAATTTTTTACACTTTTACATGATAATGGATCCACCCTCAGTCTCTAACCTCCCTTGCATTATCTTTGAAACAAATTATTCATTATGTCAACTGAGGTGATTATCATCTTGTTCTAATCAAATAAATTATTATCCCATGGATTCCAACACTTATTGATAATTTGATGATTTTTAGGCCAACTCACTTCTCCTTTTTATGTTATAATTAAGCATCATATGGGGGTTTCATAATATATCAAAACTTTCAACCCTTCGTAAAGGACTCAAAGTGGTAACTAGCAAGATGATCAAGGAGATAAGTCTCTCCCACCTTTGTGTTTAAATATTAATCTTTATCCTTGTAATTCAAGATATCAATAAAGGGATGAGGAATGTTTGAGAAAATTATCCATTTGATAAAGTTTGAGTTAAACACACCTTTATTACCCATCCCATAAACACATCCACTCCATAAAGGTATGAATAATTATTGGCTCATCAAAGTTTTTCATTATCATCTGATCATCATTGATAATATTTTTAATATTTCATATTGACCTAGAGTTATCCTTGAGACTATTGATAATGTTTAGTGAGTGAGTATCCTTATATAACCAAATATTTTAATCTCAAATCTTATGCTAGTTTTATTAAACATAGTTCAACCCTTAATTCAATTAATTGTTTCAATTGGATAGTTAAAGGACTCACATAAGCAACTAAAAATCTACCCTTGTTTTCTCTAATGACACCCCATTCACCTGCTCATCCTATGTACCCTTTTTATACACCATTAAAGTTTAATTTATACCAAAAAAATTCTGGTTTTCACCATTTGACCCTTCTCCTAACTATCTTTTCCCTAGTCTCATCTTCTCACTTAGGGGCTTCTATATTACACAAGTGAAAAATGCTCCCCTTAGTATGTAAAATTATTTTATTTTCCTTTTTAAAACCAATTGTATATTTTCCTTGGTAGCTTATGTAATTTATTACATACCCATTCCTTATTATTTTTATATTAAATAATATATTATTTGTCCTTTATTTCCACACTTCCCCAAAGGTAATGAGGTAGGGCCAATTTCCAAAGTGTTTTGAGTATAGGGAAGAACCACGTGGGATTTATATTGGATTATGAGGTCTAAATGGATTTAGTTTGACCCAATACATTTTTAAAAGATAAAAAATTAAATCCAATAGTTTATTAATCAAGGGGAAATTTATTAAAAGGTTTTTAATAGATTCTTAATATTTCTAAAATAACTCAGACATATTAATAATATGTAATTTTCCTTTTATTAGATTATAGATCATAAAAACTTTATTATGTTCCACCAAACAATATACAAAAGTGAATTTATGAGTAATATCTTTCTACCATAGGGACATCTAAGGAAAATAATTCTCCCCCAGGGCAAGGTCTACAAGGTAACCAAATTTTACAGATTAAGAACACATTATTCAACATTCCACATAAGAGAATCCTCTTTTGGGAAATGACTCATGTGGGAAACAATAAACTTAAAGTTGAGAGAAGTACATGTAGTTTTTAAAATAAATATTTATATCTTTTTTTACCTCAATTTAATAAATAATCATGGCTACATCAATTTTAAAAATGTCCTATAAATTTTAACTCATTTTTAATAATGAATTTAGTATATGTGAATGTAAATATAAACCAAGTTGAATAATTAATAGATTTTCATAAATGTGTAAGTCATATTAATATTTTTCATACATTAAAATGGATTGTAAATTTAGATTTTATATGAATGTATTAATGTGCTTAATATAAGGTACATGTTTACTATAAATGTAATTCATGATGGCATATAATTCTCAATAATTATGATATCTCTTTATGAATTTCTATACTATGTTATCTCTTTGTTAAATTTTATCACTAATAGAAGGCCACATATTATGAGGAAAACCTAATTTTAATAAACATTATAAGTGGTTAAGAATTAAATGTGTACATGTTTTAGTATATAGAAGAGTGATTAAATATAAAATATCATACAACACCATGAATTTATTATCTTATATAGTATAAATGAGTAAATATATATTGTGAATATAGCTAAGTCTAACTCAATTCACACTACTAAAAAATGGAGAATGTTTGTAGGATCAATAAGCGGTGTTTTAAAATGTTGGAATAGCGAGTAAAACTAGAGGATTGGACTCACTACATTAAGAATAAGAAAATTTGGAATAATATAAAAATGAATAAAAATATTTATTGATTCCTTAACTATGATAACAACCAACAGAACATAGGAGAATACGAGTTTATATTACTCATATTTGATTCAAAAAATAAGTAATGTTTTCCATTATTGGAGAGTTATTTAATGCAGATGTAGATGTAAATGTGGTCATCAAAACCATGACACCTTTTTGAATAAATGCTAATGTAGTTCACAAAATCATAAAATAGGGATGTGTGTAGTTTCTTTATAAAGGAGAATAATATTCACATGAAAATAATAGGGGATTGCATTTATTTAGTAAACTCATTGTTTCATGTTTATTTTTATAATTTGAGCCTATAATCATATTTTTCATTATTTATTTTGATAATGTGAGCCACATTCTATAATAAAATATAATTTTTCTTAAATAATTGTTATATTATGACCCTTGATTTATAATAATATTTTTAGTTTTTTTGTAGAATATATGATAAAATAAATAATCGGGGATGTTGATGGGTTAGTTTTACATACATTGATTATGTCACACTACTTTTTATGATTATTGCCTCTAATATTGATAATTGTGTATAACACATGGTACATGGGAGACATATTTAAAAATTATAACCCCAAAATTGGAAAAAAAATGTATATTAATTAATAATGTAAACTAATTACTTGTAGTCATTATTTAATTTAAATTTTTTAATTGATGGCAAATAAACTAGTTTTCACTGTGTTAATGTTTTTTTAAAATATAAATGAGGATAAAAGTGTCCTCACCCAAGTGAAACTATAAAATAGTAAGGCCATGGCCATACCAAAGTAAAAAATAAATAGCTTAAAAAAAAAAAAAAGATAAGTAAATAAATTTTTAAGAAGAAACCATAAAAAATAGTTACATAACAAGATACAAAAGCTGCTAACTAACAACTAAGAAAAAATTTAGTCAATCCACTATAAATTTTTTTAATGAAAAACATAATTTAGAGTGGAATATAAGTTCTTCAAAGTTAATCCCATAGAAATATTATTAGACAGAAATCCCAAGAGATTAACCATTCCAAAGTCTATGGGGTTATATATACTAAAAGGGAGATAAAAAATAGAATTATTGTGCCACCTTGTCCTAGGTGGTAGTTAGCTCCAGTATAATTAAAATCATAAAAACACATCATTTTATAATGGAAATTAAGAACCTCTACACATTTATTATGTCCTTAATGTATACACATAATATTTTTAAACTTTTATCAATTATTGATGTTGTTTATCTTATAGTAACCCATTGAGTCTCAATCTATCTGAGTGCACACCTTAAGGGGTGCACTGGGAAAGGGGTGGGTAGACCATTGGTGCTTCATAAAAATTTTGTCCCTTTTTCCACTTTTTATCTACACACTTGTATCCTAAAAATCATTCCCTTAATCTTGTTCTTCTCTCTTGCACACTCCTCTAATCATTTGCCATTGAACACACCCTTTTTCCTAACCTAAAACCCCTTTCAATAGTTTACAATACTAGGTCAACTAGGTCAACCTTATACTCTTATTAGTTAAACTAATCTAGGGTCTAGGTCAGCTCTTGGTTGACCTAGCTTGTGACCTAGTGAATTTTTGTCAATAACAATATTGCATCAACCCTTTCAGCTAAAATTTTTGGAATGGCATAGGGTTAAATTTTCCTATATACACAAGATAATTTTTCCATTATTTAAGGAAGATAAGAAGAATTAAGAACTATTTTGAATTTAATTATCCACTATTCTACTTGATGAACAAGCTTATGTTTCCATACTTTCTTTGTAGATATGGATTTTGTCTTGTGAAGAAGTATGTTAGATCCATTGATAGGTTATGTAGTCTAGGTCTGATTTATTATTATCATCCTTGCATACCACAATAACCTCTTGTGAATTACCTTGGCCAAGGTAGATATTGAGGGTTGGTGGGTTTGTCTTCAAAGGTAAGTGTTCCCAACTTTGTTCCTCCTTTATAAGAGTAGTTACATATGCATTTATACTTATCTTCCATGCATTAGGATTCTATATACATTGATGACAGTATATGTCTTTTATACATGTTTAATTTTTTTATTTATTACCCCCACTTTGTAACACAAGATTTAGTGAGAACTATATTATATTTATTTCCTTTACTTATTATTAGTATAGTGAATATGAAAACATAGGACTTAGTTAGGGTTATTGCCCAATTTTTCTTGACTGGAGGCTTTAGAACCCTCCCTAGTGATATTATTTATGATAAGAGATCCCCTAATTAGTTCTAGTGGATCCACATATTGGTCATCTTACTTATTATCTAGTGTATCCCCAATAAAAAGTGTATGTAGGATCTATATTCTTCAAGCTATGATTGATTTATAGATCTGATGTATTTCTAATTTAATACATTCAAGTGAACCCAACATGAATCTAACCCTTGCAGGTTTTCTTTCATGTTTTTAATTTTCTATCATTTTATTTATTATATTTATATATTCATGACACTAGGTTGATAGGGCTAGTATGGTTTATAACTTTTGTGTGTAGTTTTAACACAGAATCACATAAAAATGACTTTGTTCTTTTTATGCAGGTCTTGATCAGATACAAGTTACTAGGTTAAATAGGTCAACACAATACTCTTATTTACTTCCAAAAAACATACTAGGTCAACCAGGCTAGTATAGTATTCTAGATAGCTTCTAGAAAACATAGTAGGTAAACCACGCCAATATGGTCATCTTAATAGGTTTCAACAAATAAGGAATTATAGAACTAGGTTAACCTAGTCAACATATTTGGTAGAATTTATAACATTCAAGGCACTCCAATGGTAATCTCAAATTCTTCAGCATCTTCTAACCCATCAAAGTTCCTTTCTATCTTTCTCTTTCATTTTTGTTCTCCCTTAAAGTTCTATTTTGCATCGCTTGCAGTCTTTAAAACTACCATGATACAACAAACTAGGTCGACATAGTTCTATATTTTGTCTTCTATCTAAAATACTAGGTTGACCTTGTTGACATAGTTCTTAAATACCCTTCCTTTTTTAGTAAAGTAGTGACACTATTTACTTTGTTCTATAATTTCTACATACACTATCATCTAAACTAACATTGTACTATGTTTTGAATTAGAAATTAAAAACTCTATGCTAGTAATTATTTTGCACTTTCACTTTTAGTTATTTGCATGCTTAGATTATCTCAAATAGTTTAATTAGGTGGTTTTTCAATATACCATTTAGTTGAACTATTTTTCTCTTTCTTGCACACACTACTAAATCACACAATTTCAAAATGCATTTAAACATTTATCTACCCAAGGCCTACCTACTTAGATTTCATCACCAAGGGAAAAGCTAACTTGGTTTTTTGGCCAAGTATAAACATATGGTTAATTTTATATATTTATAAATCATCCAACACCCTTATCACTGTAGGATTGTGAAGTGATGGGATAGGCCCCAATACCAAGCCAAAACCATGACCAACACAAATCCCTTTTGGCCTAAACATCCTAAAACCATCCATAGATTGCTTTCTAATTCCCTACTTTCAACCAACTTCCCTATCACACTTAAAATAACAATTTATAATATAACAACATTCAAGATAACCACTTATTTAACATTTAATTTTTATTCGACTACGTATGTAATTTACTTATTATATGTTATATTATAAAAACATGCATTAGCCAATGTTAGTGCAAGGTTTTGTGTTGTGTACCTCAATTGGATCATTCTAATTGACCCAATTGATTGTGTGTTTACTTAAATTTATTTCATTCAAGTACATTGCAAAAAAATTCCTTGTTTCAGTACATTATCATTATGTTCAACATAGTCTCTTAAAAATTGTTTGTTTTCCCTACCTATAGTACTGAGTCAACCCAATTGACCTAGTATTATTTTATTCCTCTTAAGATATAGTATTAATTTTACCCTATCGAATCTATATCCTTATCATGTTATTTTATGTCTCAAGTTATAGTACTAGGTTGACCTTGTCGACTCTTTATCCTTATTCACTCAATTTTCAAACACTATTTCTAGTACTAGGTTGACCTAGTCTACTCTATACTCTTATTTGTCCCTTTGTATTTAATTGATTTTACATCCCATTTTCCTTTCCTAATGTCCATCCTTCATCATGAACTTCTTATTTGAAGATAACACTGAGTTGAATTCAATGAATATGATGAGTCTTACCAACCCTAATAGGTTCTCTTGTAAGCAGCTTGTGGATCCTATCCTAGATGAAATTAATGTTAATATAGCCACTCACACAAAAAACTATGGGACCCCTCCTCATTCATCTTCACTTCAAAATCCTCTTTTATCACTTAAAGATCAACCTAAATTAGATTATGCACCAAAAATGATCTTTTCATCTCTAAATTTCCTCAACATCAAGGAAAGGATCCTTATACTATTTACCATCTCATGAGAAGTGGTCAATTTGAGGAACCCCATTAACCTTTTCCCACATTCTCACATGTATTTAGGGATAATATATTCTTTACTTCTCACCCTCTTCCCTCTATTTTTACCCCTTCTTATACCATGGCTTCTTCTTCTTTGACTTCCTTTACCTCCATGACTAGTATATTTGCTAACATGGTAGGTTCTACATCTAGTGGGGATCTTCCAATACCTAGTCTTCTAAATTATTCAACTAGTGTATAATTTTATACCCATGATAATCATGACTCTAGTGATATTCCTTCTCATCCCTCTACTATTCCATCTTTTGCCACACAAGTAAATTGTGCCACTAGTGCCTCACTTACTAACATCTCTTCTCAAGCTCTTACTAATACACATAGTCGTACCCAAGCCACTACTACCAAATCTAGTGCTTCAAATAATGCATAATACAAATCAATCCCATAAAATCCTACTAAAAACTATTAATAAAATGAATGATTTTCAAGCTAACAATGTAAATCAAATGATACAAATGCAAAATCACCTTATCCATCTTCAAACCCACCCTCAACAAATGCCATAGGGCATGCATAACCAAAATATTCCCCTACATCTTCTTCAATATTCCCATGGTAATATTATCCCTCAACATCCTCTTATTAATAAGACAATTAAGCATCTTCAAAATGAGCCTCTAACATCTCAAATTTCTAATATTGATAAATGAGGTATCAACCCTACCATTTCGTGCAATGGGTCAATTGATCCTACTCTTCATTTAAAAGCATTTGGAGATATATATAAAGACTAGGTCAAATTAATACCTTTTTCACTACCAATATATTAGCATAAACTCTCATGGGTGATGCTTTCGATTGGTAAAACCAACTTGAAACACATTCCATTACTAGTTTGGAATATTTAGTAAATGCTCTAGTCTAAGAGTTCCAAACTAGTGATCTTCCTACGAATACCTTGGCCCATTTTATAAATTATAAGCAACTTAAAATTGAAACTACACAAGATTTCATGAAATGATAAATGACCTTGACTAAAAAGTGTAAACATAATATGGTAGATGACAACCTTTTCCATTTCTTTACCAATGCTCTTTTTCCAAAGCTACAATATTAGGTCTAGACTCTCTCTCTCTCTCCAAGTACTTTGGAGGAGGATATTAAGAAAGCTAAACATCAAGATTTCTTTATGCATTAATTTTATCCATCCCAACCTTATATAGGTACTCGCATGTTACTTAAAAATAAGAATCATCATGTTACCAATAATGGTGTAATGGATTCTTTTGATACCATTCACACTATTCAAGCTATTGTTCCTAACCAAACTTTAGAACAAGATTCCCTTCCCAACCACATGACCAATCCTCATTTATATTTAGTAAACAACATCAATGTTCATAAAAATTTATCCTTATAAAAATTACCAAAGTGTCTACTAAGGCCTCTCGCATGAGAACTTGATCCCACTTGAACCATGAAATATTGGTATGATCCCAATAAATTTTATTGGTTTCATGCTAGTTGGGGTCATTCTCATGAGACCTATAGATAGATTCATAATTTGGTTATGGGTTTCCTTCTTGATCACAATTTTACCATGATTCTATCATTTGTCAATGCTAATAAGCATGTTACATTGATTTCAAATTCCATGAAACATATATTAAATCTCAATATTTGAATCAAACTAATGCTTATTTGGCCATCTCTAAATATCTTATTATAAATCACCAAGATAACAAAGAAAAACATACCCCTTCTGCCAATAACGTTGATAGTCTTATTAACCCAACTCCTAAATAGAATGTGGTTTATATGACTAGCATAAGAAGGGTGGTTTCTTTCATTGATCCCCAACCCGTCTACATATGTCCATTATCTCACACATTTCATGTTATCCAAGATTCTTCTCCAAATCACTTAATTGATTTGGGGCATGATGATGTTATATCTTTTGATGAACTAATTCTAACACCTCCCTTGTATGAGACTTATCATACTATTTATACAATCCCTCCTTTTTCTTTACCTAACACCAATGGCATGCAAGCTTATATCAATAGTTATTCTAACAATTCTCAAACCCAACATACATCAAATACTCCATATTCTCAACATAATCTATAAACATAACCTAAACCATCTGCTTCTTATCAACATAAATTCACATGTTCTTCAGCTCCGCCTTCTGAGGACCTCTTTCAAGACTATACACCTCTTTCTAAAAATATTATTTTGGGTTATGATGAGGGAGATCATATCATGAAACTCACTAACCCCCATCCAAAATACCATTTATTGAACTTATGAGGACCTCTCTACATCATCATAACTATCTTATGTCTCTTTTATTAAAAATGAACATCCCTCATCCTCCCCTGGCAGGATGTGAATCAACCTTATCTTGGATCTGAAGATAAAATTCTTTAACAATGAAAAGATATGTCCATACATGTTGATTAAATAATAGACACTTCTCTTTCCCTTAAATTCCCCATTTCTTCTATGATTTTGGATGAGATTTTGCTTCATATAGATGATCCTCCTCTATTTATTAGTGCCCAAATTGGTGATATACAATTCAAGCATGCCTTGATTTCATGAGGGTTCCATCACTTATGTTACGTCTCTTAATTTTATAAAAACCTTTGGATATTCTAAATGAAATCTTAAATCCACATGCAACACATGTTAAGGCTATGACTAAAGGCAAATGCCTCCTTTAGCTTGTGTGTGGCTCCCCATTACCATTCCACCTCTCACCATTCACATTAAGGTGATGATATTTAAATTTACTCTATCTTATAAAATTTTTATTGGTATTCCATGAACTCAACATATGAGATAAATTGCCTCTTCTGCTTACCAATGCATCAAATTCCCTCACAATGGAGGCATTTATAGGATTCAGGGTGACACTAACCCTTAGAATTTTGAACAATTCCAAGATCATGGTGTATTAAATATTCATACCCTTGAACCCTTTCCAATTATTCCATTTCATGATTCTCAATGCTTTAACTTCCCCATCAATTCTACTAAAGGTTACAATGGTCATCCTCAATTCATTGGGAATATTCCATATAACCTCTTAGATTTTGATTATGATGAGCCTGATGAGATAAATATTAAGATTAAAACTTTAGATATCTCATCTCATATTATCTCTTATATTCCCTCTTATTTTCAACCTTGTTATCATCAACCACATTGTGATGGCATCCCCCTTATCTTAACTAATACTCAACATTCCATTCATCACACCACATCGGATAATAAGGTCATCCAAACCTACAACATTGATCTTCATAACTTAGATGATCTATTATTAAAAGGTTTATTTTAGGCCTATTATGCTAATATTATTGATTATAGATATTCTTTTGATCCATAAACTAGCATTTATTTCCATGCAAAAATTGTTTACCTTGGATCTTTTAGTCAAATCACACAATTTCCTAAAAACACTCAAGGAAACAAAACTAAATTTGACCTTTTAATACATATTCATCTCAAAAATAAAAGTGCTCAATTTTCCTTTAATATTTCATATTTAATTATGCATTCAATAATGATTAATAAACAAAATTAATTAAAATGTAGAAAAAAACAAATAAAATCAACTCGTGACAAGCACTTGATAATAGAGTTCGACAATACCTACATCTCTAGGTCCACTTATAGTATGAACCAATCCATTTCCATAAAAAGTGAGTACATGGAAAACCATAAAAATTATCAAATGTATACTCTAAGACTTCTTATAAATTGGCAGCAAACCTTTAAAAAGTCCCAGAACCCACGGACAGACCTTCCACCTTACTATCGTCAATGCAATTTCATAATCCTATGTATTTTCCACCAAAAGTATCTAAACTAGACTTATAAAATGGAATTAAAAAATACAAAACAAGTTCTTCAACATACCATTGAAATTATCTTAGAGTCTAGGACATTTCCCTAGTTTACATTGAGAGATAATAATGCCTCTAAAAGCCTCAAAAATGACGAAGATCACAAACTAGTCTTATTTACCTTAGCTCTTTAGATGAATCCAATGTCTTTAAATTACCAAGTCTAAAATTTATATATCTATTTAGACCCTTAGATCCACTAGTTGGGTCTCTATACTTTTAATGGATAGGTTTGGGGTTTGAAACTCGACTTGGCAATTATACGTTAGGATTTAGTTTAATCCCACATTGACCACATAATGTCATAGAAATTATTTAAATAAAATTATATTTCCATTTTTACATGGTATTAGAACCATTTTGGCCTCTTTATGGCAATTTTAATAAGCTTGTCTTATATGTGGCATGATTGAAGTGGTAAATTTGGCATATTGATGTGGATCCATTGATGGAACCTTTGACTATTATGTTAATCCTTGCCATGTTAATTGAGCCTAGAATGTTCTTAAACCATGCTAAAGTTGTTCCTGGAACATCATGGAATTTAGTTTAGAACTATGGTAAAATGGTGGATCTTGGGTTCATGTTAAATTGGAAACCCATCTATGTTAAATATAAAACTTCGATTGTCATTCTCTATTCAACCCATTTGAGTTAAAATATAAAACCCAAATCATATTTTGTGACATGTGTATCCCACTCAAGATCATTTAATTAGAGTTATGTTGGGTTCCCATTCAACTTAGCTAGCTCAATCTTGGCACCCTAACTTAGTTCTTTACCCCAACTTGGGTCTATACTTCTCAACTTTGGCTTGGCACTCCAACTTGGGCTCGAGTTGACATTGAGCAGTAACTTTTTTTTTACTATGGAAAAATGAAGTGGTGACAAGCCTCATGGTGGATTGAGGACCCACCATGTGTAGCAATCATAATTCAACACTTGATGGAATCCAATTGAATGCTTCATAGCCCTATTAGTGGTAGGGTCCCCTTCTGAGATAAAAGTGGACTCCATTAGCTATGGTCCCTATAGCTAACCTATTTTTTTATGTCATCTACATATGCCTAAAAAATATGAAGTATAGAGACCAATATTTTTTCCCACACAAAATCATTTTCATGTGTGACAACATAATTGTTTCATTTGGTAATCTAATATTATACCACATCACCTTATGCCACCTTTTTCCCTATTGGTCTGAAAACTTCAAAGCATGATATTTTTCATGTATAGGCTCAAAATTGAATTGTTTAAATTATGCTATAAATATCTTGGTGAGCTTTATGTTGTGCTAATGATCAATATATAATTTAAAAAATTCTATTTTGGAGTGTATGTGGATCCTCCTAGTTAATCCTCCCTACTAAGAGGGCTTTTAGTCCACCAAAATCTAATACCCAACTTGATACTCTAAAATTCTAGTTGGTTTTGAAGATTCTAATGGGTCTTATCAGTCTACTCAGGTTCCACAACTACATCAATAATGCTTGAACCAATCAATCGATCAAATCTTATGGTTGTAATGAGCTTCTACATAGAATTATGATTATGTATGTGTATCCACATCCTATTATACTACATGGATACAATGACCTTTACACATGGATAATAGTACATCTATCAACATCTTCTTTTAATGCATAGCCTTAATGGACTCTATATAAGTACGTGTGTGGACCTAGTGCTTCTTGGGTCTGCTAAATTATTCCTTTGTAGAATAATACTTAACAGAAACAAGCATACCCTAATCTACATATACTATTGTTAATGGAAAACATCTACCAAAATGTGAAAAGACAAATTGAGTATGATAAACTTGTCACTCAATTCTTCGTTACAGGTGACCCAATAACAAAAAAAACAACAATTTTTATAATCCATGTATCTAAAAATACAAATAGTTTCCTTTGGGTATTTTAACAACTATACATGATTTATGCCACAATATTACCCATATGGGTCTTATTCATACATCCTAACTATCACATTATTTATGCTAGTTTTATAAGTACATAAAAATAGATATCCCAAAATACACTTAAAATTCCATACCATCTATATAATCCTATTTTGGGTCTAACTCCTTTAGTAGTCACTCTATGGATCATCATGTGGCTCACCTTTAGGTTTATAATGGTCACTTGATACATACAAGTCTGATGTCTAATTGGAATCATTGTGACTGGGTCTAGAGACCTATCCTATCTCAAATTTTATGACCCAAGTGTGATCCAAGTGTAATCCAAGTGAAGCTTTATGCCATCATCTCTGAAGGATGTTTATCGAGTGAAGAGATATAAATTTCCTAGAACCATCTTTTCCATCTCTAATGTAATAATATTCAGAGTCACTATGTTTGAGAACTATCTCCCAACTATAAATCAAAAGGTGTAACAAAATGTTTCCATACCTCAGATCATACCATTCTGTGTGCCAACTATTTTTGCATGTGGTAGTGGAAATATTGGTAAGCCCAATTAATGTAATACATAAGTGGTCACATAACTTATTATGATGTATCCATCAAAAAACAAGTCTAATGACACATCCCTCTAAAATGACTAAAATACTCTATTTGGAGGCTCTCATAGATCATAAGACAATATCTGTAGGTCCAGATGGTATCCCATATCAAACTAGGGATTTTAAATATTGACTAGTACTTGGGATAGTAGGAGTCTTTCCTCTTCTTGCATTCCTATATTAGAACCACTATGGTGCATGATTAGGATGTCATAACCAATAATATTTTGCCACATGTCCACATCTCAAGCAATGACTATATATTGGATTGGTTGAAGTATTGGGATCATCTTGAGAACATTTTTTACGTCTTAAATCTTCTACTAATTAATCAGAAAGAAAATCAACTTTTTGATAAAGTTTGATGATTTGTTGATCTTGTGTGTGCTAATGTGCACTCACATTCACCACCATCATATTTATTTCTAGCATCCATTATGTTTTCTCTCTTCGGCATGACACAATCATTTGTATCATCATGCCATATATCAAAATCATCATTAGAAACTACATCTATGGGTACAAATCCATGGCTTAAAGTAGGTACTAAATAGCCACACACACTACAAAAAATATATAAATGATAGACAAGAACCAATCTGATACCAAACTTGATCCATAAACTAGCACTTATTTCCATGAAAAAATTGTTTACCTTGGATCCTTTAGTCAAATCACATAATTTTTTGAAAACACTCAAGGAAATGAAACTAAATTTGACCTTTTAATACATATTTGTATCAAACCCAAAAGTTGTCAAATTTTTATTAACATCTCATATTAAATTATGAATTCAATAATTATTAATAAACAAAATTAATCAAAATGTAGAAAAAGAATGCACAAATAAAATCAACTCATGACAAACACTTGACAATTTTTTTTAGCAATGCCTATGCCTTTGAGTTTGATTATAGTATGAAATGATCCATTTCCATAAAAATTAAGTACATTTCCAACCCTCACATTTGTCAAATGGATACTCTAAGACTACATATAAAATGGCAACAAACCTTCAAAAAGTCATGGAACCCACGAAGAGACCTTCCACCTTACTATCGTCATTGCAATCTCATAATCCAATGGATTTTATACCAAAAGTCTCAAAAATATACTTATAAAATGGCATTAACAAATCCAAAATAGGTTCTTCAACATACCATTGAAATATTCTCAGAGTCTAGAACATTTCCCTAGTTTACACCAAGAGCTAATAATGCCTCCAAAAGCCTAAAAATGAGGAAGAGTACAAACTAGTCTTGTTTTCTTTAGCTTTTTTTTTGAATTCGATGCCTTTAAATTTACAAGTCTCAAATTTATATATTTTTTTAGACACTCAAATCCATCGATCGGGTCTCTATCCTTTTAATGGATAGGTCAGTGGTTCAAAACCCAACTTGGCAATTATACATTAGGATTTGGTTTAATCCCACATTGCCCATGAAATGTCATAGAAAGTCTTTAAATATACTTCCATTGCCATTGTTACATGGTCTTTAAACCATTTTGGCCTCTTCATGGAAATTTTGATAAGCTTGGCTTGGATTTGGCATGGTCGAAGTGCCAAATTTGGCATGTTGATGTGGATCCATTGATGGAATCTTCAACTGGCATGTTAATCCTTACCATGTTAATTTAGCCTAAAATGTTATTGAACCATGATAAACTTGATCCCAGATCATCATCAAATTTGGTTGGGAACCATGGTAACATGATGGAGGTTAGGTTTGTGTTAAATTAGAAACCCATCCATGTTAAATATAAAACCTAGATCATTGTGTTCCATTCGACCCATTTGGGTTAAAATATGGAACCCAAATCATGTTCCATGACACTTGTATCCCACTCGAGCTCATTTAATTTGAGTTAATTTAGGTTCCCATCTAGGTTGGTTGGCTCAGGTTTGATAGTCTAACTTAGTTCTTCACCCCAACTTAGGTCTCTACTTCTCAACTCAGACTCAACACTCCAACTTGGGTCAGCATCCCAATTTAGGGTTAATTTGACATTGAGCAGTAAAAAAAAATATTGACTATGGAGAAATGAAGTGGTGGAAATCCATGTGGTGGCTTTAGGACCCACCATGTTGACCACTCATAATTCAACACTTATCAACATATAACTAGATGCTCCATATCTCTATCAGTGGTAGGGTCCCCTTCTGAGACAAAAATAAACTCCATCAGCTACAGTCCCTATAGTTGGCCTTTTTTTTTAATGCTATCTACATACACCTAACAAAGACAAAGTATGGAGACCAATATTGTTTATTGCACAAACTCATTGCCATGTGTCATAACACAATTAGTTCATTTGGTGAGCTAGGATTATGACACATCACCTTCTGTCACCTTTTGCCTTATTGATCTAGAAACTTCAATGTGTGATATTTTGCACATATGGGCTCAAAATTGACATGTTCAAATTATGTCAAAAATCTCTATATGGGCTTTATGTTGTACCAATGATCAATCTATAATTTTACAACTTCTATCTTAGAGTGTATGTGGATCCTCTTGGATCATCTTTACTTCAATATTTTATTATATCTTCATATATTCCATCTTATATCATTCCTAATTGAGTAATTTTCATCTTTGTCATACGGTAGAGATGGTGTGGAAACCTCCATTTCCTAAAGAACCTCATAGTAGTATGCTTATAGATCATGTTATGACTAGTCCCTATCACTTTGCTAGGTACCATAACCCCCATAGCTTACTTATCCCTTAGATGTGTGTGACTATAATTCATCCTTTTATAGACCTCACCCCTCCTTTATCAAATCCCATTCTGGATCTTATTCCCACTCCCACTTTATCTTATCCTCTTTCTACTTTAGATTCTATTGTTCCTTTAGTCAAGCCTCATCCAATCTCTCCACCAACCCCACATTCTCTTGGTGATGGTTTACTCCCTTTACTATAGTTGGCTCCTTCATCCACCAAATGGACTGATCAACCTTATTATTATATTCATAAAGTTGTCAATCAATGGACTAGATATTATTCCCTATACCAAGCTCCTTCAGTTTCTATTACACCTCCTCCTATGAGTAAACCTACCAAGACTACTCATAAGTGTATTATCACAAGTTATGATAATATATTGACACTTTACATCTTACTACTCCTAAACCATCATACAAGTCTACTCTTCCCCCAAAAATATTACCTAAGTATCTTCCTAAGTATGGAGAGGTATAATGTCTTTGGCACCAATGTGGCACACATCACACTAATCATTATCACATCCTTCAACAGCATCTCAAGGATCACCTCCTAGATATTATTTCACCTTCTACCATTCATCCCATAGGTTGTTTTTAAAATAAGGTTCCCTCTTCTTCCCCCATGGTTCCACCTCCTATGTTTCCCTCTCCTCCTTTGGTCCGCTTTTTACCTACTATTCCTCCACTCATGAGTCCCTCACATGTGGATCCTTCTCCACCCATGATTCCCTCACCCATGGTATCTTCCTACTAGTGACCCCTTCATCTCATATAGGAACCACTCCCATGCATTGTATTGAGCATACCCTACATGATATCCCTCATTGGCATGATCCTTCAAGCATTCCTACATTTTCTATCAAGGAGATTTGATGTGAAGTATTTTTTCAACTTTCACTAGAGATCGACGAGACATTAGTTGTATTTCGCATTCAACTTCATATAGACTTATCATATATTTTGGATAATGTGTGTGGCCTAATATACTAGTATTTATAAACACATGCATGTTGTTCTTAGATTTTTAGTTTTGATTGGATGGGTGGTCCATATTTATCTTTATCTATTTTTATATCATTTGACATTGTGTAAAATATTTATCTTACATGATGACTTTGGTTTCACATTGTATATTGATTATGATTTCATTATGTTCTCTTATGGATTTATTCTTTATCATTGCCTTCTTTTTATTCATGTCAATTTTTATAGTTCCCTTGTTATTTTTCATGCGTGTTTGCTATCTTATCTCTATAAACATGAATAATTATTATTGTGCCTTGGTTATTCAAACCTTGCTCCCTTTAGTCATTCTTTATGTATCATGTGATCGATTAGGAATAATTCATCTCATTATAATATCCTTTTACCATTCCACTTTAGATCTCATTTTATTTCCCTTTATTCCTTTTCACAAACTAATCATATACATGGTTGAGACTTGAGATAACATGTTGGTTCATAACTAAGATTAAGTGTTCTAGTCAGTCTTGTCTTTAGAAACTTAGCTTCCTTTATCCAAAGACTAAAGCTAATTTGGTTATATCAATCTATCTCTCATGGTTGGTCATTCCAAGTCTATATGGAGAAGGAATCTTAAAATCCATACAAAATATTCAAAAGATAAATCATTTCACAAAAGACAATAATCTAAAAGGCAACATTCAAAATTATCAAAAGTTAAATCACACTAAAAGACATGATTCTAATCACATCTCCTTATTTTAATCAAATATTAAACTCAATAGTTGGCCTCAAAATAGATCCTAGGTCCATTAGGGTGCGGAAGGCCAATATATTAGAAATGGAGAATAAAAAATCTTTTAGTTCTACCTACTTTCTCATGTAAGTACCCAATCTTTATAGTAGATTGATGACTCTATAAGGGGTCCTAAAGAACAAGGAACATGTTATGGGAAGGTAGGTTCAATTTAATTTTATTATTCAAAAATACATACATGAGTTGATATTAGTCACACACTTATTTTCCTACACAACTTTGTGTCTATAGCAAATAGGTATCCTCTATATATCGATGGTCATTAGTCACTTATTGTATTCTCATGTCCGTAGTATACCTCCTATCTTTTAAGGTCTTCTCATAAGATGCCTACATTATGATTTTTTTTCCATTCCATTTTTCACTACCTAAAACCCTAATATTTCCCCTTGATAAATATTGTTTTGTTCACTTATCACTCCCCTAGGGATTCCATTTGTGAATTTCATTGTAATACCATGGATGGGACCTAGCCTTCCTCATAAATACCAAAATTTTCACCATTACCATTCAAAACATCCCTTTTTACCATATTTTCACATTATTTCCACCTAATTGGTGTTCCCTCTATAAGTTTTAGTGTAAGACCATAGATAGGTCCTAGCCTTCCTCACAAAATTTTCCAATATCTAAGTCATAAAAAAATTACTTGTTTCAAATATGAGATAAGATTTGATTGATTATGAGTTACACATCATTGGCATGCTTCCCATCTTGATTTAGTATGTTTTATGCTTACTTCATTAATATTTCACTTTTATCTTCTTATTTTCCAATTGCATGTAAGAATCCAACTACTTTTCTTGAGTTTTTCATACTTCCCAACTTGAATTAGTGTGATTAATTTATGACTATTTTTTTCCAATTTTGTTTCTCTTTTATACTTCCCAACATGATTTATTACGATTGATTAACTTAATTGATTTGTTTTTATACCATTGATTTTTTACGTTCTTTCTATTTTATCACATTATTATCATACCTCCCAATGTGATTTTACTTATTTTAATTTGGTGTCAATATTTTTCATGGTTTAAAAATAACTCTTTTCCCTCTTGTTTACCATTCTTTGGTTTCTTATACTTCATCATTTCTTGCTATTACACATTTCCCAATGTGAAATAAGGTGTAGTAAATTTATTTTTGATTAATTTTACTTTACCAATTCTTTTTTACCTATTTATTTTTTACCATGTATGTGTCTTACATAATTTTAGAAAATATGACACAACATAGATATTTCTTATAGCATATACAAAAAAAATAAAATACATGTTCTAGAAAGAAATATATACATGCATCCACAACCACAACCATAATGTAAAACACATAAGATCAACATCCAACTACCAAAATAAGATATATGTATACACACACACACACACACACACACACACACACACACACACACACACACACACACACACATATATCATGTGTTTTTGATACAAAAGTAAAACAATACATCACTCTAGCTTTAACATTGGGCTCTATCATGTCTATCTCATGACCTAAAAATGCTACCCATAGATGCCTCAAACAATACCCTCTAAATAGTACATTGTAAATAGGAAATCTGAGATCTCAAACCTATTACCTATACTTGTAGGTTGGCTACTTGGGTCTGTAACTACCCTAGCTAAATCATGGTGGAAAATGTGAAAATCTCTCCTAAGATTATGCTTACCATGCCTATGCCTCTCCCACTCCCACCCTTTTTTGTGGCTATATCCATTATATGTGGACCTATAATCACCTTGTGGCCTCTCATGTTAGTCTGAACTAGGTCACTTAAGCTAGGGTAGATGGTAACACAAGAACATCTAATGTGGTAGGGTTGTATGGCATTAGTGCCCTATCTAGGATATCATGGACTATTCCCTTCACTAGGGATCCCCATTTGGACTCATCTTCCTCCATCAAATATACAAAAATAAAATCACATAGATGTTAGATCAAACATATATCTACAAATATATCTATCTACAAACTATCAATCAAATATTATAAAATTAGGATTCTATTTTTAAAGCTTAATTAGATTTTAGCCATTTATTACCTATCTTAGTGTCACCAAGCATGGTCTTCCCATCTGATCGACCACTAAACACAATCTCTCCATTGGCTCATCCCATAAGTACCTCATCTATGGGATGCCTCCTAACTAGTGAAAACCCTAGGGTACCACTCATTCCTATCTTAAACCTCACCTCAATGGTACCTCTATAGACTAGCTCTACCTTGGGCCAACTAATGGGCGATCTTGGATGAACACCCTCTATGCTTTCTCTCATCACTAGCATCTCCATTAGTGGTACAATAAAGTTGGTCACCACTCCTCCTACTATTGTACTAACTATGGTAACTATAGCACTCCTACATCCATGTGTATGTCCTCTCTATTTGTTAGCCATCATTCTTGGCCTATCCATGGTATAATGTCTAGTCTCATAATTGGTGGTCCCTCTCCTCCTCTCCCCATTAGTTCTCTCACATGCCTAACCCAAAATGTGGGCACAACTATAGGAGCCAATAGATGAGGGAATCTAAATTGTCCTAGTAATCATACCATTAGATGTGACTCTACCCACTATAGGTAGTGTCCCATAATCTGTGTTCATGTTAATTTTGGTGCCATCATCCTCCATCTTAGCCACACCATTGTAATGTGTGTATAAGGATACCACTTGATCTCTCCTTATGTGACTATCTATAGTTTTTTCATGTGGGGCATGACCCATGCCACCTAATCTTATCTCCATCTCAACACTTGAGGCAACCAATTATCAACCACATGGGGAAACCTAGCTAGTTGGTACATCAAAAACCTCTCATATATCCAGACACTTAGTAATATCACTGGTCCCATGGTATTCTAACCTATAGTGAGCATCCCATACATATCATGCATGAGATGAATCTAGGTGATAGAAACTAGGTCACAAAGTGCCCCCTGATCTAATATTAACTAGCATAAGGCTATCACATATAGTGGTACCTTATCATCTAACTTGTGACATAGCTCCCATTTTATTATAAGTCATATCACCACCTTCTAGATATTTAAAATTTGAGATATATAAACATCAAATAGACTCAACTTCAAACCTAAGTAAATTCTATCTAATCAAGTCACCCATCATGCTAATTCTTGTCTCTCCTCCTATACATCTAGTATCCCCATGATCACTAGCATCCCTCTTATCAGAAGTCTAAATAAAGTATGGACATCTTCCAATGTGATATGCACCTCAATGGTATGCCCAACTACCACCCACCTAAAGGTACTGGTTAATTATTCCAAATCTCGTAGGAACATGAGCACTAGATTTACGCTTAGTGGAACTTAGTGCATCTCCATGATGCCTCCTAATCCTAGTGTGACTAACCTAGCTTGATCCACCTCTATCAACAACTCTAATAGATTTAATATCCATGATACATCCATTAATCACCAAAATATCTAATTCCCATACAACTGTTAAATAACTAAAGAGGTATTATATCTCCATGTCACTTATAATCAAATATATTCTTTTTAAATTTTAACAAAAACAAAAGTAATTTTCCTTAATCTATTCATTTTTGACCAATTTCACCTATTATTAGCCTACTTGGATATTTCAATACTCACTCAATCAAACTAGGCCTTAAATTTACTATTTCATCCAAGTTATTGCATTTCAATACTATATTGACCATTTAGTCACATACTAAGTCGGCCAAATGGTAGTAGGTCAACCATGTGGATTGAATCAACTATGCCAACCATTCATTTCCACCTTAGTACTAATTTGGATTAATCAAATAAGTTGACACTAGGGTAATAAGTCATTACTATACCTAAATCAACTAAGTCAACACATACCTATTAAGTTGGCAATGTCAAATCAGGATTCTTAACCTACTAGGTCAACTAGGTCACCCTAGTTGGTTCAAACTACCAACTCTTTGACTTACTTGTTATAGCATTTATTACTTTGATTCCTTTTAACTCATTTCCTTATTTGTCCTCTAGTACACTTAACAATTCTTTGGGGTTTATTTTGGTCTGTAGAAAATGTCTAAATTATAAATTTCTATAAAACACTTAATTTCCAATAAAATACTCAAAACAAACTTGAAATTCTTAGTTACCTACCTATGTTGTACCTGCTACGGCCATTAGGCATCCTCCTCATCTCAATTTTCATCTCCTCACCATATTAGATATTTTGGCTTTTTCTAGGTCTCTCAAATCTGTATTTTTCTCTCATAATATTCAAATAATAGCAAGTGAATTTTATTTTAACCATATTTAAAGTTACAATTCACAATTATTTACCTTTCAAATATTTACTGCTAGAATCCTTGTTTTGATCATATCTTTATTTTTACTAACTCATTTTTTGAACTATAAAAAGTTTTGGAATCATGATTTCATATAGAATATTTTCCACTACTATATTCCTATATTTGAAAATTTTCTATTTTTCACTTTTTTTTGCACTAATCTCTATAGGTTCACCTATTATTCCTTACATTGGATGCCTTCACATCTCTCATAGTCTCCTTATTTATCTACAAAACTAAGTTAAGTAAAGTTATGTGTTTTTAAATTGTATCCTTTCATTTATCTTATTTTCTCCTTACTACATTTTACTTATCATTAGAGTTATGTGTCATCATGTTCTATTCTTGAATCACCATCCTTTGTTACACTAATGTGACATGTGATGAGCTTCAAGTGGGGAATATGTATACACATAATATTTTCAACCTTTTATCAAGTAATGATGATATTTATCTTACAATAACCCATCAAGTCTCAATATATTTGATTACGTGCCTTAAGGGGTGCATCAGGAAAGGGGTGGGTAGACCATTAGTGATTTTCAATATTGTTGTCCCTTTTGCTAATTTTTATCTACACACTTGTCTCTTAAAAATCATTTCCCTCAGCCTTCTCTCTTACACACACCTCCAATCATTTTCCACGAATATTATCCCTTTTCCTAACCTAAAACCCCTTTAGATAGTTTACAGTACTAGGCCGACTAGGTTGACCTTTTACTCTTATTGGTGAAATTCATTTAGAGTCTATGTTGACTCTTGGCTCACCTAGCCCATGACCTAGTAAATTTTTGTCAGTAATGGTACTAATTTGACTAGGTCAACCTTGTCAGACAAATATTTTTAATGGTACTGGAGTTAAATATTCTTATATATACATGATTATTTTTCCATTATTTATAGAATATATGAAAAAGTAAGAGTTATTTCACATTTAATTATCCACCATTCTACTTGAGGAGCAAGCTTAGGGTTTCATACTTTCTTTTGAGATATGGATCTTGTC
>JARHVA010002851.1:662500-977500 GCA_037957365.1 Torreya grandis
TAAGTTTTTACTCTATAGACACATAAATATTTCCACACTAGTGTCATAATTAAATTTTATAAATATTGACACAATTCACCATTATTGTTTATATAACTTTATTTTCATCCATAATTCTAATCATCATCCTTGTCGATTAACATCAATTTCCCTTATAAAATCAAAAACTTAACTACAATGTTGATTAATTAATCCATTTATAATTAATTATGAACACATAATTCCATAAATAAATAAATAAAACTAAGTAAAAAATCCAAATTCTAAGTTACCCAACCATTTTTCCAATTCTTTCACCTAATATGGTGAGTTATCTAATCAACTCCTTGAGATATTCAACTAACTTGGTGAGTCGTATAACTATCTTGGATAATTCATGGAATCTTTAAACATTCCTACAAGCATGAAAAAATCTCTATTAATTCATTTGGCCAATTCATCCAAATACCCAAATAAGTTATTCACATTTGTCACACTTGAGGAATAAGTCTTTCTGTATTTAATGAGGACTCAAATCCAACTATTAAAAAATAATAATAATTATAAACTAAATAAGACCATCCATTCCACATCTAGGAAATATATAATATATGTCATCTCCTCCATTATGGATCATCCATCATTAATCTA
Organism: Torreya grandis; assembly: GCA_037957365.1. Taxonomy (NCBI): domain Eukaryota; kingdom Viridiplantae; phylum Streptophyta; class Pinopsida; order Cupressales; family Taxaceae; genus Torreya; species Torreya grandis. Next base: position 663,131 of record JARHVA010002851.1, read on the forward strand.
TTCAATTTATATCAAAATGTCTTTTTGTATCCTTTTGAGAATCAACATCACCTACCATTACATACCAATTGAATTTACTTCTCATTAGACATAATGATTGATAAACCACATACCAATTTTCAAGAGCACATCAAATTTAGCCAAAAATATTTCTTCATTAGTTGTTAAGGTGAAGGTATTATTGTCTCTTTCTTATTTAAAGATATATCTTAGGTTATATGACAAGGTTTAAATATGACATCAATTATCATTGTTGGTTTCTTAATTTGAATCTATAAATCATATGTATTACATAGTAATTCATAAGAGGCTACTTCAACATGAAGGAAATATCTTCCCATGGTTTTAATAAGCAAAATACCTTCCCTCCCATCTTCAAAAGCACCTATACATAAGGGATAATTACTCAAAAATATTATAGATCTAAGGTAATTTGTGAAATGATTAATCCTAATAATTCTACTTAATGGATAATTATGATAAATAGTATACTTTAATCTCTCTCCTAAGGATAACCGAATAGTTGCACGTAACTTAAAAAAATTGTCATTCCACTTTGGATATTTTATGATTTACTCATGAATTATTAAAAAATGTGGTGCTTGGGGATTATAAATCTTGATAGGACCTACCAACATCCAATGATAATTACAAATAAGAATTATTAGAATCATATTCCACGTTGATGATATGATTTATATGGGGAAAATATATAAGAATTATTTAATTTTATTGTATATTCACTTGTAACACCCATGTTTCATAATAAATCATCAAAACCATTTCCTTTTCTATATGTATGGACTATTTTTATTTTATCAAAGTGTTGTAGGATATTCAAGGCATCATTAACCATTTTTTTAATAGTCAATACTAGTGTAATTACCTTACTAAGATAGTTAATTGTGTTTAACAAGTCTCCTTTAATAATTATGAGTTTTATGTTTAAGTACTTATCCATTTTATTCCCTAATGGGATGCACTTACCTCTGTAACATGATTTATTTGAACTCCCATAGGAATTACGTACACTACTAAGAATACTCCATTACTATCTCTGATAAATCCTCCACCTTGTGCCTGATTAAGATTCCATTTCAAAGCACCATATAAATTAAGATTAATTTAGGGATAATTTTCTCTCCATTTGACCTTCCTATTCACTTTTTAATAAAATTAAACCCTTATAAATATGTGTGAATTCAAATTTTGTACTATAATTTCTTCTACTTTTGGGATATAAAGTTTGTCACTCTTTTTTATGATAATAAAATTATCCTTCATTGATTCAACAATAATTATTACAACTTTTGTAGCATTTCTTATCTTATCCTAAAAAAATCTAAAATTCCTCTCTCTCTCTCTCCATAATACCCAATAGAGATTGTGGCTTAATACCTCTTACTAGATGGATATAAGTAAGAGGAGTGGGGAAAGGAATTCAAATTTATTAGCTAGGTGGGAATAAGAGGAGGGTGAGGGGGATGATCCAAACCTAGATATATCTTAAATTTTTAGGGTGGAAATTCCCATTGGGTAAGAAAGAACCAAAGTAGAATTATAGCATACCCTAAGTTTTGAATCTAAAGATTATGTGTGGAGTTTGGTATAAAAACTAGAGAAGATGATTTATAGAATCTAATAATTAGATATATAGGTTTCAAAATATGTTTGGGAAGTTATAAAATGGAAAGATATCAACAATGAAAATTTGGCCTTCTACCATAGTTTCTAGGTGGGTTTTAGTAACAAACTAGAGTGAAAGAGTTGTTGACTCTAAGAGGTAGACCTATGGGTTTTGTACTATGTTTGGTAAGACTATCGACTGGTATATCTCTACAATATAATGGTAATCATCTTCTAGTGTTTATATGGGGTCTAGGGTAAAAAATTGGAATATAATTTTTGATGCCTTAAAACGACAAATATGTAGGGTTTAGAATGTGTTGGGGAAGACAATGAACTAGTGGAAGTGCAACACTACCCAAGTAGAATATTCAAGGATATCCCATTCAATATCCATTTGTACTAATGTTGGCTAATCCTTAAGACATTAATTCACTTTATGGGGACACTACTCCATGTGTAAGGATTGTTGTTATTGTCTACCCCTTATTCTCTGGTTTTATCTTGGTTTTACCATAAGGGAACTTGTTTCACATAATGTATTGACTCTTAAGTTATTACCTTATACTATTGGGAAAGGGAGGAAGATTGAAAGTATTGTTTTTAACTATTTATTTTTTAAGAAAATTACTAGGTGAAAAATTCTTAAGCTAATCCTATTCTTAACATGTGCTCAATATTGTATTTATATGTGGGTTATGGAAAAAAAATTTGAGTAGAAGTTTCACTACCTCCAAGTAGTAGATCTATAGGGTTTATATTGTGTTGGGTAAGATAAAGAAATGGCATAACTCTAACATTCCCTAAGTGAATTTATCAAGGATATCCTTTTCCTTATTTCACCTTTATGGGAGACTATCCCATTTTTAATCTTGGTTGTTATTGTATACCCTTTATGCTCTTGTTTTACCTTGGTATTATCCTATGAGACCTTGTTTTTAACATCCTAATGGTTATTAAGTTATCTCCCTATCCTATTTTTTAAACCTATAGGAAGCTTGGTTATATTTTTTGTTATTTTCTATCTTTTATAAAATCTACTGGCTGAAAAAGTCTTAAGATAATTGCCAAAATGGAGGCAAAGACAATTCATGATGGGATAAAGATTCCTGTCATATACCAATCTAATACTAGACTATTGAGGGATTGACTATAAAACTTTGTTATCCAAAGGGATGTTAGAGTAATATACATGAAATATAATTTTTTATATGTGGATGTTAGAGGAATCTACATCAACTTCCCTATATGGATGTTTGAGGAATCCAAATTGAACTCATTATAGATCTAATATTAAGATCCTATGATTCTTGGAAATCCTTCAGGGATTTAATATTGGCTTGGGATGGTGTTCTCCTTATTGGGTGCCATGTTATAACCTTGATTAAATTCATATGTCTATATTATTTATTTGTTTCAAATGCTACTTGGTTGATTGGATGTGGTGTGAAATTTTCATGGAGATAAAAGTTTAGCAAAAGATAACTTGTTTGGTTTTATTTTAGGCAAGGGTGGTACTTTTGGTAGGCTATGGTTTAGCTATTTTTGGGTTGTTTATTTCCTCATGGGCCTTCATAAACCCTTGGATAATGTCTAATTTTAGGGGATATTTTCTTGTTTTAGTTATACAATGGAAACTTAAGGGAATTCTTGCCATAGTACGATAACTATTAACTATATTTTGTGTTGTTAAGGAGTTTTTTTTATTATTTTATGATCTACTAAGGTTGTGGGTTCCTTTAAACATTATTTTTTTAATCCATTTCAGTTATGGGATCATTCAAACCCTCTTGTTATGATCTAGTATGGCTGTGAGATCTTTCAAACCTACTTGGTTGTGGGTCCATTTTTAAAAACCCTCTCTTATTTGTGGGAACGATAATTAAAACCCTAACTTATCTATTCATAGATATGGTGTCAAAAGTGTTTATCCTAGTCAAATTAAAAAATAATCCACAAAAGAGATGAGATAGGTCTTTTTTCCATTATTTCTTTAGAGAATATGAAGATAAAGGGGCACTTCATTGATCAAATAAGTCCAAAATATAATTTTCTCAAGCTGATGATATATTAAATATAGATAAGATAAAATATGTAGCCTTTAGATAAAAGGGAATTCTATAAATAGATGTCTGATATATTTTTATTCATTCTCATATAAGACGCATCTACTTTGTAAAGGTAATCATTTTCTCATGAGGTTATCAACTGTGAGAATCTTATTTTGAACAACTAAATAGTAGAAAATATTGACCTTAGGGATGAGGTCCCCATCCCAAATGGATCACTAATTAAATACATACTCATGGGGATTACGTTTAGTGATATACCTATAATTTACATTATAGGAACCATCCTCCATTATTTAAAAAACTAGTTCATCTTCTTTGGGAAAATGAATAATGTGAAAATTTTTCAATTTTTTATTCAAGAATTAAAAGTGATCAAATGCCTCAAAATTAGTTATTTTCAGAGATACTAATTTATATTATTTTTTTATTTCATGAACATCCTAATAATATTTAACCCTTTCTACTATTAATCTTTTGAAAATTCAGTACCAATAATTTCAAGGAACCATAGTACTTAATTAAGTATTGAAGAGGCATGCATAATCCCAAAAATATGCCTTGTTTCCATGCCTAATATTCCATCTACAACCTTTTCCTATAATCTTCCTACATTTGATAATATAATTTTGAAGAGAAAACCCTTGTGGTGGAGATTCTAAAGTTATAAAGAGATAAAAATTCCTATTTTCCATGCACTTTACCTTAATGATATTAATCCATTGTATTTTCAATCATTAATCTCTAAACAATTTTAGCTATGAGGGATTTATTCATCCTTTTGATTTTTATTAAACCAAGACCCCCATTATATTTAGCTAAATAATATTTATTACAGGCCAAAAATTGAATACTATTTATCTCTTATGTCTCAAACCATAGTGATATTTTCTAAATTTGTTTAATACATTTAGCTATTTTGTTAGGGACACTGAAATGAGACATAAGATAGATGGGTAAACATTGAATAGAGATATATAGTAATTGAATCTTACCCACTTGTGTGAGATTGCATCCTTTCCAATCTTCCAAATTTCATTATAAATTATCCAAAAGAGTGCCACATATATTAATATTCATTAAAACTATGAATAAGGGTATTACTAGATAAGAAGAAGGAAGAACTTAGATTTGGTAGTCTAGAATGGTTGAAATCCTTAGTTATCTTTACTCTATAGAACTGAAGAAGAAAAGAGAGATATCATTCATGTTGATGCATTGACCTAAGAACTCTAGATAATACTTAAGGAGGTTTTTAATGATTTTATATTATTGAATTGATGTGTTTCCATTAATTACTGATTTGTAATAAGGACAATATTTAGAGCTATATGGCAATAATTTAATATGCCAATGTTGCTAGTTCTCTCAAAACTTCTTCCCAAATATTTTAACCTAATAATAAAAAGGGAAAAGAGTATAGGATCACCCTACCTTGGTCCTCTTTTTATATTAATTTAATATTTATAACACTTACTTGATGGTATTTTGAAATAATCCACAACACAATAATTATTACACTTCTCTTATCTTACACACTATCAAATAATTCTTGTTAAGATTTAGTGATAATCATATGTGTATAAATATATACTTCGCTCTTTGATTCAAAAAAAATATAATTCACTTATTAAAAATGTACGATGTAAAAAATCTCAATTCACTTATTATAAACATACAATTCACTTATAGTTTAATCTTTTTTAATCTACTACTACCAAAAACAAATTATAAATCCATGTTTAATACTTCAACACTAAGTTATATATAATGTAAATATATTATAATAAAACATGTAATAACAAATGAAAATATATTCATACTATATCCACATTTAAACAAGGACTTATCATGACATTAAATCACCCTTTTCTTTTTCTGTGTTTTCCTATACTACTTCAATACCTAATGGTAAAAGCATAGTAGAACATTCAAGTTTATTTTTTAATTCAAATTTTCAAGCACATTTTATTATTATTATTATAAAACTATCATGCCCATTTTTTTTTATCAAAAATATAATCAAAACACATGATTACAACCAAAAAAACCACCAAAAACAAGGATGGATACCAAAATCCATTCAAGCCATAAAATATATCAAGGTGAATTATATAGCTTCCATGGTGAATTTCATAGATGTACACCATAGATCATTTGGCCTCACACTCTAAACTCCTCTCAATATCACACCAAATGATTACTATAAAAAGGATATTAAGAAGGCCATCAAATTTGACCTAGGCCATCATTGACATAGTAGGATACCATGTGGTAGATTCAAACCTCAATCAGTATAGGCTATCAAGGACTATAGATGCACCATCCATTGTAAATATGGGCCCCCATGTCTATTTTAAATGCAATCCTCCTTAGTAAATACATTTTGAGATACTACCAGTTAGTTTTCTTATGATTATTGTTTATCTTGAACAATGAGGAATCATTATATATACACAAGTGAGAGAAGAGACAAATCTCTTCAATCTCCTTGTCAGCCTCCACTAAAAGTGTAAGACATTGGGTTGGAAGTGGGAGCCCGATGCTGCTCCTCCAACATCAACACTCTCTCTCAGCTAGGGAGATTACTTTGAGCTGTATAAGACATATCACCTCATCGTGATGTCAACCATAATGGATGACATCCATCATGGCTCTCCTAGAGTGTGGAATCAAGGGATTTCACTTTGAACTTATCTCACAGAGAAGAACTTGTTATCAAGGGATTTCACCTCGAACTTCTCTCACAGAGAAGAACTCATTATCAAGGGATTTCACCTCAAACTTATCTCACAGAGAAGAACTCATTGTCAAGGGATTTCACCTCAAACTTCTCTCATAGAGAAGAACTCATTTTCAAGGGATTTCACCTTGAACTTCTCTCACAGGGAAGAACTCATTGTCAAGGGATTTCACCTCAAACTTCTCTGATTGATGTGCTCATTGATTGAATTATCAACAAATTCATCGTATATTTTGTGTAAGACTTTCATTTGCTAGTGGAGGCCTTCGAAATCAAAGTAGTTGAGAAAGGGAATGAAATCAGTGATCACAAAAGTGCCTCCTAGAGCCATTATTTCACCTATCATATCTTTAAATTAGAGGCCTTCACTCAATTCATGGTCAATATATGTTCTACTCGCAAACATTTTGCACATGATATTTAGTGTGAGGGAGGCTAAGTTTTTGCTGAGATCAACACAATGAACACCTTGTTGACTATCCTTCCAAATGGAGTGAACCATGGTGGATGCCTCTTCTTCCCTCACCCATTTGAATGACTCAGTTATTTTGGCTAATAGTAACTTGATTGTGTAGAGCTTTTTCATTTTATTTCAATACTCTCTATATGGGGCATGTACCATATCTTTGTGATTGTAGGCTACATATTTTTCTAGCTAAAACAATAGGCCTATTAGCAAATAACACATCCCAAGTTTTAAGAAACTCTTTGGCCATGTATGGAGAAGACATGACAATAGTTAGAATGGAGCTGAGGTAAAGAAACATGATGGGCCCCTATATCTTTGAAAGGGATGTGAGAGCCAGGATAATTGCTTTGATGTGAACCCATGTGACTACCACCTCTGTGGTGTGGCAATCAGCCTCTACCATGTCAAGCAACATGTCTACCATGTCTTTCACACTTCGTTTTTCCTTAAATTTGTCGCTTCACTAATTTTTGGGATATGTTATACCCAAATGATCTTTGTTCTTAAATAGTCTTACCAAAATTCCATCCACATAAAATAAAATTCTAACTAGATTCCATATCACTTTGTATTTGAGAAAGGTCTTGGTGGGATCAAAGCATAGGGTGAATTTCACTTCTCAATTGCCTCTACCCCGTGAAAACACATTTGTTTGCATAACGTAGCGATCTTCAGACAGGGTCCCTAAGAACTCAAAATCTAATTCATCGTAGTCAGAGGCTGATGATGATAGATAGAATGACATCATAGTCCTTACAGAGTCATGGGGCACCAACTTGATTTTCATATCAAATTTGTCAAATAGATATTCTTTTCTCGATTGAAACCTTTACCCTGAGCTTTGGTCGACGCTGAGATGCAATTCACGGCCTTTATTAAAATTTTTGATGTGGTTGTCACCATATATGATTTTAGGGCTATTAAGAGATTAAATAACTATCTCTTTGAAAATTAACCTGGCTCTGATACCATGTTAGTTTTCTTATGATTATTATTTATCTTGAATAATGAGGAATCATTATATATACACAAGTGAGAGAAGAGACACATCTCTTCAATCTCCCTATCGGTCTCCACCAAAAGTGAAAGACATTAGGCTGGAAGTGGGAGCCTGACACTACTCCTCCAACATCAACACTACCACTTGGTACTATTTTGGGTTCTCAAACCCTTAGAGGTATTGAGCCTTTTCTCTAAAAGTAGACTTTACTAAGGTTTCAAGTTCTGAGAGATGGACACATGGTGACAATTTTCTAAATAATTAACTTATTTCTCTGTAGGGATAAAATAAATTCCTTGGTTTATGGATAAATGTAATTATGCCTCATGGTAACATCTTGCTAGCCCATTTTACCACAAGATTCACACTTAAAATAGACACCTCTAGAATCATGGAACAATAGGATATTAATATGTGGCAACATCCTACTCACCTAATACCTTTAGTATTCAAGCCTAGTATGGACATATTTGAGATAGGGATCATCAATATGATGCCATGTGGTATCATCCTATGAGCTCACTTGAATGGAGGCTTTGAAAACTACATGATCTTGTATAGGATTTTGGGTCACTAGGATGATGCCATGTGGAAACATTCTACTAGCTTGCTAACCCAGAGGATTTGCAAACTATAAAATCTTCTTTAAGATCATAGGACACTAGGATGATGTCATATGGTAACATCCCACTCATTCACTTACTTAAAGTAAAAACTCTTATTATGGTCATCTCTATGGCTACAGGTTACCATGATGGTGCCATGTGGTGACATCCCACTCCTCTATTATCTTATCACCATCCATATTATAGACCAAACTCATATCACTCTTAATTTAATAGGAGGATGACACGTAAATTCTTCCAAACCACTCATAAAAGTCATAGAAATGATTAAGGAAATATAAAAAATAAAAGGGGCCAAAGTAATTAATTAGATAAAGAAAACTTTTGGAAATAAGCTAGACTTATCCCATATATTAAACTAGACTCAAAGCACAATAAATGACTACGCAAATTACTCATTTTATGACTAACTAGTTGTACTATGTATGAATGCACCGACATGCATCTTTCAACTATCTCTAGTTAAAATATGTGAAGGCTAATACCCTTTTAAATTTTACACTAATTTTATTATCAATTCTTTGTCCAACTTCTTATTAAACTAAGAAATCTCAGGGTTTTAACCAAAACATAGGATTGAAGGTTGATATTAAATTTGTTAAGGCAATTAAGTTTGAATACTCCATTAATCTATGTAGAATTAGCTTGGCAAGGCTTACAATTTTAATGATGTGACAAATCTCGTGAAACTTCTAGGCAAAACTATGAATATGAATGAGAAATCAAGGTATGGCTGAGTTGAAATTGATAAAATGAAAACATTAATGCTTAAAATAGGCATCTAACACTAAAACAATATTTTCATTAGTTTAGGTGATTTTTTGAAAACATAAGGCAACTCATTCTAAAATACAATTGGTCTACTCATCCTAAGATAATAATACAAGGTTTATTACAACTACTCATTCCAACATGTCATGATTGAGGGATCTATCAAAATATAATATCGTATAATTCAAAGTTGAGGAATGGTCTTTAAAATCCTCCTCTTTCATTGGTTTATTACTTTAAGGGATTCTACATTCAAACCCATTTAGTTTCCTTGCATTATTATCTTAACCCAAGAGCTTAGCTCTGTTATAATTTTTTTTAGAAGTTAGTATTGATACAAGAAAGGCTTAAGATAGAAAAGTTTCCCAATAATTTAATCTAAAATAATTTTAGAAGGCATTTCCTTATATAAATATAATTTATGCTTAAACTATAAAATCTTATTTTTATTGTTATTCTCAATATAGTCCATCAATCGTTTGTTTGAGTTCCACTCATTTATGGTTAAGCTTAGTCCAAAATATAATTTCCAATATAGTGTATGAGGAAAAAATCTTATTTTATAGGATGATTATCATAAATATAATCCAAACAAGGCATACTTATCATTTTATTAAAAGTGTCATATAGGCTTAAGAGTTTTTCTTTATTATAACCATGTTCAGACAAGTAGAAAACTATATTATATTATCATCAAAAGCTTAGGCAATCTAACCCACTTCCTTGAAATCTAATGAACCCTTCGTTATAAAGGTCATCTAATAATAACACCATTAAAATAAACTCAATATGTAATGAACAAACATTCACATGATATTTAATAGAATATTTATATATAATAAGGCCCCTAACTTGAACAAATCTTAGACATAAATATATAATCCTCAACAAGGATTCCATTTTTAATAAGGATCCATCCCAAGGGTGTTTAATAATCTAATATAACAAGTAACTATAAAATAGTTATATACAATAATAACCAAGACATTAACATATAAACATAATAGATTTAGCTGAGAGTAAATAATATTTGCCTTAAAGCTAGTTGTAGAAGGCAAAAAGACATGAGTAGACTCGAGCTAAAGTTGGGCTCACCTCCTAACTTTTTTCCATCATCAAGTGATTAATTTAGGAAACCCTAAGTAAAAATACTAGATTCAATCATGTTGACATCATGATGTAAGTTAAATAAGTAAAAACAACAATCAATATGTTTTGGGGTGAAGGAGATACCTATGCATAAGGTGACAATCTAAACATCTCTAAGTCATGGGATTACCAACCTCAGATCTATTTTCAGAAAGCAAAATACAAAAGATATAATAACATAAAGATATAAATATTAAGGCTTACACCTACTAAATATTTTCTAAAATATATCATGATAGGGCTCAAGCAATATACCATCATGTCCAACATGAGATACCTAACCCTTTTTCTATCATGAATAATGTGGCCTTTCAAAACATCATAAGTAATTCATGGTAAAAAATTTATCTTAAGGTAATCATAAGTCTTAATATCTATGACTATCATGGAGGAATATCTCAACTCTAAACTCCCACATAAGGGTAATAACACTATGGGGTGATTCAAGCATAACCATAAATAAATAAATAAAGAGAATAAGTAAGCTAAGCATCCTTACTCCACTAAAACAAATTCTGTAATAACACAAAATTCATTTAATCAAACATCAAGATAGTCAAGTCATAAAATACCTACCAAATGATAAAAGACCTTCCATGGATCTTTCCTATAGGTTCTTACCAGCTGAGGCTCTCTATCTCTTGGATCTTTTCTTGTTCTTCATTATTTTTTTAAGTTAGTCCCCAAAAGCTCCTAAAATTCAAATTTACTAGAATAAAACCCTTTTCTAAGATACTTAGCTTTCTCAAATAGGCCTTATCTCCTTATTTCAACCCAATTATAACATGATATGTGTTTGTTATTCCTTTGGATTAGCCAACTAATTTTTCTAGCCAACCCATGCCTTCTTAATGGTGATATATTTTTAAATCCATAATAGTGCATTAATATCTCTTTAAAATATCTATTTTTTATTATAAGATCAACTCAATGATTCCCCTTGGTTTAATGTGGTGGTTAATTAAAGACTAGACTACAAACTAGCCACTAGATAATGTATACATTAGTCTACTTCATCTCATGCATTAAATTTAACAAGCTCTAAAGTAATTCAAACAACCTAATAGAGATTACAATTAAAGACTATATATAAGTCCAAAATGTGAATAATGCATCCCAATAGGATTAGATAATGTTAAGATAAGGTTAGGGTTATGTAGGATCACAAATGATGTAACCATGCCTAGCATGATCCTTTTTACCTTCGTTGGTAAAGACTTTTTCATGCACACATATTGCATCAATTAAATTCACTATCCTAATATATAAATCCTACAATCATAACATGATAGATCATTAAATTTAAATCAACATAATTAGTTTAATAAGAAATTCACAAGGTCATGAAGTGATATTCATGTAGAACCTAATGCATGTATAATTTTAAATACAACATAAGATAATAATTCAATCATTGCTTCACTAACTCTTACCATATGCATGATTCACTCATCTTTCAATCAACACCACCATGGGAGAACCATCATTAATTATCACCATCACCTCATTTTCTCATGAGGGGCCTTACAATTTTTTTATCATATCATCCATTTCAATCTCTCTATAATAGTAATATGTGGGTGCTTGAGAAAGAGTGGACCATTATCAAGGTTTAATTATTTGTTACACATTAGTATCTCTATGTTTGTAATCTCAACAAGACCTTTATAGAAACATAAGTCATTTATTATTTAATGTATTTTTAATGTTTGATAGAAATATAATACTAGCATGCTAGGTACTAGTTTTGGCACTAGTAGTGCTAAGGTGATAGAATTATATTTGTAAAGAACCTTAATATTGTTTCACTTTGGTTATCGATCATAATGTGCTTGGCTTATGATCAAACATAAACCATACATTTATTATTTAATTTGGAAAATTAATTATTAAATCTAACCTTTATTAATGGGGGGTAGTTATTATTATTTATAATATTTCATGATTGATTAAATCTTTGTTAAGTATGTAAATGATTAAAAACCTTAACTAGGCATTTATTTGTTAGATAAAATTGAAAAGATAATAATGAATGTATGAAATGTTATAGTGAATGGGGCATGGCTTGGGAAACCCTATAATGAGCATCCATTTAAGAGGCAACTTTATTAATTTATGAGCCATTACATTATTGTTGATAAAGTTATGGATTTAAGAAATTATAAATTAAATAGGTGTGGAGAAGAAAATACTAATAATAGGGAAGAAGTGGGAAAATGATGGAGATAAGGGAGAATAATATTATTTCATAAGAGGAATATTATTCTTCCCTTCCCTCTAAGCTTTATTTTATTATTTTTAATATAATGATGCCCTATATTAATCATTTTTTAGAATGAATATGTATCATATGCTTAGAACTATTATATAAATTCATATACTTTTGCATGGGAGTAATTAAATGGGTGTATACACCGATAGGTTGCAAGCCTATGGTTTCCATTACATCCACTTATATTTTCTATGTAGTTTGGGATTAGATAGTAACCTAACTAAATTGAGCCTTATACAGTAGGAATAATAAAAAAAATTGTATTTGGTTAGTTACAATGTTACAATACTCATTAATACCTTGGCATTGTTTCACTATTAATAGATTTTTTACTTTGTGTATGAGAAACACTCCATAATTTTTAGATATTGTTATTATGATAGGTTATCATAATAGATGTTGTAATTTAATATTTAATTTAAACACTAACCTTTAATTAGAAAGAATGTTATAATCTACCAAGTGGTTTCATTTATAAACCATAGCTGAGAAGACTAAGGATTTGTAAGAATTTTTAAAACCTTTGGTACTTTTAATTTCATGGAATAAGACATTGCTAAAGTGGTTATATTTTTTAGAAATGGAATGCATATTATGTGTTTTATATTTTATCTTTAATTTATAATGCTAAATGTGCAAATGCATTGTGGATACATTTCTCTATCTAAAATGAAAAAGTTGTTATGAATAGTATTATTTTATTGGTACTTTTGGTTAAATGATTGTACTAGAGTTTATTTTATTTTAATTAGGTTTTTTAATGTAATAATAAGAAATTTATTCCTTTAATGATGTTGATATCTACAATATATGATGATTTATGGGGTTTTTAATTGATATGAAATTGATATTTTAGAGTTATATCTAGTTTTTTCTTATGCAATGGCTTTTATATTACATGAACATGGTTTTTTAAAACACTTTAATGGTCACTGTAATTGTGTATGAGTAAAATATCTTATAATATTTTCATAATCCATTGAAATGGAGTATACTTGTTAACCTTAATGTATTGTTTCTACTTTACTAGATTATAATATTTATTAGTTAACTATTCCATCTTGATATTTTATTGATGTATCATTGAAAGGGATATGGCATGTTAAAATTAAAATTATAATTACAAAGTACCATAGTGATGCAAGAACATCAACAATTAAATGTAAATTTGTACATAGTGGATTAGATTAGTAAAATAAGACTTGTTGCAAAAGGCAAGGAGGTGTGTCATGATTTAATATGTAGTGTAAAAGGTTTTATAGGTTTAGATAGTATAGGGAACCTTGTTTTAAATATGAGAAGAGTTGTAAGGGTCAAGAAACATTGTGGACTTCTTGTAATGGTAAGGGTTGTCATTATGTTATAAACATTATTTTTTCCTCATAAAAATGTAATTCCACCTCAAAACTCATCTATAATATGGAATACACATTGGAAAAGATTATTTTTGGTATGAATTATGTTGGGGAGTATTTTTTTGGTAAGATATTGGGCTTCTTTTTATCCATAAACCATGTTTGTTAAAGATAAAATTTGACCCTTATCAATAGGTAACTTCAAACTTTTCAAGGAGAGGCTAATAAATCCATTTATATAAGTAAAAAAGAGGTTGTTACTAAGGGGGAAGAGTGAATAGGAATTGATAAAAGTAGGTCTGTAACAAGGAGTAAGGTCTATGAAGAAGGTTTGTAAGTAAATTATAAATATTCTAAATAAAGGAAAGTTGTTTTTATATTATTTTATATGTGTTCTATTTTTTTAAAAATATCATTATAGAGATGGATTAAAAAGATGGTTAGATTAATCATTAGTTAAGAAAATCAAGAAAAATTGATAAGAACATAACAATCTAAGCCAACTTATTCAAAAAGGATTTGAAAATTACAATAAATAGAAAATCAAAGAAAGCACATATGAATTACCTTCACAATAGCATCCCACCATCCAAATTTAGCTCAAAATGTGATTTTCCCCTTGATTTGGTGCTCAAGTCTTCAATAATGATGCAAGGTAAAGCTCTTCCATCATCTCTTGCTCACCAATGAAACTAGGATCATGATATGAAAACCAATGTTATGTCTATATTTAAGTTATCCTATTTCAAATTAAGCATAATAAACTACACAAATAAATGGCTTGTGGAAAGAATACTGCATAATAATTTTACACAAAATAATGCTTAATCAAAGTGGTTTTGACCCTCTTATTTATAGATTTTTATAATTGATTAGGATTAATCATGACCATCCATATTGAGATCAATATTTGTGGCCATGAATTAATCTAATTATGTAAATAATATTCATAAATACCCTCACAAAATTTTGAAGGGGCATTAAAGAGGCATGGGAGGCCATAAACATGATATTTGTTACATTTATGGCTCATGGATGCTACCCCATTGATGATGTCATTTGATGATGAAAATAATAGGAATCAATTTTTAATAAATAAATATTTAATAACTTCCATGGAATTCTTACTTAAGCTCATAATTTGGTTTAATTTTCCTAAGTAAGATTAATCAATTTTTATACAATTCTTTGGAAATTTGTTGCACTCAATTAATCAAATTAGTTATATAGTCATATTACTAGGTCATAATTTAATTGGAGAGTAATTAGAAGGATATGTTAGTTACATATGGACCAATATCCCATTTAGGATGTCTTCAACACAAAATAACACAAGCACATGTCATGTGCTTCTGAATTAGAATAAAAGAGTGATTTAGAGCACCAAAATGTGCTTTCATCATTTTGAATAAAAATTAACAAAGTTAATAATCATATAAAATACATTTCCCTATTTAGGGATACATTAGCCTAAATTATTACTTTTATATGACAAGATCAAACTATTTAGTGAATTTAAGTGATTTTGGCCTAAATTATCACAAATTTCAAGTAATATTTACAATTTTAGCATAATGGTGTTAGGAGTTGGATGTCTACATTTTACCTCTATTTGAGAAGGCATGATGAGACATTCAAGTGAAGTAATATTTTTTCAAATAAAATAATTTTAAAGAATAAGTTGGAAGGAAATGACCCATGATGCCCCCTCGAGAGGACATACTAGGATGAAAGAGAAGGATGAACTCTCAAAAGAGAGAGAAAGTGAGATTAACACATAGGACAGATTAAATACAGAAGCTAATACTTGTATGCATTGATTACATCAATGATCAAAATATAATATAATTAGAATATAATGGTCCCTAATTATGGGAGGAAGGGGAAGGATACAATCCAAAAATATAAGTGACACACTTTAAAAACACCCAAAGGTAGGGTGCAATCTATGCACTTACAGAATGATCAATCCTAAGACAAGTTACACACTAAAATATTAATAAAATGAGGGCAAAATATTTTATAGATTATAATTAGAAGAAATAGGAGAAAATTTCTTCAAAGAGAGGAAATAATAATGTCCTCTAGTAGAGTATATTTGATCGATTGATAAAACAATTTTACCCTAGTAGGGCTTGATTTTGATCACTGATAATTAATTATGAACAATTAGGGCTGATTTGATTCAATGGTTTTTCTAAATGTTGTGCCCCAATAGGTGAAATTAGAAAGCAATAGCTCAAGGATATAATTTAATGCATAGATTAAATATAAGTGGGTGAAAACATATACACAAGTGTATAAGGACTAAATAATCCACCACAAACCTAGCATATGAGAATTCTTGAAAGGATGAAAAAGATGAATAGAAGAATGAAAATGGATGAACTGACCTAAGATACATCATGTATCCAAGCACTACCTACATAGTCCAAATGGACCTCAAGCTAATGTAGTTCAACCATAAGTGGGAGAAAATGGAATGAGGGGTGAATAATAGAAGAAAATAGACCACTATTTGATTAGACTCATGATGTATATAAAGAGATGCACATATTTCATAGAGTTAGGTGTGAGATAAGCCAGGTACCTATTTTCATTGGTATAGTTGAGAGCTAATCATAAAAGTTGCATTAAATTTGAGACTTGGATACAAAGCACATAGTGTTTGTTATATCAAAATGAAACTATGCATGATAAGTATCAGGAACTTATAATGACATTAAATTTAAATTATGATGAGTCAATTCAAATTTGAATATTTATAACTAAGAATAATGATAAAAAATGCCAAGACTAGAGTTACAAATATTTACATTTAAACAAAATAAAGAAAAACATAAATGCACCCAACTTAAAATCAAAATATGAACAATCAATAACTAATTAAGAATAAGAATGTTAAAAAACAAATCAATAAAAATTTAATAAATAATCATGAAATAAAGATATGGATAATCAAGATCCATGTGTACTATCAAGATGTTCCTTAAAAAAAAACAAAAGAACAAGACCAAAATACAAAACAAAAGACTAGGAAGAAATGAGAATAAATAACAAAGGAAAAGAAAGAAATAAATGAAGAGATAAGAAAGAAAAACAAAACACCAATAAAAATCAAATAAACACACACAAATAAGAATTAGTCATAATGTTAGTGTGGTTTGAAAATAATTGGTCATGTACATGTAGTATAGGCATTAATTTCTACAACAACATAATAATAAAAATGACAAAAGGTTGCCCCTAAGTGATAGGGAGATAAAACATGATATAATGGGGGAAAAAGAAGAAAAGGAAGGGGGTAGATGAGTTTACTCTAGATGTACAAGACAAGTGGATACTACCTACATAGTTTCATGAATGCAAGGTCCAACATGAACATCAAGACAAATGAGTTCTCCCAAGATATGGGATAGAATAAAAGTGATGACTAGAAAATATTATTCATGTTGTCTAAAAAATTTTAAGATGGGATTACAAAATGGATAGATCATATAAATTAAAATGGTCTTGGAAAAATGGCAAGCATGTAGGATAATTACATGAAAAATGTCAAGAGTATGGAGATCATAATATACAAAAGTGTAAGACAATGTTTTTTTCTTTTATGGATAATTTTCTAATGTTTTTTATTTTTTGGATAAGAAAAATAAATTAAATATTTAAAAAATTTCCAAAGGAACAACCTAGCTGAGGAGATGCACATCCATAGGTAAGAGTTTAAATAACAAATAAAACTAGTTGCAATGACACATGCTCACAAATCGATGAGAGAAAGGGATCTTATCAAGGTAAAAATATCTTAAAAATAACAACAAAATAAGATAATGGTATGTAATATGAGATAAAAATCTAAAGAACCATCTAGTATGCAAAGATCCTGAGTTGAAGATGTATCTGTGTTCACTTGTCTATAGAAGAAATTGCAAAATATTGTGCCTACTAATCTAATTTGTAGAACTAGCATTGAATGTGTTAATAATCCATATGAGTCATAATAAAGATCATAATTGGTCAAGGGATAAAATATGTCTAGGTTACAATGGCTCAAGACATGAAAAGAATGTGGTTCTCAAAGAGAATGGTATAGAATGAGTATGGTCCAAAAGAGGATGGTCCATGGTAGGGTGAAATGTGTTGAGAGTGCCAACAGTCCAAAATTTCCACTATCTAGAGTCATGAAAGGAATATGGTTCTTGTAATAATGGCTTAGGGTAGGTCAAAACAAAGAATATGGTATAACATGAGATGGTCCAAGATATAATGTTAGGATAAAATATTTCAACACAAGCTACCCCCAAGTAAGGGGTCTTATAAACAATAGTTCAAATTATTGTCAATCATAGAACCACTTGAAATGGAAAATTTTCATTGGCTCTGGAAGTTATTCACCATTTGGAGTAGCCAGTCAGTATGCCATTTATCAATAGTTTTCCATCATAACATATGGTCCAAGTCATTTGGTTTGGAAGTTACCCTTCTTCTTGTATTCAAAATTTGTGTTCTTTTGGTTCTCTTTCAAGATCAAACCACCAATCTCAAACTCCTAAGGGAGAATGTGCTTGTTGTACCTTATCTATAATTTGTTCTGATATGCTTGCAAGTTTTTAAGGGCATCCAAATGCTTACCATCAAGGAGTTTTATCTATTACAAACTTGAGACTATATTTTTTGTCATCTTCAATATACTAAAAAGATACTCTAATGAAGGTAACTTGATCTCAATTGGGATAATATCCTCTATGCCATAAACAAGGGATTATGTAATGTATCTTATAAGAATTAAATGATTAGTTTGATAAGACCAAAGGGAAGTAAAAATTTTCAAGTGCCAATTACGGTAAGCATCATTGAGAAATTTTTTAAAAATAGCTATAATGGTTTTTTTTAATGCCTTGACTTTTCCATTACCTTATAGGTTATATGGTATGGATTTCTTGTTCTTGATTTTAAATTTTACACAAATGTCTTTAACATCTCTATTTATAAAGGATATACCATTATCAAATATAATGAAAGTTATGATGCCATATTGATAGATGATTTGGTAATGAATTAACTTGGAAATTTATTTCATGATGATATAAGTGAGAGGAATGAACTCAATCCATTTATTAAACTACTTGGTAGAAATCAAAATATGTTTGTGGCCATTAGAAGATGTGGGGTTTATTTTCCTAATGAGATTGAGTCCCCAAGTAGAAAATGGCCATTGTGTAGTGATTAGTTGTAGTGGTAAGGAAGGTGTGTGTATCAAGATTCCATTTTATTAATAAAGAACACACTTCCTTATATAATTACAAGCATTTGTCTCCATTTTTTTTCAATAATATCCTATTATGAGGATATTTTTATCTAATACTACACTATTGGTATGGTCCCACACATACCTTCATGAACCTCCTTAAGTGCTAGCTTGGATTCTCTTGAAGATAAACAATCAAGTAGTGTTCCATCATAACCTTTGTGATAAAACATTTTTCCAAGGAGGGTATAATGGGATATGCAGTGAAAGAAAATTTTATGTTAGTTATTGGATATGTTAGGTGGAAAAACATGATCATGGAAATAATTATAAAAATATTGAAACCAAGGTAGTTTAGGTGGGAGATTGGGACCAGTAATGGTGTATACCCTTTCTAAATCTAGCAAGACTATGTAAGTTGTAAAAAAATTTCAATGAAAAACTAATAATCTTTATCACTACTATCAATTTGTATCATTGACCTAATTATTATCATTGTATCGATAGATCTGTTGTTGGCCCTTAGTACTTGTTCAAACTATAGATATTTAAAATGAACCTTGAGATTTTCAATAATTTGCTTCTAGGGTACAAGCTTATCATATCTAGTTTGATATTGATCAATGGTTTTCTTGATAGTGAATTGAAAATCACCATATACCAATTAAATGTTATATATCCCACTATACTACAAGATGAATTCTTACAATCAATACCTCATATTCGACCATAATTTTAGTAAAATGAAAATTAATATGAAATGACTTAGGAATTAGATCCCCTTGTAGTGTAATTAACAATATACCATCTCCAAATCCTATATAAGTGATTGAAACATAAAAATATAGTTTCCATTGTTCAATTTCATTCTACACTTCTTCCATTATCATGATAGAATCATCTAAAAAGTCAAATTTTAATGGTTGAGTGTTTATGATTGGATTTTCTACAAGTTAATCAACAATAACTTTCCCCTTAATAGCTTCTTGATTATGATGCTCAAAATCAAACTTGGTTAATAACATGACCCATTTGGACATACATCCTATGATATCTTCTTTGGATAATAAAAATTTGAGAGGATCTACCTTAGCAATAAAAATGGTTTTATTTTTTAGCATATAGTGTCACAATTTTTGGGAAGTGAAAACTATAGATAAACATGCCTTCTCAATAGGCATATAATTATGTTAATAATCCACTAGTGTTTGTCTTAAATAATAAACTACTTGAACCTTACCTTGATCATCACGTTGAGCCAAAAGTGCTCATAGTGTATGATCAGTTGCTAATATGTAAAGAAGCAATGGTTGTCCAAGTATTGGTGGTCTTAAGATTGGAATATTGTATAAATATGTATTGATATTTACAAATTTTGATTGAAAATATTAATCCCATTAAAATGTGACCCATTTATTCAATATTTGGGTAAAAGGGTGAAACTTATCTACCAATTGAGAAATGAACCTACAAATAGACTAAATCTTTCCTTGGAGGCTTTAGAGATGTTTAAGAATTGAAGGTGGAGGAATTTTGACAATTTCCTTGACCTTAACATGGTTGAATTTGATCCCTCTTTGTGATATAATGAACCATATCAATTTTCCTAAAGTGACACTAAAGACACACTTCTTAGGATTTATGTAGACTTATATTCATGAAACCTCTTAAAGATTCTCTATAGAATGTTAGGATATCCATCACATGTCATTAATTTAGATAGGATGTCATAAAAATAGTCCTTAATAATATCTTGCATCATGTCATGGAAGATTATAGTCATAAAACACTAATAAGTGGCTCCAACATTCTTCAATCCAAATAACATGACTTGATAACAAAATGTTCCCCACATTGTGGTGAATGCAATCTTGTGTTGATCTTCTTGGGCCATCTTAATCTGATTGTATCCAAAAACTCCATCCTTGAGGGATAAGATCTCATACCTTGTAGTATAATTGATAATCATGTTGATTTTTGATAGAATAAAATCATCTTCAGGGCATGCTTTGTTGATATCTCTAAAATATGTAAAAATACATATACCCTATGGCTTTTTATTGACTAGAACTATGTTTGATATCCACTTGGAATAGTCCAGTGGTCTAATGAAGCCTCCTCCCAATAACTTCTCTAGTTTTTATTTTACCAATAAAATAATGCATGGATGCATCTTCCTTAATTTTTGTTTAATTATATTGGAATCTATATGAAAAACAAGGTGATACATAACAAAGTGAGGGTTTAATCATGGCATGTCTGAATATGCCCATGCAAAAATTTCAATAAAATCCATTAGAATGGATATAATGTGTTCATATTCTACTTTAGTATGGGAAGCACCAAGATAAACAATTTGGGGATCCTCAAATGTTCTCAAGTTTACTTTAATAATTTTTTCTATAAGAAGTGTAAAAGCATCTTCAAGAATAGTAGGCAATGTGTGATCATGATCATCTTGTTTTACTATAGTTTCTTTTTGTTCCTCCCATAGTTCTATATAATGTGACAAATCTAAATCTACCATCTCAGAAAATGGACAAGTATAAAAAATCTTTAGAAACTCCAGAGTGAGATGATCAAATATTTATTATTATTCTGAAGAGATTCTTGTACTAGTTGTATATCAAGGACTTGATGGAACTTGAGCATAATAAACTTTCCCATCCAAGAGTTCCTAAACTAGGTTTTCACTCTAGGGCTTGTCTTTTTATTTACTTTTTCCTTGATCAACAAGTGCCTCAAAGAGGTTTTCACCTAAATATATTGACGTATTATCTTTGTTATGACCCAAAACATTTTCTTGCTCTCCAAAGTAGGTAGAAGGATCTAATGAAAAATCAAAGCCTTGTTTATGATTGCCAATGGGCAACCCGTCTCTGAGACCCATATATTTTATAATTGATTATTCATTCTAGAATTCATCAAGGTGTATGACTAAATATTTCTAGTCCTAATAAATATGTTTAGGATGGAAAATGCATAGGTAATAATGGGGTGTTAAGGTCATAATGGCATTTGACTCAAATAAATCCAAATTAGCAAGCTCATCAAAAAGTCTATAAAGGGAGATTACATCATTTCCAAGGGTCTCATCACTAGTCAATTCAGAAGAATCACTATTAAAAGTCATGAGGCTACCCCTAGGTGGTATAAATATAAGACCATGATTCAAAATAGGTACACGAGATGATAAAGGTTCTAGGATTCCTTGTTCTCATAGGCCAAGGCCTTTTCCTTTATAATGGAAATTACCCATGATCTGATTATGGATAGGATATTTAGATTCTAAATATAATTAGCAATTCCATTAGAATATAACTAGACTCCTTAAATTAAAGCCTCTCAATCCTATTTTGGTAAAGTAATAGGCACAAATATCATAGGTGGTTTCCAATGTTCTTTCTTCTATTTCTAGATCAAGTTGGGTTTATTAGGGATTTTGGAAGGTTTGGGTTTACCAAATGTTTTAGGAGACTTAAATAACTTATCCACATGGAATTAATACCTAATATGGTATGTGGAAGTGCCCACATGTTCTATAACAACCTATTTTGCAAGAGTTATGGGAAATAAATTAGCCAAAGTGAATGCAAGGTCATGAGGGTTGATATTATTATATTTTGGTGGATGTGAAACTATCTCCTTATTCTTATTTGTAATTAATTCAAAACTAGGAAAATATTTATAATTATATAACTTAGCCTCAAGGCGTTTATAATACTGATAAGGTTGTAGATATGTACGAATGGTGACCTTGCTCCCATCACAGGAAAACTTAAGGCATTGATACAAGGTTGATGGAATGGTCTATAATTCATGGATCTAAGGATGACCAAGAGGTATGTTATAAGGTAGCTCAATGTCCACAATATGTAATAATGTGTGATGGGAAATATATCCAAAAATTATTGGCAACCAAATAATACCAAAATACTCCCTATCGACATTGCCATAATCCTTTATGGTGACCATCTCTAGTTTAATGTCTTTCATAGTGTATCCCAATCTTTGTACCAGTTTGAGGGACACTATGTTCAGCCCTAAACCATTATCTATAAGAACCCACTTGATCTTATGGTTTTCAATCATGACCTCAATATATAGTTGGTTATTATTGCTCAAACCTAGGTTGGACATGTTTTTTGGATCAAACATGACCTATCAAAATGAAGACAAATGTCTTACAAGAGTTTGGAAATATTTAGGACTAATGTCTTTAGGAATACTAGATTATTGAAAAAGGTTGTTCAAAATAGTTATATGGAATTTAGACGTATGAAAGACATCTAAAATAGAAATATGCATAGGGATTTTACACAGTTGGTCTAATAGATTATAAGGTTTTTCAATTGTAGGACAAGATGATTTATCCTTAGCTAGAACAATGTTTGGCTTTGGATATGAAGGCATAGTGCTCATGTTGGTTTTAGTGGAAGAAGAGGACAGAGGGCCCTTGAGAGTAACTCATAAGTTTGTAGTTATGATTTCAAAATCTAGAGGTGGTAAGGAACCATTATAATTAGAAGATGAAGGCAAAGGGCCTTGGAGAGTGACTCATAGGCATCTAGTTGCATTGGAGAAATTTTAATTTGGTGAGGAGACATTATAATTATAGGAAGGATGGTGTCTATATATAGTAACACATACAAATGGAGTCATAAAAAAATTGCATGAACTTGATATGGTGTTACTTAAGGGAGAGGGCATTGACCCTATAACAATGGGTCTCATACTATGAGGAGTACGAGATGGTTTATAGGATTTAACAGTAATAGTGGAAATGTGGTTGGAATAAATGCATCCTTTAGTATTTTTATATTCATAAGGCCTATTATTGTAACTAAGATTTTTAACATGGGTATTATGATCCTAATTATGAACATGATAGTTATGATTTTGACCTTGATTCTAGTTTTAATTCTACCCCTGATTCTATCCTTGGTTTTGATTATTCTTTGGCTATTATTGATTATATAAATGTAATGGATATTTATAGATTACCATATCTTTATTAGTGTCTTATGGAGCAATATTTATCTCAAATTCAACACTTTCAATCAAATATTTAATAAGCTAGTGCAATTAGATGCAACAATAAGCACCGTGACCAACAACATAATGGAAGTTAAAAAATTCATTTTATTTATACCAATATATCTTTGGTTGATCTATAGGAAATGGCCTTCGTATAGGCCATATAATCAAGTTAGTTATTATGAGCTTTTAAAACATTACCTCAATAAGCTCTCCTAATCTATTAAAAATTTTGAATTGATTGTGGAATGTCTTCTGAAGAGTAACTCTTTGAAAATTTACTGGTGGAGTAGGGGGAACTAATTGTAAATTTGGAGTGGAAAAATCCTATACCATTTGTACATGTCTTGATTTAGTTACTCCATTCCCTACCATTTTCTTTTTCTTGTTGAAAACCTTAGGTTTCTCTATTGAAATTGTTTGACTAGGAGATTGGGTCTGATTTGAAGTTTGACCCTATGAATAAATCTTGACAAGACATTTTTCAATAAGCACCTTCTCAATATATACACCCTTGTCTATTATTTCTTCAAATGTGTTCTCATAAGCAAGATGTAAATTATGTGCCACCTCAGGGTGTAAGTTTTAAGCAAAAATGTCTACCAACTATTTGTCTAGAAAATTATGTTGAAATCATCTAGCTAATTCTCTCCATTACTATAGATATGATACAAATATTTCTCCATCTTGTTGTTTATCTTTGCATAAGTCAACAATGGTTAATTCATGCTCAATATTGTATGAGAAGTGGTTGATGATTTTTTTAGATAGGTCATTTTAATCCATAATTGATACCTTGGGTAACTTAAGAATCCAGTCTAAATCTTGTCCAACTAAACTTCATAGAAATAATTGAAGAAATAAAATGCTACTGTAAGCTACCTTTTGGCATAATACAAAAAATTCCTGAATATGTTCATGAGGGTCACCCTTTCCTTTGTATTTGTCAAATTTAGGTTCCTAACAATGAGGCTAAAATAGGACTTGAAGAATACTAAAATAAAATGAATTTGAATATATCTTGTCTAATTTTTACTTCTTAATTATGTTTCCTATCTCCAATCATGACACAATCTCTTTTATGGAATTCCACTCTTGCATGTTTGGTGTATTAGTGGGTGAAACAAAATTCTATTAGGGTGGTATGTGCCCCTGTTGTGTGGATTTGTTGGGAATATACACCCTATGATTCATGACTTTATTTTTTTTCTCTCCTTGAGTCGAGTAAGTGAGCCATTTATTTCTAGGTCAATTTATATTCCTCGAAGTTAGACATCTTGAATAACTATTGTTCTATTGATTTTGGGGAGTCTATGGTCTATTCACCAAAGTAAGTGTTGGTTGAGATGAACTAGAAAAATTATTTTGGATAATTTCTTAAATGTGCAATGAATGTTTTGGTCCTTGGTTTTTTAAAGAAACAAGACGTTCTTGATGATTAAAAAATATACACTGTGTCTAGTGAAGCATGTTTTATAACCTTTTAGGATTTGTTTAATTTAATTAAGACATCTTGATATATCCTAGGCGTGTTCTTAATTAAAGTGTTTTATGTTGGTTCAACCACATTCCCTTATTATTTAGAAGCATCATTGTGTATTAAAGTAGCAATTATAGATTCTATTAGGTATATGATAAGTTGGTTTGCATATCGTTGACTTATATTTTTGATCTTGGTGACAAGTTATTGATCATTAGGCTTTGACTCTATAATTACTTCTTTATTTTACTAGAAGAAGCAACATTTGTTTTTCCAATATTAGCGAAGAACTATTCTCACTATTTTTATTTTACCCTAACCAAGGTATGGAATTATTCCATAGGAAAGTCTATGGGTGACTTAGCACCAAATTTTATCAACCTTAGGAGTGATTCATCATTGTCCTATTGGGATTGAGATTCCAAATAGTCTTCCTCAGATCCTACAATCATGGTAATGTCTTCAAAGACCACAAAATTATCTTGACCTTCATAAAAGTGCTCCTCCTCATAGGTAGGGATATAAGAGATCCCACTATGAGTGTACCTTTGAGTCATGTCTAGAAAGGTTTGTTGTATAAGTTTGGAAAGATTTTGAAAATGTTTAGCAAATTTTTAACAAAATGTGTTTGATTTATATCAATAAGTGACAAGGTAACAAAGAGACTATAATAAAAATGAGGTGGTGTAGTACCACACAATCAGAAGAAATGTGTTCATGAAATTATTCAACCTTGGGTAGGGTTGAAATCATATAAATTGGAAGAGGGTATGATAGCTTAAAAACCTAAGTGTAAACTAGTAAGCCAAACATAGGTTGAGAGATACATCAATACCACAAATGTTAGTTTAATTTTAATGAGTTGATACTATAAAATTAGAAGAAAACCCTTCAGATTAGGAAGTTGATAATGCAAAATAAGAAACTCAAGATGTGAAAACATGTAAGAATTCCTAAGTATAAAACTAGAACCAAATATGTAACACAATGTTGTCACATGGTAATAGGAGGTATAATAGAATGTGTTATAAACCTTAAATCATAAATGACACACAAGATGACCTAAGTTCAAAATTATCAGATGATGATGAGTCTATATATGGTATTCAATTCAAAAGGAAAATTGACCCCAAGTTAACTCAAACCAAGTTCAAATGGTAAAACCAATTAACACATTGATTTAGAACTTAGAAAAGTGCAATTCCAAATTTGAATTATCAACAAAGGACTTAAATATTTTTGAAAAATTGTTTAGACTCAAGTGGGCAACATAAAAATGATTCTTAGATAAAGATAAACACAATGTTTAAGATGAGGTTTTGAATAAGGAAAAGATGATTTGAATTTGAATAATGTAATGCCTCCTTACTCAAGAAATGGTTGACAATAAATTTGTTTCATTATGACATGTTTTGTTCATAGACAAGTTTTAGACTCAAATCAAGACCAAACAAGTAAAGGAAAAAACAAATCAACTAAGTAGAACATATTAAGCCCTAAACTAATAAGGTTGCATCGTATTATTTAAATTCATCTATATATGTGCTCTTGGGAGTATTTTAAGTGTTAATCCAAAAATAAAAGTACATGAATTAGTAGGTTTTTACACCCCCTTCTCCCAAGAGATTATATGGTGATATGGACCTTTAGGTTATCAAAGTTGTTTCTAGAATCCAGATAATACGAGTGTAATGGAGACGTGATCACACAAGTTGAAGCAAGTGCACACCACATAGATGTTAAAGCAACTTGAAATTAACAAAATAAGAAAAATTACACAAGACAAAATGGAGAAAACCAAAATTTGATTAGCATGAGATGGCCAAAGTGAGGAATACAAATAGGAGAGTACGTAAGTAACTCCTCCACAAAAGGTGGACAAGGCACCCAAAGAATAGAATGTAACTCCTCCATGAAATTCGGTGATAAGGTGATAAGAATAGAGAAGTAACTCCCATCAAGGGAGATACTTATGACATTCTTATGACACCTATGACACATCTATGACACACACCTCCACATAAGCTAGCCTATCCCACAAATGTAGGAAAACTCCATGTATGCACAAGAAATACAATTTCCCTAATAAATAAATAAGGAAAAATAAAAGCCTACACTAATACCCACCCATAAGTGCAGCTTAGGTGGGCAGTGTGGAAATATAAAAATGGGTCCTGATAACTAGGCCTAATGAGGTACCCATGTACAAATGCAATCTCCCATAAAATAGAGAAAAGGAAAAAACCCATAGGAAAAAACTCCAATCCAAAAGAGAGACATAGAAGAAAAGAAGAGGCTAAAAGGCCCCACTGAAGATGATGTTGCTACAGATGTGGACCGCACCCCAAGAAGAGCTCACAGATGAATGAACTTGCTCTTAGTGAAAGGTTTGGTGAAGATGTCTGCAACCTGCTCTGAAGACTACCAAAATATCAAGTCAATGACTTGACTATGAATAAGCTCCCAAATGAAATGCATGTGAATCTCTATGTGCTTGGTCTATTGGTGCTAAACTGGATTCCTACAAATTTGAATGGTACTCTGTTGTCACAATAAATGATGGTGGGCTACCTGATAGGAATGCCAAACTCAGAAAGTATCCCCTAAAGCCAAATAGCCTTAGTAGCTACATTAATTGCTACCCTATACTCTACCTCTATGGATGATATAGAAATAACATTTTACTTCTTACTAGACCAACTGATAGGACTTGAACCTAGAGAGAAACTGTAACTAGAAGTAGACTTGCAAGTTTGTGAATTACCAGCCCAATCTGAATCTATATATCCAACCAAGTCAACCTCTATGCCAAATCTATAATGAATCCCATATCTATGTGAACCCTGTATGTAATGTAAGATCCTCTTAGTTGCTTTCCAATGCAGCTCATGAGGTTTGTGCCTGAATCTGGAAATAAGTCCCTCTGTATATGAGATGTTGGGCCTGGTGTGAGTCAAGTAGATGAGACTTCCAACAAGTTGTCAATACCGAGTGGCATCAACCAATGGTGAAGAACAATTAGCCTTAAGCTTGACTCCTGATAGAAAGGGAGTTGAAGATGGCTTGCAATCATCCATGTGAAACTAAGTCAATAAGTCAAGAGCATACTTAGGCTGTGCAAGAGAAATCCCTAAATCTGATTGTGAGATCTCGATGCCAAGGAAGTAGTGCAACAAACCCAAGTATATTATGTCAAACCTATCCTGAAGAGATGCCTTCAGCACTGCAATAGCCAATGAAGAACTCTTGGTGATCAAAAAGTCATCAACATATAGAACCAAAATCAAGAGTAAATCATCCTGTCATAAGAAGTAGACATTGGGATCAGAATGGCACCTAGTGAAACCTGCTATGAGAAGGAAGGAATCCATCTTGGCATACCAAGCTTGAGGGGCCTGTTTGAGGTCATAGATATATTTCTTAAGTTTGTATACTAAGGAAGAATCTTGCACAAATCCTGGTAGTTAATCCATGTAGATCTCCTCCTCTAGGTCTTCATGAAGAAAGGGACTCTTCACATCCATATGATGCACATCCCAACCATGTGTTGTGGTAATAGCCAAGGTGAGTCAGATAGAAGTCATCTTTTCAAGGGGTGCAAAGGTCTCTTAGTAGTCAATACCTACCACCTGTGAGAAACCCTTGGCGACCAATCATGCCTTATACTTATCAATCGACCCATCTGCTACAAACTTGGTCTGATATATCCACCTATATCAAACCATCTTTCTTCCCTTAATAAGTGGAGTCAAATCCCAAGTGTGATTCTTGATTAAGGAAGAATATTATTCCTCCATAGCATTATCCCACTTAGGTACCCCTAATGCCTCTCAAAAAGTCTGTGGATCTGAAACTATAGCAAAGAAGGCATGTGGATCTCTCTAAAAATCCCCCTAGTATGTTTGTCATTTGTGAGATCTCCTGCCCAAGTGCCAACACTCTCAAGTGTCTGTCTAGCCCAAAGTGGCCCAGAAGTGGGTGAGTCAGGTGCTAACTCCTCATCTTCTAGTTGACTAGAGGTGGATGACTTTGCATAATTATCCTCACTATTTGAACTCAAAGAAGAAAATATCTCTAGCTTAAGAACCTACTATGGCTTATCTGAATGTGATGAGGAATCATCATGAAGAAGTAGATATGATGAGGGAGAATAAGTGTCAAGTGTTGAGTCTCTAGGACTCTCCTAAAAATGGACACTTCTCTCGATGAACAACTCATGAGTGACTTGATTTAGAAGGTGATATCCCTTAATACCATCTAGATATCCTACAAAGATGTAAGGCTTGGACTAACATTCCATAGGTTTGCATTTCTTCTTCAGAATACAGACCATGGTTAGGGATCTAAAAAATCTAAGGTGTTCAACATCAGGTTTCCTTTTATGCCAAGCTTCAAATGGTGTTATCCCTTTCAAATCTTTGTGAGGAACCCTATTTTGAATGTAGCAAGCACAATTGATAGCTTCGGCCCAGTACTATGGTGCTAAGGATTTTGAGTGAATCATACAGCTACCCATCTCTTTCAAGAACCTATTCTTGCATTCTAAAACCCCATTATATTAAGGACTGTAGGTGATTGTGCACTACAAATCAATCCTCTCTGTAGTGCAAAACTGCTCAAACTTGATGCTGACATACTCCCCTTCATTATCAGTTTGAAGAACCCTGATGGATTTCTCACTCTGTTTCTCAACAAGAGCCTTGAAGTCTAGAAAATTTTCAAACACTTCAAACTTTTGTTTGAGAAAATATATCCAAGTGTACCAAGAGAAATCTTCAATGAAAGTGAGGATGTACTTGGCCCTTGTGAAAGATGGTTTGGGAAAGGGTCTCGATACATCACTGTGGACTAACTTCAAAGGTTGTGAAGCCCTCCAAGCTTTGCCTTTGTCAAATTTTGCTTCGGGATGCTTCCCAAGGGAGCACCCCTTGCAAAGTCCTTTTGAGAATTAGACGCAAGGCAAGCCAATGACCATGTCATGTTTGCAAAGTTTCTCAAGGTAGTGGTAGTTAATGTGGCCAAACCACTCATGCCACAATTTGCTAACCCCATCTGAATGAGTTAGCAATGATGTTGGAGAAGAATCTGATGCAAAATGTAAGAAGGTGTATAACTTGGCTTGGTGATCTACCCTACCCACTACCACTGTAGTATCACTATGCAACTCCTTGATGGCAACTGAATCTGGTGAAAACTCAACTCTCATGCATCGACCAATGTGAGTGATTTAGTACACTGATAGGAGATTGGTTGAAAGAGAAGAAACACTTAGAACAATATTGAATGTTCCTCCTTCCATTTCAATTGAGCCTCTCCCTGTAATAGAAACTGATGTGTCATCACCCAAACTAATTGAAGTCATGCTACAAGGCTCTAAAGATAAAAACTCAACTAGTGAAGAGCCCATGTGGTGAGAAGCACCTGAATCAATGACCCATGAAGATGTAGAAGCTACTATAGCTACAAGGGCCTTTCCCTTTTCTTTCTCCTTACTCTTGCCTTTTACCTTAGTAGAATCTTGGGTAGATGAATTCTGCTTGATGGACTTAGGAACACCTATGTTGTTCTTCTCTAGAAGATGAGTTAGGTGATTTATTTTTTTCTTCATGCATTTGTGTTCATCATGCCTTGTATTTTTACAATAGGCACACTTAACCTTCTCCATCTTAGGTTTAGCATTGGAAGAGGAAGTCTTAGTGTTGTTTTTGGCAGGATTGGTGTTTTCTTTCTTCTTCTCCTAGTCCTTGTTCTTTTTCTTCTTCTCCTTTGTTGAAGTCTTTTCCTTACCATTTCCTACTATCAAAGCTTGGGGTTGAGTAGACTTAATTTTTCCCATTTGAATTAGCTTGTCTTGCTCCCTAGTCAAGTCAACAATGAATGAATCCAAAGAAGGCATTTTCCATGTAGTGCCAAGGGCACTTTTTGTGGCATGGAAAGTGGAGACAAAGACTGAATAGCTTGGACCTAACTTTGTGAGAATAAAAATTATGAGTTGATCATATTTCCTCTCTATCGTACATTCTTTCACTTGCAATCTAAGGGCCCTAAACTTAGTGAAGAAGACCTGTAGGGTGTCAAAGTTGCTCGGACTTAGACTTATGAGTTCATTTTCGAGCTCATGACCTCTCATCTCATCAAGCTTCCCAAATAACTTTTCTAATGTGTTCCATATGTCATTAGGAGTCTGAGAGGATTCTAAATGGAAGAGAAGTTTTGGAGACATATACAAGATCAGTAATCCATAGGCTTCATCACTACGGTTGTACAACTTGACCTTTTCAGCATTAGTGTTGGGTTCTACTTCAGTACCCATGGTGATCCTATACAACCCTTTGCTTCTAAGAATGATTAACATTTTAACTTTCCATTCATGATATTTGAAGGGTGTTAGGGGTTTAAGTTGAAAATAATCCATTTTTAGCTGAATTTAGGTGAAGTTGTGTTGATTGCAAGTTGTGAATTTATGCAGAAAGGAGAATGAAAGCAAGTTGTGAAAAGTAATCACACCCCCCTAAAATGTTGAGCCCCCCCCAAATATGCAAGTATATGATTAGAATACGTCAGACTTAGCTGAAAATGCGTCTTAGAGAAATCAGTGCAAGACTAAAGCAAACAGGACGTCAGACTCAGTTGAAAATGCATCTCGGGAGACCCAAATTTTGGCACTTTATAAACTAGTGCATTTTTGATAATTAAAAAGTATATGCTAGTAAAATTGAATTACAAACACTTTTTAAAAAATGGCACCCAAAACCGAGCTACCATTTGCAAGATATTAAAGGTTCAATTTTCCCGTAAACTAGTGTTTTTGCAAAAAAGAGCACTAAAACATTTTTAAAAATGACTATTTTGAGAGAGAAAGTGGCCTTCCAACCACTCATTGGATTTGACACAGAATGAAGAATCTAAAGGAGGTTTGTGTGAGGGGGAATTGGCCTCCCGCCAACCCGGGCCTCACCCTTCGTCTTCATAGGTCAAAGATACAAGTTTTAATTCAAACCCCCAAAAATACAAAACTGTCTATAAAACTGAATATTCAGTCAAATTGACTGATTTTTATTTTATCAAGTCAATTTTAACTAAAAAACAAAAAAACAAAGATAGTTTTGAAGGATTGCCAAGGTGTTTAAGGGTCCACATGGGACGCCAAGCATGAAAGGAGCGCCATTTTCAAGAAATTACAGTCCAAATTTGCAGTACAAAAGACAAAAAACAATGCAGACCTGTTGGACTGTCTGAGGTGCCTTGCTGGAAGGAAGTGTGGTAGAATATCTTCACCAAAAAAGAGGGCACACTTCAAGTTTTAGACAACAAAAAAAATGCAGCAGTGGTGTCCCAAAAAAGGCACAGTGTTGAATATTTTTTTTACAAAAAACAAAAAATAGTAGACCTGGACACTGTACAGCATGGTTGGCTGTTGGAAAGGATGTCGTACAACTAGCTTAGCACCTGGAAAATAGAAAGAACTATTGATACTGCGTGGAGGAAGCTATAGATGGACAGAAACTAGGCACAGACCAGAAGAAGGTTGGCACAGATTTACTGAGTGTTGTTCCTCCTTCTGCTGTTGAATGTTGCTCCTTTCTTCTATTGTTGAATGCTTCTCCTAAAGTGAAGACAACCAAGACACCCAAAGGCCAAGGATTTCCAAGGAAACTAACTAGAATTGATATATATATATTTATTTTAGATCAAATCTAGAAAATAAAAAAAACAAAGAGAACTCCACTCCTCTTGATTTCAAAATGAACTAAAATCATAACCAGACACACGATTATTGTTCTTGCTCTGATACCATATCAAAGTTGTTTCCAGAATATAGATAACGCGAGTGTAATGGAGACGTGATCACACAAGTTGAAGCAAGTGCGCACCACATAGATGCTAAAGCAATTTGAAATTAACACAATAAGATAAATTGCACAAGACAAAATGGAGAAAACCAAAATCTGATTAGCATGAGATGGCAAAAGTGAGGAATAGAAATAGGAGAGTACGTAACTCCTCCACAAAAGGTGGACAAGGCACTCCAAGAATAGAATGTAACTCCTCCATGAAAGGTGGTGACAAGGTGCTAAGAATAGAGAAGTAACTCCCATCAAGGGAGTTACTTATGACATTCTTATGACACCTATGACACATCTATGACACATACCTCCACATAAGCAAGCC
This sequence comes from Torreya grandis, assembly GCA_037957365.1. Lineage (NCBI taxonomy): Eukaryota > Viridiplantae > Streptophyta > Pinopsida > Cupressales > Taxaceae > Torreya > Torreya grandis. Next base: position 697,148 of record JARHVA010002851.1, read on the forward strand.
TATCCCACAAATGTAGGAAAACTCCATGTATGCACAAGAAATACAATTTCCTTAATTAATAAATAGGAAAAAATAAAAACCTACACTAATATAGGTTACTCATCCTGTATCAACAATATGTCTAAGATAAGTGGGGTTATTTTGAAAATTGAATTTTCAACTGTCGAAATGGTCCCAAGAGTGGATAATACTAATGATTCCTCATGTCAATTGAGTTCATACTGATTAAATTACTATGCAAGGGTATATTCCTTTGCATAGTGATTCCATATGTATACTACTTAGTGGGATCCCATGGTTAATTAGACCAGAATCAAGCTTTCATTATGAAACAAGAGTTTAACTACTTAAACCCCTAGCTCTCATGATATGCCTACCTTGATTTATATACCTCACCATGGAACAAGGTTGAAATAATGTTGGGAGATGAAACCGCAAGTCAAATATTCGCTAAATAACTCATGAAGAAGCTATGAACTCCCCTCCACAAACCAAATTACATAAAATAAAACTAAGTGAAAAGACTTTAGAGGTTATTTTTAGATAACCCAAACCATATAGGTTTTAGGGAGAGCTTAGACAAATTTATTTTCACACATTGGATAAAGGCACAATCATAATGAAAGGGTTATTTTTGTCACCCAATTTCCCTAAATGGGACTAAGGGAGAAAATACACACATTCTTCATTTTCCTAATAAAAAATAAGTAATAGATGATTATGCATAAAATAACACACTTTTGAAAATCTTGAACTTAATTGAATGTTAGTTTTAAGCACCAAATTGAAATGTTTAATGAAGTTCTTATCCCCTTGGCCTTAGTTTAATTTTTTTTTTAAATTCACAAAATAGTTAAATAAAGCATCTAAATTCCTTTTAAACACCAAAGGGAAGGTTCAAGACTTAAATCATGTTCAAATTTTGTCACTTTTCCATATATGTCCTAAAAGGTTAGAGAGTTTCCACTTGATTTGAAGAAAAATTGATAATGAAACAAGTAGTTTTGAAAAATTTGCTCTCAGGTTTTCTATTTTTAAAATACAAATACTGACGTTGGTCAATAGTGATCAATGCTAGTTGTAGTAAGACCAATGCTAGTCATAAAAGAATCGATGCCGATCCATAAAAATTGATAATGGTCACCTTTGAACTCTCAGGGAAAAAATATTTTTTTAAAAATATTTGTTATCCTAAGATTAGAATAAAATCTCAAGAAAAATATTTGGATCATGAAATATATGTTCAGAGAGAAACTTATAAACCAAAATGACAAACTATAATTTTGAGAAAAGCTCCATAACTACAAATTTTCTCAATGTTTTTCCCTACAACCTAACTGATGTTAGTTAGCCTGGATTGATGCCATTTACATATAATTGATGTTGGTCACTGTGTGACCTGTGTATCAATAAAAAAACATCAAGAACATGGGAAATTATGAGAAAATTTTGATTTTAAGGATTTTTCAACACTTTTAAGGAAATCTAAGATTGCCAAAGTGTCTTACTTACTTGAATGGGATACATGGTCCCATCAGGCATGCCAAGATGTAGAGATGGATTAAAAAGATGGTAATATCAATCAGTAGTCAAGTAAAATGCATAAAAACACAACAATCTAAGCCAACCTATTCAAACAGGGTTTAAAAATGACAATAAATAGGAAATGGAAGAAATCCCATGTACATTACCTTTTGAAGAGCATCACACCATCTAAATCTGGCTCAAAATATGATTTTCCCCTTGATTTAGTGTTCAATTCTTGAACAATGATGCAAGTCAAATCTCTTCCATCATCTCTTTCTCGCCAATGAAACTAGGCTCATGATATGAAAATCAATATTGTGCCTATCTTGAAGCTATCCTATTGCAGATTAAGCATAATAAACTACATAAATAAATGGCTTGTGGAGAGAATTGTGCATAATAAGTTTAAACAAAATGAAGCTTAATCAAAGTGGTCTTGGATTTCATATTTATAGATTTTTCCAATTGATTAGGATCAACCATGACCATCCATCTTGAAAATAAGATATGTGGCCATGAATTAATCTAATTATGTAAATAATATTCATAATTACCCTCATAAATATTTGGAAGAAAGGGGAATTAAAGAGGCATGGGAGGCCATAAATATGATATTTATTGCATTTATGGCATATAGATACCACCCCATTTATGATGTCATTTAATGATGCAAATAATATGAATCAATTTCCAATACAGAAATATTGAATAACTTACATGTAATTCCTTCTTAAGCTCGTAATTTGGTTTAATTTTCGTAAGTAAGATTAATCAATTTTTAAGCAATTCTTTGGAAATTAGTTGCACTCAATTAATCAAACTAGCTAGAATGTCATATTGTTGGGTTTTAATTTCACTAGAGAGGAAATAGAAAGTGATTTTAGTTGTGTATGATTTAATATCCCATTTCAGATGTTGTTAACACAAAATAACACATGCATATGTGATGTAATTTTAAATTTTAAAAAAAGAGTGATCTAGAGCACCAAAATGTGCTTTCATCATTTTGACTCAAAATGATTTGATCTAAGTTAATAATCACATAAAATTAATTTCAGCATTTAGGGATACATTAGCCTAAATCAGCACTTGTGTATGATGAACTTGAACCATTTAGCACGTTTAAGTGATTTTGGCCAAAATTATGTGTTTTTACAAATTTTGAGTAAGATTGACAATTTCAACACAATGGTGTTAGGAATTGGATGTCTACACTCATATCATACTTTTATTTTTCATTATCATTGTTCTGAGTTGAAAGTGACTTCTATATTTAAAGACAAAAAACTAGATATATATAGCTTTGTCAAAGATAATCATATATATTTCTATATGTAATAATATTATTGGATGACTGAAGGTGTAAGTAAATTCATCATATAGTCTAGATAAACCATAAATAATCCTTAATAATGCATAAAACATGTGTTATTACTAATTATTCACTTATGGGTTTGCAAGTTTAGCCTTGACATGTCATATTAAAAGAGAATCAAATTTTGTTAATGTTTAGGTTGAAATTGAGTAATAGATGTGGATGATAAGGGAAGAGATATTTAAGTAGATCATATTTCAACTCAAGAAGAATATTTTTTAGTACTTATAAATAGATATTCTCCCTTATGAATACTCTCAGCTTATAGATTTGCATCTAATGGAATAACCAATAATTAAGGTATGTTCATGTATTTTCAAGATTGATCATCAATCAAAATTAATAGGAATTAGAGGAGGATATACATATGTTCTATTTTCAATAATTTGAACATTAGAAAAATATTTAATAATTATCTTTTAATGCTCTCAATTATGTATATAAAAACCCTATATATGGAGATAATGATAAGATTTGAGACAAATTCAAGTTAATGTCAATGTAAAGGATTGAGATAACTATTGTTTAGACCCACTATATAATTTAAAATTGGTCACAAAGAGAGTGTTTAAGAGTTAAAAGTTAGAATTGATCAAAATTAAGGTGCACAATAGTGGGTAATGGTTCATTTAAATTAATTCAAGTAAACTGATTGTGGGCTTATAAAGCAAAATTATGTTCATGATTATAAGACTGATAAGAAAGATATTAAAGAGGAATTATAATTTTGGAAATATAAATAAGAGAGTGATTACTTGTCATAGTCAGGGTATAAGTGAATGAGGGATATTGGAATTAGATTAAGTAAAAATTTTAGACTATTAGATGAAGGATCTCATTGGTCTTGTAAGACTAATGAAAAAGAGGATATGTGAATTAGACCTAAAGAGAAATAAAGAAATTTTTAGTGATTAATATTGTCCATAAATGAATATATATTGAGGTATTGAGACAAACTAAGACCTCAAACTCAATTTGAGGATAAGTAGAGTGTATTCAAGTGAGTAATGGACCATGTCTCATTAGATTAAACTAATGGTGTAGATCATTGCTATCAGATAGACACATCCTTTGGTGTTTCACAAGGATTTTACCTTTTTGTAATTAAACATATAATACTCATTAAAATATAATTATTTAAGTAGGATATCATTTAGAACATTATGTTGATTTATCTCTTCTTGATATTCATGCCCTATAATAAGATAGAGATCATGAAGAATTTATAAGCTTGTGAAACATTTACCATTCATTGAAAATCCCATAATTACTATGGAAAAGTACAAACTATTATGGGTCCTAGATTGATTACATGTTATTGTTCCACTTAATTTGTATAAAGAGTTAGTAGTTTTAAATAATGAAATTTAGTCATATCATTCTTTATTGACTACAATGAATATTTCCTCTAAACTACTAGTTGTATTTATCCCTTGGCTATACATTTTAGTATTAAAATTTGTTATTAATAAGAAGTTCTTACTTGGTTTCCCTTGGATTCATGATTGATATTTCAGAGATAATTATTATTTTTAGGAAATATTATATCACTTTTTATACATATTGAATGTTGTATTTTGTTTACAAGTATTTGTAGCAACATTATCTATTTAGTTTCAAATTTGAAACTTTATAGATGTGGACACCTTGAATAATTATGTTGTATTGAAGTTACATTATTGTAAACACTTATTATTATGAAAATCAATATAAGTAATACTATATCATCTTAGACTTGATATTGAGTTATTAAAACTTGTGAATAAGTTATGTTATTCATAATTTAGATATATTGAGAGACATTAATCATTTATTGATTACTATGTTTACATATTTATAATGACTAAAATAAATGATTTGAATAAATTATTATAATCATATTATTATAATATTATTTGGTACAATATTGTGTATCATTTTTATGGAATATGTTTTAGTGATATTTTTGATGTGGATGATGAAAAGGAACACCTTATAGAAGAAGATAAGGGTTGTAAAGCTATGTACTAAATATATAATTCTTCATGGATTTATCAATATTGAATGTTATCTTATGTGTATTTATAATATCAAGTACATTTAATTTTAATTTCATGTTATACAATGTTCATCTTTTGATTATGAATGATATACTAAACTAGTTGTTCACTATTCATGACTAATAATTAATATGAAATTGTTATGATATTCAAATATTGAATTTTGAATATGTTTAATAATGTCCTATTATGTAGTAAAATATGTTTGACGATATACCAAATTTTATGTCTATTTCTTATAATTGATGTAACCATTATGGATTTACGATACCATTATTTGTACTTAGTTTATTATAAGTGCTCAAATGGAATTTGGATTACACATTTTTTTAACTATTTTAATATATTAAAGTTAAAAATTATATTAATTTATTTGTATATATTAATATTCATCTAATATTTCAAAATTATAAAGTATTATCATGAGTAAATATTGTCATGGACCAAAATAGTAACTCTATGAATTCATTTCTAGTTATGGAACTAGTTTACTACTAGTCTTGTAGAATGTGTTATGTGAGTGAAATAAGGAATCTATGTTTAATTTCTAAAGAAACTAAATTATTTAGTGGAATGTCATATATATAAAGTGTATTTCTTTTTTAATTCAAATATTTATCAAATTTTCCAATTTTTTTGTTTTATTAATGGAAGATTTTCATTTATATGAGTTCCATGATATTTCAATGTGAGGAAATAGTATTTACTCAGCTGAGGTATTTGATAAGATATACTTATTGGTATATTATGTTATTTATGTAAAACCCAGTGATGGTACTTTAGGAAAATATTTTATTAGTTGACACTACTTATATAGGAGGCTTGCATTATGTGATATCAAACATACTCTGTTTGGAGCATAAATGATTTGTTTATAATAAAAATGGAGTTGTATTTATTATTTAACTGATTACATATTAAATTAAGAATTAATTTCACATTGGTATAAGTTTTGTGTGAACAATTAAATGTAAATAGGTAATATCAAAGGAAGATTGGAAATAATAGGGTTTTCCATGTAAAGTCTTATTGGAAAATAAGAGGTGATTATTTGTATTATGTTTCTATAGAATTCCTATTTTTTTATTAGATAGGGTAGTTAAAGTTGGTTTTACAAAGATCTAGAAGCCACAGAATTTAAATGAAAATAAATAGACACAAAGTCAAAAAAAAAGTCTAGATGTGTATTAAAACAAGGTATAAATGGACTTAAGCCATACATAAGCAAAACTATATAACAATAACTAAGTGCAAGATGACTGTCAAAACAAATAAAATAACTAAACAATTTCTAAAAGCTCCTTGGAGCCTTCCTAGTTATTTAGGGTGGTTTGTTTCATCTCCTCAATCTTATCCTTTAGAAATTTTAATGTCACTCTACCCCTTAAATGTTTTTGCAAGCCTTTTGTGAGCCCCACATAGTATTATTTAGTGGTTTTGTATGAGCCCTTTTATCTTTGAGAGGTGGATGAGTGTCTTCAACAACATGTTGGCTAGTCTTGGCATTGACAAAATTTGACTCTATGATGTCTTGATTTTATTTTTTATTGAAAAATTCTAGTTATAGATTTTCATTCTGAACCTTTAGGTCATTCCACTCCTTAATAAGGCCTACTATAGCCCTTCCCATATCCACCCATATTTTTTAAAATGCATGGAGGTTCTTTTTATGTTCCCATCTAGTTTCATCTAGCTCATAAATCTATTTTTCCTTGAGAACATCTTCCTCACCCTAGGAATTGGTGATGATATTCAATTTTTTACCCCCTAAATATGGGGTGATGAATCTCATATGTTTACCTAATTTGGAGTAGATGTGGGATTTGGAGCTTGGGGTGTTATTAATAGAGAATTTGGGTTGAGTGTTAATAAGGGTGGAGGAATTTTCCTCATTAAATGAGTCAACCATATGGTGATTTGGATAGGTTTGTCCCTTAAGGTTTCACCATGTTGAACCAACAAGAATATTGGGGATTGAGGGATTATATCATTGTCTTGGATAATCTAGTATGCAAGGGTGATGCTTTCCAATGATTTCAATAAATAGAAAAAGAGAATAATTTTATAACTTCAGAAGTGATTTTACAATAAAAAATGGTGGGGAAAGATTAAATTAAACCTACCCTCTAATGTTAGGTACTTATTAATTTTATGGAAAATTTTTAGCCATCGACATGACAAATCCTGATGTGAACAACCTTTATTTTAATTTTTTATGGAAACATCAGTGTCGAAGAACTTTTTCATTGATTATAGTTTTCTAATTTTGTCCTTAAAATATTTTTCCCCCTCACAACTCATTATGATATCCTTTCCAATGATTTCTTCTAAGACAATGATTTTTATGCCCCTCATTCTTACAATATGTTTGTTTAAAGGCCAACACAAAATCCTTCAATAGTTATGCATCATGCCATATGGTTATTTTCATGAATTATGAAAGGCCTCCTTATCATATCTTATTTTAAACCTATGTATTATCATGGGCCACCACATGGGATAATTGTTCTGACTTGTCTTTACCACCTCCCATTTTCACCAAATTTGTGTCTCTCAAATTCAGGAATATATTTCTATCCTTACTTGTTCCTATAGGATGATTTTGAAAATGATTTGTAATGATAGTTATGTCAATATTTGTGATTTGGTTTATCACTATAGAATCACTAAACATGAGGGGATTACAACTTTTCATTTCTGATGATGAGACTCCTGCATGTAACTAGAGCATGGAACAATTATGACTAAGGATTTTTTATCCTTAAAATATGAGCATTGAGTAGGATCCTAATCCAAAGTTTATAAATCAATTAAAGGATAAATTCCATTCCTTGAAAATATGACCTTGGAGACGTCACTAAAAAGTGGTATGATGTGTTTAGCATTTTCATAAGTTTATGGGAAGGAGTGTACTTACCAAAGAGGGAATTAAGGATGTTAAATGAGTCTCACTAAATGGCAAGCATTATTGCATTGAAATGTGATGAGATTTAAAAACCTTAAAGAACAAACATTAGCTCAAACACATGGTTAGATTGAACACCAAGGGCACCTATATAAGCTACCATAATCTCACCATCAGTATCTTTGATAACTCCCCCCTCCAACCTTGCATGGATTTCCTTTATAGGCCCCATTAAAATCAAGATTTTAACAATATAGAGGTGGGTGGGACCACTAAGTTAAGTTCTTGGCCACCAAAGACCTGGGAATAGTAATCTCTTGAGAAATATTTTAGCCATGGAGAATGAAGACATTGTATAAAGAGCATAAGACCTCGTCATTGGGGAGAAAGGTGTGCCAGTTTTCCAAAATTATAGATCATAAGTGTAGTAAGATGGACATGATGTTTATCCTATTATTATGGAAACTCAATCATTTCTCACCTTCCAAATATCCTAGAACAGATGGGGTAGAGCTATAAACCATAATAAAGAGAGAGGGTAGGGCCCAATGAGGTTTGCATTGCATAATAAGTTCATGGATGGAGCAAGGGTAGGCCCAAGATACTTGAATTTTTTGAAATAATAAATCTAATAATAAATATCTAAATGGATAGGTTGAGAAAAGGTGATAATAAATTCCTTAAAATATTTACAAAGGGAAAAAATATTTAGGATGACCATTCCTCACTTGATAAAATTATCAATAGAGAGAATCTTATCATGAACCATGAGCTATAAGAAAATATTAACCTTATATGTTAGGTGTTTTACCCAAAGGGGTCTCTAAAGCTCCCATTCTTCTTTAAAATTTAGCTCAATCAACTATTCAGAATTCACCAAAAAGAATCCATTATCTTTAGCTGACCAGAGTAAGAGATCATCCTTAAGAAAAATAAGAATGTGTATTTGTTGAAGTTTGAAATTGATCCCAAGAATATCATCTCCCCATTACTAGTTTTCCACCTGAATCCTTTTTGAAGAATACATTTACGTAGATAATGCTTTAGATAAATCCAAGCCATATTTAAGGCCTTCCTTTCAAAGAAATTTTTCCTCCTTGTCTCCTTCCAAATATTTGGTTTTGATGATACGTATCCACTATTTTTCCTATTTTAAAATTCTCCACCCCAGCTTAGCTATAAGAGCATTTTTTATACTCACCATTTGGAGGCCCATCCCTCCATTAGTTTTAAGGATACACACTTTATTTTAAGGTACTAGAGGGAATATGAATTTTTATTTAGATCCTTTCCATTCGAAGTTACATTGAATTTGTTCAATTTTTTTAGCTATTTTTCCTAACACTCAAAAAATGGACATAAAGTAAACTGAGATTCTTTGGATGGAACTTTTGAGTAATTGTAGCTTGTTTGCTTAGGATAGGAAATGGTATAAATGACATATTTATTCCACATGTATATAATGAAACTATAAATACATGTATATACTCTAGCTTAAATGACATATCTATTCCATGTGTATATTGGGATAGGAGAGGTTTTTCTATTTTTAGATAGGATATGCCAAATTTGTGATTTTTTTTACTTTAGATATGATTTTAGTATATATAGATAATATTTATGTAAAACAACCCCCCCCCCAAAAAAAAAATAATGAATTACTTTATCAGAGTGAAACCAACTCTACATGTAGGGCCCTCTACACAATGGAGTGATGCACATTGCATAAATTTTGATCGCATGTAAACATAATTATATTAAAATAATGAATTAAATTGCTTAAGGTTACTTATCTGAGGTTAAAACACCCTTAAAGTATTTTATAGGGGAGTATGTTACCTAATAGGAATATATAATTTGAGGTATATTAATGTGTTAGTACACACTATTAAAAAATTACACTTTATAAATAGTACTCATCTCCATTATAGGACCATGTAAAGGTACCTTATCCTTGGTTAAATACCTCATCCTTTCTCATATCTTCAGAATTAGATACCTAGTGAAATAATTAGATTCTCATTGATTGAGTCATGAGATGAATTCTACTAAGGTAACCAAGATAATTAGAGTAAGCAGCTCTATAAACCAAACTCTAGGTACAACTTCAACATTATATAAAAAGGAGAACAATGGTTCCTTAATTAACAAACATCAAAGGATATCATCAACATATATTTCAATTAATGTTATGACTTAGTTTCTAACCATGCAATAACTGATTCCTCAACAAGTGAAAATGTTACCAAAATAAAAGGATGTCAAAACATTATTGTCAATAGATATTAGTGCTACACATTGGAGTTACATGAGCAAATCAAAGACTTGGGTCCTCACACTAAATTTAATCTCCAATAATTCATTGAAGATACTAATAAGACTGTTTCTCTATGTTTTTGCTAAGTATATTTAGAAGAAAGATGAAACTAAAGGTTAAATGGTCAGGGGTTTGATTGATACCCAGATTAAGTTGCGCACCGTATCCAGACATTATAGGAGATCCTCTTTGGCTGTGGAAGAAGACACCTATAGATAATAATAAGACTTAAACAAAGAGAGTGTTAGATAAAGATATGGTGGACTGCCAAGCTATATGCTCGGTCCCAGAAGCATAAAAACTTCCTTAAGGGATGACAGTCCACTATTTTGATGAAAAGAGTGTTGTATGAAATGAAATGGTGAAAGACTAAGAAAGAGAAAGTAGACAATGTGTACCTATTCTCTACAGTCAGTCTATCATAGTCACTGACATCGATAGTCTTGCTGATGTCGGTTGGTCAATGATGCTGATGTCAATTGTGATGCCGATGTCAGTAGGGGAAATGGGCCTTAGACAAGTTTCAGGGTTATGTCTGTGGTCGACAGAGGAGTCTGTAAGTCTAAAGGGTTGTGTAGGGTTGTAGGATAGTGAATAGGGTCTAAGAAGGGGCTAAGGTAGAGGGTAGGTGTGAGAAGAGAGTAAGGATAAGGGGAAGGCTTTTCAGCCTCTCCAAGAAGAAAGTGAAGTCAGGTTGATAGTATTTAGAAAAAGTAAATATAAACTAATTAATAATGTATTCTAAATTATTGAAATGAAATAGAAGAATACTTAGCTCTATTAGAAGAACCAAGGGTGTTATAATGCATATTCCTGTTGTGGCTGATGTCAAAGCCCTCATGCAATGTTCTCAATCCAATGTCTAGAGTGATTTTTGTAGAGTTTTTGTACCCTGGAGAGCATTAGTCAAAGTCTAATGATTGGTCTCAGAGTGTGTGCGTTGATGTCTAAGAGTTAGGGGGAAGAATTCAAGATTAGCTATTAGACCCTAGCTCAAGGTTAGAATCCGGTTTAAGTAACTGATGTCGGTGATCCCACCGATGTTGGCTGACATTTGACTAATGTCAGCGGCCAGAGAATGGGTAAAAGGGCTATTTTTATCCCTTTGCCCATTCTCCATCCACCAAGTGTATTTTCCATTGGAGAATGGTCAAAGGATAGGTTTATTAAGCATGAGAGTTAGTTAGGAGTTTGGAATGGAGTGAGAATAGGTCATGCGTAGATGACCTAGTCTCAGGGTGACTCATAGGGTAGGAAATAGTCTTAAGGTGAGGTGTTTAGGTGAGGTGTCCAAGGTGATGTCATTAATTTAAAATAAGTAGTTTATTTTAAATTAATAAGGTGTGTATGAGATCAAGGGGAGTCGACACAATTTTTGTCTCTATATTTGCCCCTTTTTGTCTTGTTAGTTGTTATGACGAACTGCAAGACAAAAATAAGAGTAAGTTGCCCCAGGTATGGGATAAGGTGTAGGTGCCCCAAGTATGGGATAAGGTGTAGGTTTCCCTAGGTATGATGATGAGATATTCCCCCTCAAAGTGGGAGTCAAAGGAAGGGAACCCAAAATCAATTGCTGATTTGATAGGCAGTGGATGAGTATGGTGAAGTTGGAGTGTGAACGCTGCAATAATTGAGATTGCACGTATACCACTTCACGTGATAGGTAGGTTAAATTATCATAGGTAAGGCCAAGGAGTGCTAAAATTGAAGTAACCAGTCCCCAACTTTTAGTCATAACTGATTGGGTTATTTGATCCAAGCTGTAGCTCCAATGGTTGAGGAGGAATAAAATCAAACTAACCAGTCCCCAGCTTTTTGGTCATAGCTCATTGGTTTAGATTGATCAAAGTTGTAGCTCTAATGGTCATCATGTTCCAAATATCCTAGGCTTAGGAAGTGCTCCTATAAAACATGAAAATGACATAAATATTGGGGATCAAATTGGGTGTGATCCGTCAATACGTGTGTGGGTCATAATATGGGGTGCATATAATTTGCTAACTATTCGTGAGGTAGCATATATGCAGTCAAAACAACCAATGCAAAGTTGTCTCAAAAGTGGTTATGGTCTAAGGAGATAGTCATGATCTCCAAAGTGGTTGGTCAAGTTGGGTTGAGATATAAGTGATCTCAAGTGTAGTTTGTTGTGGTTAGGGAGATGTATGTTATCTCCAATGTGCCCCATGAGAAATCAAAGGTGACTTCTGCAGTGTCAGGGCTGGTTGTGTGGGCATGATTTTGGACTAGTTTAGATACTTGGTCCATTAGATAGATGAACCAATGAATGGCTGAGCTAACCTCAAAAGACCCCATGTCAACTGAGTGCTACCTACATAGCCCATATGAGGGCCTCAAGCCAATGTAGTTCTCCCCAAAAGGGAAGAAGAGGGTAGGTTATGGATTGGTTTTGACTAGGTTAGGTCATGGTTAAAGGTTATATGGTTGGTCAATCAGGTAGATGAATGAATGAATGGCTGAGCTAACCTCAGAAGACCCTATGTCAACTGAGTGCTGCCTACACAGCCCCTATTTTAAGGGCCTCAGGCCAATGTAGCTATCCCCAAAAGGGAAGAAGAGTAAAAGAATGTGATTGTTGGTTTGGTCATGTTAGTGTTTTTAGCATTTCCCATATGTGTGATGGTACATGCTTGAAATGATGAGTGTATGATGATGTTATAGCCTTTTCCATATTGTGTGATGGTGTATTCTATAACATTGGTGCTGTGGTTTTTCATCCCTATCAATTTTCCATATTAGTGATGGTGTATGCTAAGAATGAAATGAATAATGATGTTATAGCCTTCTCCATATTGTGTGATGGTGTATTCTATAACATTGGTTATATGGTTTTTCATCCCTAGCAATTTTCCATATTCGTGATGGTGTATGTTAAAAATGAAATGAGTTTATTTATGCTTCAGCAAGTTTCCATATTGGTGATGGTATATGCTTGACATAAAATGTGTTTGGTTGATAGTTGTTCTGGTTATGTTTGAAATGATAAGTGTATGATGATGTTACAGCCTTTTCCATATTATGTGATGGTGTATTCTGTAACATTGGTTATGTGGTTTTTCATCTCTAGCAATTTTTCCATATTGGTGATGGTGTATGCCAAAAATGAAATGTATATGATGTTATAGCATTTTCCATATTGTGTGATGGTGTATTCTATAACATTGGTTATGTGGTTTTTCATCCCTAGCAATTTTCCATATTCGTGACGGTGTATGCTAAAAATGAAATGAGATTATTTATGCTTCAGCAAGTTTCCATATTGGTGATGGTATATGCTTGACATAAATTGTGTTTGGTTGATAGTTTCCATGTGTATTGTTTTCCATATAAACTAGTGTGAATGGGCTATGATAATTTATATAACACAAATTGATATTTGCATTAAATAAATCATGAGGTTATGTTAGTGGTTAGAAAATGTTTTGGTTTGGTTTGGCATGTGACAAAGCTGTGTAAGAAGTGAAAGGCGCATTGCTATTTCATTGACAAGAACCATAATGATAGCATAGATAGGGTTTTTGTAAACAAAAGCCCCGTTCATGCATTACATCATTGAACATTGATTTGTGTTAGAGAAATACTTGAATCACTTGACATTAAGTGAGCTCAAAATCCCTTGGGTATGTTGAGGTAATAGGTGTGATTATGTGATATGTGAGGATAGCGTAACCCTTTTTAGCAGGGATTACTTTGCCCCTTTTTATAGGTGACCCTGGGAATGACTATATGCAAGTCCATGACTTAATAGTTTGTCAGTCAGAGATTTGTTTTTTAGTAGACTGATCAATGCGGGAAGTCTACTTGGGGATGTTTTGTTTTGTGGTCATGTGAAGCTAATCGATGTGGGAAGCTTCTGAAAGGGTGTTGTTTATGGTAGCAAAATTTGGGCATAGCCTTCCTTCGAAGGAGTGGTCTATGTTTTGCTTTATAAGTTTTGATGTCTTTGAATAGCCGGCCTTCAAGGGAGCAGTCTATTAATTATAGCAATGATGTAGCTATCCTTCAAGGGAGTAGTCTACATTTATAGTTTATGACCTTTGGTTAGGCATCCCAGTTTTATGTTTGTTTTGTTGACTGAACTCTTAGTCATGGACTAGACTATAGAGGTTTAGAGGTTTCCCTTTTATTAGGACAAAGCATTAATGCTTAAAAAAGGGTTAACTAAGGTGCCTAAAAAAGGGTTGAGAGGAATAGGAAGGAGGATGATAGGGGTTGTTCAAGGGATGAGCTCAAGTTAAACATCAAGTGAATGATTACTTGATTAACAGTAGAATGGTCACAGATGCAAGGCATTAAGGGGCTCAGGTTCTGGTCAGCCTTCAAGAGAAGACTGATGAGAAGTGCTTGATCCATACTTATTTGTTATTATGTAAGGTCTGAGTCAATTAGGAGCAAACTTGCCCCATTTGCTTCTTTCCATATTGGTTATGTGTTGGTTTTCCTTTAGGATGAGATCTCTGATTTTGAAATCTCACTCTTTCAAAATTTTGTTATAGGCATGTTTTGGTTGATGTTAGATGTGAAGATGATTAAGATGTTGGTTGATGCTTGGTTGATGTCACAATAATTAGTTCAAAGTTGAATTCCCCCAGTTACTTTTGTGACAGGGATAATGTTTGGCACCCATTACAGACAATCAATGGGTTGGATAAATGAGACAGAAAGAAGACGTTGAAGCTCCTCTTTGACAAAGAGTGTGATGCGAGGATGCATCCTACAAAGCTTTTTTCTGATAGGCTTAGTTTAATAGGGTGAGATCTTGATCTTTTAGGTTATAGTCTAGAATCTCAGAATCACTAAAGGTGACAGAGGCAACAGTAGGTAATGATTTGACTAAAGCCGCCAGTGGTTGGGGGTTTTTGGGTTAGACCTCCACTGCCTATAAGGCTTTTATCAAGCTCTGGTGATGTTGTGAAGAGATTTGTATTAGGTTATACAAAGACATCTTCACAGGTGTTTGGTGAAGTTGTTTCACCATGGCATCATGAATTACCCTAGAAGATGTTGGTTGAGATGTGCCCAAGATAGGGATCTTGGGTTTTGGTGGTTGAGAAGGCTTGGCGAATGGATATGTCCAAGGAATAGAAATCCACTCTTTTCCTTTATCCCTTAGATTTTTTGACCTGGTGGCCACATTGATAGTGTTGATTTCAAACAAAGGGGGAGCAGGTGGTATAAGGACCATAGTCTCGCAATAGGATCCCAATGTAGGTGAGGATGTTTGAGAGATAAGGGATGGTGTTGATGATTTGTTGAAGGGGTGGTCAAGAGGATCCTTGATGAAAGGGGTGTCCTTTTTTAAGTGTTGACGAATGACAACCTTAAGAGCACAGCAATGCTCAGTGTCATGCCCAGGTGTGCGATGATACGCATATATTTTAGTATCATCAACCAAGATGGTTTTGGTCTGAGAGGTTGGTATGGTTTAAGGGGTGGAGACTGATGCTAGAAGATTGCAACAATCAGCATAATAGTGAAGCATAGGAACCTGTTAATGGGTCTACACACTTTGTCGTAGTAGGGGTTGACAATTTATTTTTAGGAGTTATAGGAGGAGTTTTTGGTACCATCTTTTTGTTTGGCGGTGTGGCCACTCACGTAAATGGCACTTTCTTGGTGAGAGGTGTCAATTTTTTTGGAGGAAGTATATGTTTGATGGGTAGAAGGAGTAATGGAGGCATTTTACCTTTGTTAGGTGTTGGAGTTGGAAGCACTCCTATTAAAGTAAATGGATGCGGGACCAAAATAGAGGGCAATGGTGATGGTGGGGGAGGAGTTCTCTGCCATGGTTTACTAGCCTTCTTTAGTTTGGTGTGAGGACTACTATTGTGTGGGACAAGGTTCAAATCTACCTTCACTTGTGGGTGAATGAGATTTGATATAGGGTGAATGCTAAAAGATTTAACCTATTTTAGCATGATAAATGCCTGTGAGGGTTTAGGCTTAGACATGGAAGGTTGAGCTTCTGATGTTTTGGAAGTAGAAGCCTGATCTTTGTTAGAGACTATGGGGTGAATTGTTATGAAAGGGTTGGTAGTATAAGTTGAAGCAGGACGCATAAGATAAGGAGCCTTAAGTCACTCCCATAATGCCTCATGTTTTAGGTTCCTAGAATGGAGAAATCCTAAATGTTTTGCCAATCGAGAGAAGGGTTTAGGTGATGTCACGTGAGGTCTTGTAGTTGGTTTTTTGGAGGATTTAGGTGATTGTGAGAGTGGAAACATGTTAGACACAACAATCTTAGGCCAAAGGTGAGAGAAAACTGTCACCAGATCTTCCTCGACTGAAGTAGGTGAAGGGACAAGTTCTTCTCTTGGTGGAGAAGGGATTGGAGAATGTGGCTCTTCAAGAGGGTAAAGCGTAGGGATGATCATGCCCTCCACTTGGGGTCTAGGGGCATGGAAAGTATGATCTTCTATTGGTAATATGAAGGATGAGGGTGGGGCTAGTGGCATTGGTATGGTCAAAGCATCTTCCAATATGGGAGAGGTCAAAGTAGACTCTCCTACATGTGAAAGAGGGGTGGATGGTGGACTATCCTCCATTGGTGGAGGAAAAATAGGAGAAGAAGTCTCTTCTACCTATGGTGGAGGAATGGGTTGATCAACCTCTTCAAATTATGGGAGAGGTTGGTCAGGAATGAAAGGAGAGACCATGTCGACCGTGCGTATATTGCACTCTGGAAGGTCATCGGCCATGGTGTGAACATTATTTTGACTTGGGGGATGGTTAGGGAATGGTTGCTTACATATGTCTATGTTTTGGTTAGCCGGTGCATTTGGGTTATCTAAAACAAGATCCCCCTTGTCTAGCATGTCTTGGACAATGTTTTTAAAGGTTTTGCAATTGTCGGTGTCATGACCTTTGACACGATGATAATTACAAAAGTCATTTTCCCTATACCATGTAGGGATGGCTTTTGAGGGGTCAAATTGAGGTGGTTAGATTTGAGGGAGATTGAGGACTCCCTACTTTACTAGTTTATCCAACACGGAAGCGTATGATTCTCCTATTGGAGTGTATTGATGCTATATATACCGTTGTTGGAATTGTTTCGTCATGCTTTGTGATGTGGAGGGTTCATATTGGTTAGTTGTGGTAGAGGATGATGACCTAAGGACCACAACACTTGTCAATCCCTTGGACTTGGAATTGGAAGAAGAAGATTTGGAAGAAGGTGGGTCATTAGATTTTGCATTGGTATTTGTGCTATGTAATTTGACCTTATCTTCCTTGACTGCATAGAATTGAAGCTTTTGGGCCATGGTGAAAGCTTCATCAAATGTGCAAAATGTTTGAACCCACAAAGTGGATGAGATGTGCTTGGCACATGCTCGTGAAAAGAGCTCAGTGAGCTCAGGTTGAGGTAAGGAAAAGGAGAGTTGGTTGATTAAACCTCTCTAACAGGTGACAAAATCAGCTATTGATTCATCATCGAATTGTCTAATAGAATATAGGTCCATGATGGAGACCTTTTTAGTGATGTTAATTGAAAAGTGGTCAAGGAATAGTTGAGCTAGTTGAGTGAATGTGAAGAGAGAGTGACTGGTAATAGAACTATACCAATCAAGGGTAGTGTTAGAAAGTGACATGGGAAATGTGTGAAGTAATAATGCATCATCATGTGCTATAAGGTAGCAAGCGTGTCTAAATGCTCGTAGATGTTGTTGTGGGTCTTCTTTACTCTAAAAGAAAGTAAATTTTGGGATCTCCCACTGGCTAGGTTATGGTCTAATAGGCACCGAAGGGTGAATAGGTTCGTTACAGATTTGTTCATATGAAAGAACATTCTTTGAACCAGAAATGGATGTCTCAATGTTGGACATCTTATCCATCAGCATTTTGATTATATCAACTGATGGATTGGTAGGTGGAGCACCCCCTAAGTTATAGGGTACCTGTAAGGCATTGGGAGGGGCATATGATGTACTTGGTTGCATTTGGGTAGATGCAACATATTGGTAGTTTGTCATAGGGACTGATGTTGAGGTCAAGGGGGCTTGTGCCATGAAGTTGGAGGGCACAAATTGACTAGATGCCACCAAGGGTGTTTGAATGGTGGCGATATTAGTAAAAGGATAGGTGGTCACTCTTGTATTTATAGGTGCAAGAGTGGGTGGGGTAGAGATAATCAAGATCTAAAAAGGTGTCGAACTTGGTTAAATTGTTTATGGTTGAGGGAGTACAGAAACCCCGATGGAGGTAGGTCTAGAAATAGAAGGGGAGGCCAAATCTTGAACATTGGCCATGGTTGGGTTATTGGTCTAGGCAATAGCTTGAGTGACCATAGGTTGGGTAGTGGAGATTGTTGATATTATTGCCATTTCAACCAATGAAGTTGGCATCCCATAAATAGGGTTACGTGAGGGATCTCGCATTTGGCTTTTAGCAAGATAGTGTTGGAGAGCCTTGATGTTCTAGTCAAGAAATCTCTCAAAATTTTGATCCCCTTCAGGAAAAATTAGAGGTTGATTAGGGGTTGGTTGGATAGGATTACGCTTAGTGTCTGAAGTATACTCCATTAGGGGACTTGGTATGAAGGGTGAAGGTGTAAATGGTTGTTGACTCACATGGTCAACAAGAGTTTTGGCTTGACTACGTGTCAAAGCCATTCAAGGTGAAATGGGTTCAGGTTCCAAAAACTATATGTTTCAGTTTTAGGAGACCAAAAGTTATGTTTAACAGCAAAAAAAGTCAAGTTTTAAGCTTGATGTTTGGAATAAAATTTGTTGACAGTGATCGACGTTGGTTTTCTAATCGATGTTGGTTATAGAATGTTGCCAAGGTTAGTGGGATAACCGATGTTAGTGAAATGAGTTACCAACATCAGTGGAAAAACTGATGTCAATTTCTATGTATTTCTAGAAACTCAGAAAACTAAAAGTTTTTGGAAGAAAAAGAAATTTTGATTTGTTTCAGAATGATGCAACCTTACCAGCTCAAAAAATTAGATAAAAATAGCAAAATAGATGATGGTAAGCAACTTATAAAATGCTAAATTCCTAAGAATAAATTTTAGAGTCGTGGTGGCTTATGTCGTAGAAGAATGTGTTTGGGAATTGGGCTTTTAGAATGGGTCCTAAAGAGGAAGTCTATGGTTGGTTTTGGGTTATGTTTTGATGCTCAAAAATCTGTGTTAGGTTTCATACATGGCCTGGTGCTGGGGCTTTCTCCCTTCACTTCACAAACCCAGAGCTGAGTTGGGCCACTTAGCCAATATATACTTTTCCTATAGTTTATACTCTGCTAGAGAACAGAGTGGGTCCTCCTCTTGGTAGTGAAGTCCAAGTAGGATCACCGAGAAGGGTAAGGTATCCGCTAGGTGATGAAATCCTAGACGGGCCTTGTCTCAGGTATGTTATATGTTTAATTTGATGTGCTTGTGGTCTAGTTGTGTAACATTTGTGCACTATGATTTATTCATAATGCATTTTTAATTACTAAGTGAGTTGGCTAAGTATGCATTCAAGCAAGTATGAAATGCAATAGTTTTTTAACCCAAATTGAAATGTTTTATTCAGATGCAAACAATTGGAGAAAAGGTTAAGAGTATGAATTTTTACTACTCTAAGATGTAGGGAAGGAGTGACAAGAAGAAAAAGAAAGAAGTTCTTTTTAACTTGTGCTAATGGTTTCTTTTTGAAATAAAGAGATAGAAGAAGGATGCAAGAAGAGAATTTTTTCCTAATGCACCTATATGAAAGTTTGCTTTTTAGAAGAAGTAGAAGAATGAACCCAAGGAAAACTCTAGGGGTCCCACCAGGTGTGCTAGAATGTTTCTCTATGTTTTTGCTAATTATATTCAAAAGAAAGATGAAACTAAAGGTTAAATGGTCAGGGGTTTGATTGATACCCAAATTAAGTTGTGCACCGTATCCAAATGTTGTAGGAGCTCCTCTTTGCCTGTGGAGGAAGACACCTATAGATAAGAATAAGAATTAAACAAAGAGAGTGTTATATAAAGATATGGTGGACTACCAAGCTATATGCTCAGTCCCAGAAGCGTAAAAACTTCCTTAAGGGATGACAATCCACTATTTTGATGAAAATAGTGTTGTATGAAAATAAATGGTGAAAGACTAAGAAAGAGAAAGTAGACAATGCATACCTATTCTCTACAATCAGTCTGTCAGAGTCGCTGATGTCGATAGTCCTGCTGATGTCGGTTGGTCAATGATGTTGACGTTGGTTGTGATGTCGATGTCGATAGGGGCAATGGGCCTTAGATGGGTTTTAGGGTTATGTCTGTGGTCGATAGAGGAGTCTGGAAGTCTAAAGGGTTGTGTAGGGTTGTAGGACAGTGAATAGGGTCTGAGAAGGGGCTAAGGTAGAGGGTAGTTGTGAGAAGAGAGTAAGGATAAGGGGAAGGCTTTTCAACCTCTCCAAGAAGAAAGTCAGGTCAGGTTGATAGTATTTAGAAATAGTAAATAGAAACTAATTAGTAATGTATTCTAAATTATTGAAATGAAATAGAAGAATACTTAGCTCTGTTAAAAGAACCAAGGGTGTTAGAATGCCTATTCCTGTTGTGGCTGATGTCGAAGCCCTCATGCAATGTTCTCAATCTAATGTTTGGAGTGATTTTTGTAGAGTTTTTGTACCCTGGAGAGTGTTATTCAAAGTCTAATGATTGGTCTGAGTGTGTGCATCGATGTCTAAGAGTCAGGGGGAAGAATTCAGGATTAGCGATTAGACCCTAGCTCAAGATTAGAACCTAGTTTAAGTAACTGACGTCAGCAATCTCACTGGCATCGGCTGACATTTGACCGACATCAGTGGCTAGAGAATGGGTAAAAGGGATATTTTTGGCCCTTTGCCCATTCTCCATCTGCCAAGTGCATTTGCCATTGGAGAATAGTCAAAGGATAGGTTTATTAGGCATGAGAGTTAGTTAGGAGGTTGGAATGGAGTGAGAATAGGTCATGGGTAGATGACCTAGTCTCCGGGTGACTCATAGGGTAGGAAATAGTCTTAGGGCAAGGTGTCTAGGTGAGGTGTCCAAGGTGATGTCATTAATTTAAAATAAGTAGTTTATTTTAAATTAATAAGGTGTGTAAGGGACCAAGGGGATTTGACACAATTTTGGTGTCTACAAAGACTAACCAAGAGGCAGAAAGAAACCAAGATAATTAAATATTTCACTACCTGGCTATTTACAAATCCCCATGACATGTTCAATTATAACATACTTACATTTTTAGCTAGCTACCATATTATCTAGATCTTATACCCACTTTAAGTTTACATCATAAAAATTAGATTGATTAAATCATCTAATAATTATTAAACACACATAGTGTTTGAATTAATTTCACCCATTTCTTAATTTGGAAAGGTAAAGTAATGAAACTAGTAAAAGGGTGTATAAAAGAATACCTAGTAAGGTACACGTGTGACTCTAGATGATAGTGGGAAATCCTCTTTGGATTGAAAGGAATAACCTATAGATAAGAAAGACACTAGAAAAGGTGTTGTTAGATGGATGGTTGAGTGGACTTCCTTACATGAGTTAGATCCAAGAAGTGTATTATTTGCTAAGAGGTTGTCAATCCACTATTCTAACAATTAAGTTGATATAAATGAAAGGAAAGATAACTTGCATTAAATAATGTGAAATTAAATGCATGTAAGGAAGAAAAAATAAATTCTTTTGATTAAATAAACAAATTAAAATAATAAAAGCAGGTCAGTACTTATGCTAAAATAGTTAGGGTCTGATCTAAATAAACAAAAAAGGTACTATGATTAGGTAGAAATAGAGAACATTATGTTTGGATGGGGAAAGTGGCTAAAAATAACTTACTATATTTTTATACCATCGTGACCATCAGTGGTCAAGTGAACCATATGAATTTGGGTCTAAATGTTGATGGTTAGGTAACCATCAATAGTTAGGGTTAACCATAAATGGTTTTGGTAACCATTAGTAGTTACCTATGTAAATTTGGAAATGATCAAATTAGAATGTGTAGATTGGGTTTTTGGGGCAAACAAAGGTCTATTATGGGGCTAAGGGGTGGATAATGAGATACTAATGGGTTTTATAGGATAGGGAGATTAGAAGTAAGATAATTTTAATGAAAGCAATCAAAAGATACCTAAAACTTGATGGTGGAATGCTAAAGTGATTTGGCTAGAGTGATATTACTTCAACTTTTAAAAGTGATTCTGAGAGAGATTCAAGTCTTCGATGGTGTTCCTTCCTTATTGAAAGATGCTAGATATCTATATGCAAGAGAACTTAGATGGAAGATTCTAAATTATGGATTATAGATCCATTTCACTTCCTACTCTTATACCTTTTTAGGATGAAGTTGCTAATTAGGATGGAGGAAGTTACTAATCTGATAGGAAGATAAAGTTGTTGATTTAAAATGTTTTAAATCATGTTTTAAAAGCATGTTATCATTCAAGGAGAATATTATCTCACACAAAAATTTGTCATTACTTTAATACTTTAAAATAATTTTGGGGACCTAATCATTGATGGTCAGGCCAACTATCGATGGTTAACTTGACTGTTTATGATGAGAGTTCAAAGGAAAATAGGTTAAAAAAAGAAAATTAAATGGTTTAGTTAAATGTGTGAAGTTAGGGATTTGATATGGTCGAATCAATAAATGAGTCTAATGACTAATTGGTCCACTAGATGTAAGGTCAGATGAGGTCCAAAAGGTAGTTTAACATCAAAATCCATCATGTGTAGTTTTTGAGCATCTACATTTTTCCCTTTTTTGTTGTTTGTCTTTGATTTTAGAAGCTATAGGAAAAAAATAGATTGTTGGTCAAGGTCTAGTTTCCCTAATTATGAGAGGAGGTATTCCCCCTCAAACTAAGAGTTGATGAGGCAAAAGAAAAATTGGGTTAGGGTTTGATAAAGGGTAAATAGGTAGTCATGAGGTGAGTGATGTAAAAATGTTGGGCATTTTAGATGAAAACATGTGCACAAAATGTGACTAAGAGAGATAGCCAAGATCACATAAAGAATAAAGGTGCCAATATCGGTAAAAATACATTTGCTTTTAGAGGGACATGTGATAGGGCTAACTGGTCCACAACATTGGCCATAGATTATCGGGTCATGCCTATCAATTCATCTAGATAGATTTGGTGTTGGTTAAAAGTATCTAGGGTAGTAATTACTCCCAAAAAATAACACAATAGGTTAGGCCATGCATGAGGTAGTGTAAAGGTCAAAAGTTTGACATGTCAAGGTTGGTCAGTGTAGTCAAAGTGACAAAAGTAGGTTTTTTATTAAATTGTGTCTATTTTAAGTCTAAAGGAAAAAATAAAGAAGGATGGGGATAAGTGATTATAATGAACCCATATTTGGTGTGTGCACTATATCTATATGTTGTGAGCACTCCTCTTTAGCTAGGGAGGACTACCTAAAAAAAAGAAAGCAAAAGCACAAGATGTTTTTTAGTAGATAAATGAGTGGGCTACCAAGCTAAGTGCTTATTCTAAGAAGTTAAGCACATAGGGAGTTATGCACATGTGTTTAGGGGGGTTTTCAACATAGGGAGTTACTCACATGTGTGTGATTTAATTTTGGTGTCTACATTTACCCCTTTTTTCTTTTAATTTGTACTGACATGTTTTAAGACAAAAAATAGGAGTTAGATGCTCCAAGTATTAGATGAGGTATCCTCCCTCAAAACTAGAATTGATAGAGGAGAAACTAGAATTAGATATCAGTTTGATAAAAAGGTAATCTACTGATGGGTGGAGAATTGAGCATCGATCTGTATGTGTAGGCCATAATGAGCTATAGTTGACAAACTCAAGAATATGCAAGGTTAAAGAGAACTCAGATAGAAGTAACCAAAAAATAGCTTGTAAGTGATAGCTGACAGGTCAAATAAATCAAATTTATAGCTCTAATGGTCAATGTGTCCCAAGTATCTAAGGTAGGAAGTGACCCTAGGAAACACAAAAGGGTTGAAGGTGATAGGACATGCTTGTTTTCCATCCACAACACCTAAAATACATGTGTGTGCATAATAGCCAACTATAGTGGAATAGCCTAAGCGATCAAGACAAGTAATTAAAGGGTGGTGTAAAAGGGTTAATGAGTAAGGAAATATTTGTGATCTCTAATAAAAGTCATCAAGGGTGAAAATTTAAGTGATATTCAATGTCATTTTATCATGATTGGGGGATATATATGTGATCTCTGATTGCCTTAGTGTATGGGTAAGGTTTGAAAAGTTGGAGGTTTTATGTTGGAAAATAATATTAGAATGGTACCAATGTTGGTTAGATGTGATGATATCAGTAATATAAAGTGATAACATTGATACAATTAGGGAAACATTACTAATGTCAGTACACGTAAGCACCAACATCAGTAGGTTAGGTCAAGAATGCCAACATCAGTGCTCAACCAAACTCATTTTTAACTTTATGATTGGAGAGAAGAAATAAATCTTGAGAGTGATTTGAGATGGTAGCTCAAGGAGGGGACTCAGTGGGAGGTACATGACCATAGGAGCCAGTGATGCTATCTAAGAGGAGATAGAGAGATGAGGTAAGAGGATATACTAGTTTGATTTGGTATTTACAATTTTTACTCTAACTAAAAGGTGGGGGTGTATAAAATGTTAGTAAAGGGGTAGAAAATAGGTTAAGGTAGGTGTAGGATAAGTTAGGGAGTTTTGTAGGTAGGTTTTTATGGGAAATTGGAATGTTTAAGTTTGGGTTGATCAACCTTAGGACTAAACTAGTAGTAGACGTTGGTGAGGTCTATCAACATCAGCCAACATGACACTGAGGTTGGTAGTTTCCTACCAATGTCAACCATTATGTATAATAGTAAAGTGTTGATGTTGGCATTAATGCCGATGTTTGTTACTATAGAAAAGTATAAAAATAGGAGAAAAGGGTGTGTTTTGGATCTCCAGTGGAAGTAGTCAAATAGCCTAATGGCTGAGCTAGCCTGTGCTACCTATATAGCCCAATTTAGGGCCTCATACCAATGTAGTCCTCCTATAACCTAGTAAAAAGATCTAAAAATGTATATTTTAGGGAAAATGGTAAGTTGAGATAAGTAGAGAGGTCTAGGGCTTAAATGATATGTCATAGTGTCAAGAGTCAAGATTATAGGCAATGAGGTCTAGAGTTGGAATAGGTAGGTAGGCCTAGGGTAGAGAGAGAGGAAGTGAAGCCTAGGGTAGAGAGGGAGACAATGAATCTTAAGGTGGGTATATGGTTGAACTATCCTTAAAATACCCCATGTTGATTGAGTGATGCCTACATTACCTGATTTAGGGCCTTAGACCAATGTTGTTCTCCCAGTGAGAAGGGAAAACGGTGGTTATCATGTAGATTAAAAGGGATGTGACCTGATTTAGTTATGTGTATGGATTCAAGAGAGGATGGAGCTTACACTTCAAGATCATCTACCAAGGTTATTGACATGCATGAGGAGAGATGTTTCTCTAGATGAGTGGGACCATATGGTCGCCATAGGTTTAGGAGGAGTACGATGGTACTATCATGTCACATGGGATGTGCCTCTAATGATATATTTGATTAAGAGGTGGGATCATACCACCAACACCTTCCATCTATTGATCGAGGAATTGATAGTGATGTAGGAGGATGTGTATAGGATTTTATGGCTACCACTCTAGGGTGAGGAGATTTTTTCATGCTCGAGAGAGGAACATGATATACACATGGTCACTTTATATGGGGAGCATGTTAGTGAGGTGACTTACCACTCTATGAGTTTCACATATGAGCCACTCTATATTATTGATGAGGAGCAACATCATCTGAGCATCTTGATGATGATCAAGATCATGGTGTATACATTACCATAAGTAAATAAAGGGAGGTTTCTAATTCCTTTGATAGGTGTGCTTATATAGATGATTGAGTAGTCAACAATTTTTACTTGGGGTCCAGTATTTTTAGCATATTTATATAGAGAGATGTGGGGTTTGAGGCTATGATAGTGATACAATTTATGTGTCAGCCATCTATTCCATTGCTAGGAATATGATCACATCATGGTGGCATGGCCACTAAGGTTACCTACCACTATCCTAGCTAGCTTTAGGGTTGGATTTAGATAGTGGAGATATGGGATGGCATAGACCCAAGTGGATGGTGTGGTGTGAGACATTGCCTACTATAGGTGCATGATCAAGGGTTTGATCCCTATAGATATCTTATGGAGACCATATTTGACATACCTAGTTTTTAGAGGGTAAGTAGAGTAGCTTCTTGGGTTGCAAAGCTCACTATGGGTCTGGGGGAGATGGACTGGTGAGTTGGATATGGTTCTCATGGCATGGGTTAGGAGGTAGTTTGGTCTACTATAGGATATTATGCTTGCCTTCCTTTGATAAAAGAGGGATGGCATAGAGGCACCCTTACCATTGCCCTAAGAGACTGATGGGATATATTTTGAGGAGCTATTAGTAGGGCTAGGTGTTGGGGACCTAGGGTGTATAATGGCCTATACATCTTGGTGGGTAGGGTTATATCTGGTGATGGAGGTCAGAAGGCCACCACCATATTTACAAGGGTTACTTAGGGATGGATGTATGACTATAAGCTTGAGATGTAGTAGTCCAGGCTTAAGAGATAGCCCATGCATAGGTGTTAGCCTTATAAGGGTAGGTGGTGACGTTTTAGGGTCAAATTATGGCTCTATAGGGTTAGGTTACAACATTACAAGGCTAGGTTTTCATTTTACAAGGTCAAGTGACTTTAGTGACAATAGAGAGAGATAGTTTGTGAGTAGTAGGCCAAGCAACTCCTCCTCTACCACCATAAGGAATAGTACAGGCAAGGCCATCATCAGGTGTTATGGGTCCTCCATAAACTATATCTATGGTGAGGTATTTGACTACCCTAGAAGAGATTGCTTACTATGAGAGGGTAATTAGAGAGTTCTCATAGATACATAGATATCTAGATTTTAGAGAGTAGGAGAGGTCAATGCCACATGAGATGGCTTCTAGCTCACGTCAACATAGATGGGTCAAGAGTGGTGATGATACTACTTCCTCATGACCACATGGAGAGCATCAAGGACCCTAAGTATTAGAGTTTTCTAGTATTTTTATATATGTTACATGTATACTAGCATGTGAGCTGAAGATACAATATATACATTTTGAAAGAAATTTATGATGTTATGATGATGTAGATGATGAACATGTACTTTGATCACATATTATATATATATAAGAGATGTTTATTTATTACCATGTGTTTATTTGAGATACATTGCTTGTGATTATGATGATGATATGGATTATGTTTATTCTATGCTATGCTAATTTGGATGCCAATGTTGATCATGTTATTTGAGTTAGACTAGCCTTTCCCATTTATGTGATGGTATATGCATAGTTGATTGGTTATTTTAATCTTAGAATTTTTACATATTTGTGATGGTGTATGCTTAAAATTAATAAATTGGTTATGTTAATTTATTTCAACATTTTTCCATATTTATGATAGTGTATGCGTAAAATAAATTGGTTGGTTATGTTAGTGTTGGTATGACATTGTTTCTTCATCTCAAATAGAGATATCAACTTGTGTTGTGGATGGGAAAATAAAGAGGTAGAATGTTCATGCATTGGCAAAGACCATAATTTAGAACATAAATAAGCTCTGGAAAATGAGCCTATTTCATGCCTTGTATCTTTGAACCATCGTGTTTGTTAGAGAAGTGTCATGTTTACCTTATGTTAAGTGAGCTTCATAGTCCCTTGAAAGAGTATGAGGGGAAAAAGGGTAGAATGATAAAAAATGTTTAGATAGCATGACCTACCAAGTAGAAATGATATGGCCCTTTTTTGGGTGACCCAAGATCTAATATAGACAAGTGCATGACTTAATTTTTTTATTTTTTTTGTGTAATCTAATCAGTGTGGGAATCCTACAATGGGATTTGGTATAGGTTAAGATTGTGAAAAGAGGTGAGGAGCCCTTTAAATTTGTTTTTCCCTTTGACAACAAATCTTGGCTTAACCATCCTTCAAGGGAGTGGTCTAAGCATTTGATTTTAATCTTAAATAATTGTCCTTCAAGGGAATAGTCTATTGATAGTAGAAAAGGTATGTTACGTAGTTGTCCTTCAAGGGAGTAGTCTATGTTAAAAATCATGACTTGAGATTTTACAAATTTTTCAAATATCACATTCATTTTTTTTTCTTTTAATCATGGATAATATTATAGAGGCTTAGGAGTTTTCCACTATGAGGATAAAACCATACCACTATGTGAGTTATTCAAGTGTATAGGAGTAAGGGTGAAGAGGAAGGGAAATGAATGTAATAAGGATGCTCAAGGGATGATCTCAAGTTAAAAATGAAGTAAAGTGATATTTGTTTAATAAAAGAAAGGTCATAGATGTAAGGCATTTAAAGGCTCAGGCTCTGGCCTTCCTTAAAGAAAACACAAGCAATAAGTTCTTGAACCATACTTGTGAGTTATGATATAAGGTCTAAGCCAATTAGGAGCAAAATTACCCTATTTTATTTTCCCATGTTTGTTACATGTTGATTTTATTTTAAGATGAGATATCCTATATTGAAATATCACTCTTTGATGTTTTTTTATAAGCACATTTGATACTCTCTTGACAGATTTGAAGGTGGTTGAGGGCCATGAGATGACATTCATCAAGCAATTCAAGTTGGGCCAAATGTTCTTGGTGAAAGTCATCATTAGTATGTCATGTAGATAAATGTGAAGAGAAGGAATCTAGACCTCAAGAAGGCAAAATAACCTCCATCCCATATACTAATGAAAAAGGTGTAGCACCCATAGGGCTTCAAATGTTAGTGTAGTAAGCCCATAAAGTAAAAGGAATTTATGTACTAATCCTTGTCTGTATCGGTGACTACCTTCATTAGAATTTTGGTTAAAGTTTTGTTAGAAGCTTCTACCTATCCATTATCTTGGGGATAGTATGGTGATGAGAAGCTTAATTTGACTCCAAATGCATCAAAAAGACCTTGAATAGTCTTGTTTTTAAAAGACTTGACATTATTGGTTATAATCTTGTGAGGTACACCCAAAAAACAAATGATGTGATGGTTAATGAAGTCAATAATTTTTATATATCTTTAGTGGAGATGAGAGCGATGGCCTCGACCAACATGGTGAAGTATTTAGTGGCAATAATGATAGAATGATGAATGAGGGTTAATCTCTCTGATTAGATCTAAGCCCCAGTGGGAGAATGTCTAAAAGTCTTTAGTAATTTGAAATGCATGATTGGGAATGTGAAGGAGCTTAGCATGTTCTTGACACTTGATGCAATTTTGAATGTAATCATCACATTTTTGATGAAGTGTGGGCCAATAATAGCCAAGTCAAAGGATACGTTTAGCATGACCATTGAAATTTCCACCACAAATCCCATCATAGACTTCCTTAATATCAAAGGGAGTCTTAGTACTAGTTAGAAATCTAAGGAGAAGACCATCAAAACTTCATTTGTAGAGAATTCCCCCTAGTATAGTGTATTGAGTGGCATAGTTTATGAAGGCCCATTTCCCATTATTAGAAAGATCAAGAGGGGTAATAGAGAAGAAAAGATAATCTATGAGTTGTTTGTACCATAAGTCTTGTGGGTTGGTTGTTATAATTATAAAAAAGAGGATGTAAGTGGAGACATAAGAGGGTAATTTTAAGTAATGCACAGTGACATAGATTCTCAAATAGGAGGATAAAGAAGGTATGTGTGAAGCAAGTGAAGCCATTGTGTCATCAAACTTGTTTGTAGATTGAGGAACAGTTTGCAAGATATAAGAGTCAAATTATCCCAAGATCATATCTACATGATGTTTATACTACTGTAGAGTTTCATTTTTGCATAGGTAGGAACCATTAATTTGGTTAACTACTAGCTAAGAGTCACTAAAAATGGTTATGGATTTGATACCCAAGAAGAGAGTTGTTTGAAGTCCTAGAATCAAAGCCTCATATTCAACCACATTGTTAGTGCATTCAAAATCTAGTTTAAATGACAAAGGTATAAGCTCACCATCTAGAGGAATATGAATGACCCCCACACCCCCACCATTTTGGCATTTAGATCAATCAAAGAACACCATCATTTGATAGGATATGTCATTAGTGGAGAGTGTTTTAATAGATTCATTAGGAAATTCAAGGTTTGAAGGTTGATTATTATGTAAAGGGGTAGTAACTAACTAGTTAGCGATTATTTGATCTTTAATAATTTTTTGTTGAATAAAATCTAAGTCAAATTCAACAAGAAGCATGAGCCACTGAGCTACACGTTGGTTATGATATGGTTTGGAATGCATGTATTTGAGAGGATTAGGATGGGTTACCACATAGGTTTTGTAATTTAAGAGGTAATGGTGGAGCTTAGAGGTAGAAAACACCAATGCAAAGTAAAAATTTTTAGTATGGGTATATCGAGTCTTATAATCAATAAGTGTGTGGCTTATGTAATAAATCGCCTGCTCTTGATGTTGGTCATCTCGATGTGTAATCATAACACCTAGAGAATGGTCTATTATGGAGATGTATAGGTAAAAAGGATGTATTTTCCTTAGGTGGAATAAGAATCGGTGGGGAAAGGAGGTATTGTATAAGTGAATCAAAGGCTTCTTGGAAATATCTATTCCATTCTAAGGAGACATCATTTTTGAGGAGATGGTGAAAGGGTTGGCAATAATCTAACTAGGAAATGAAGCATCAAATTGACTAAAGTTTGACTTGTAGACTACATAGTTTTTTGATATTAGTAAGTGGAGGCATTTCTATAATTTCTCTAACCTTAGAAAGATCGATCTAGATACCATGGAGAGAAACTATAAAACCTAAGAGTTTACCAAAAACAACACCATAGACAAATTTATTTGGGTTTAGTCAAACGTTATATTGGAAGAGATGAGTGAATATGGTTTTGAGAATTGTCAAGTGTTCTTGATGAAGTTTAGACTTGCCTAGTAAGTCATCCATGTAATCCTCCATAATTTTGTGTAGGATATCATGGAAAATGTAGGTCATGGCATATTGGTAGGTTACACCAACATTGTTTAGGCCAAAAGGCATGACCTGATAACAAAAAGTCCCCCATGGGGTAATAAAGGTTATCTTGTGTTGATCCTCAAGAGTGACCAAGATTTGATTATACCTAGAGAATCCATCCATAATTGATATCATATCATGGTTGGTCATTAGATCAATAAGTCATTTGATACTAGGCAATGGGAAATCATCTTTTAGATAGGCAATATTTAAATCATGATAGTCAGTGTAAATATAGATTCCCCCAATTTATTTTGTGATAGGAACAATATTGTGAATCCATTGTGATTAGTCGATGGGTTGGATAAAGTTAAAAGGAAGGAGGTGTTGGATCTCTTCTTTGACAAAGAGAGTGATACAAGGATGCATTTTGTGAAGCTTTTTCTTAACGAGTTTAGCATCTCAATTGGTGACAATGTTATGGGAGATGATAGAGTGGTCAATATTGGGCATGTCATTATAATACCAAGCAAAGGATTTTATATGGTCATTAAGAAATGTGGTATAATCAGCTTGCTTAGAGGAATCTAAAGATTGGCTAATCTTGAGGACATGAGGGTTATCATAGGAGGGCAAGTTTATTTCAATGTTTGATTAATTTAATATATCTTATGTTTTGGATGGGAGTGATCATTAGATATAGGAATCATCCATACCCATGTAGGTGAGAATTACATCATCATCTTGACATTGGATAGTGTTAATAATGGAAGAATATTCATCAATTATTTTAGGATGAATGAGAGGAAGGGAACTTATTTCTTTACCTTGACAATAGGTGAGAGGCCTAATATGGATGGCATTTATTGAAAAAAAATTAGGAGGTATAGATACCTCTGATTCTGTAGGTGATGGTGGAGAAGAAGGTGAAGAAGGAGATACTGATTCTTCGACAATTAGTTCATGTGAGTCTTTGGTGAGTTTATTTGGTTCATCATATCCCACCCCATGCCTCTTTTTGGCATTTTCAATGGTGTTACTAGTAGGATATTCAATAGCCATATCGACACCTTATTCATAGTGACCCAAATTAAATCCTTTCTAGGCATACCTATAGAGATAAGTGTGAGTAAATCTAGGGTTACTTAGGAAAGAGAAGTCACAGGTAAATGGTTATGGTGAAGAAGATAGATTGCTGACAATGGGAGTTTAATCAATTCCTCTATATGTGAAATTGGTTTGAAGGTTGGGGGGGGCATAAGGGATGACCATCCCAATATAGGGATCATAATTTGGGTGCATGTGAATCCTTCCATACTCTTTTGGAGTATAAAACATGTTGAGCATCAATAAATGGTATTCACTGAGTGACAAATGTTGAAAGGTCTCCTCCATTGGATCTTTGTCAAAAATGTGTGTTGTCGGTATTTGTGTAATCATGAGAGTGGAGCTTATGGAATATTTAGAATCATCATGCAAGGAAGATGATATTTTTAGTGGGATGAAAACATCATTGGTACTATAGGTCATATTACATGTTTTAAATAGAGGTAGGTCAACATGTATAACATGTACTTGTCCATCATGTTCAAACTTGACACAATGGTGCAAAGTTGAGGGAAAACATGCCATAAAATGTATCCAAGGTCATCTAAGTAGTATGTTATATTGGAAATATCCTTCCACAATATAAAAGAGATTGATAATTATGTGGAAACCTACATGAATATGTAAGACAATAGTGCCCATCATAGTAGCTATAGTATCATTAAAGGAATGGGGTACCGCATCAGTTTGAGACATGTAATTGTTGGGAAGGGCTAGATATTTGTAGGAATGGGTGGAAATAATATTAATACTAGATCCCCCATTGATAATAACTCTCTTGATATGAGTTTGATTAATATATGTGATAATAAAAAAGGCAGAATCTTGATCTTCAAGTTGTTGAAGTGGAATTTATGAATCATTGAAAGAAATTAGGGAGAGACAATTAAGGGAGCCAACCAAAGCTACAAGAGGTTGGGGATAGTCTTATTGTACCTCAATTTATTTTAAATCACTAATAATATCTTTACTCTATTGTGATGAGTTTTGGATTAACTCATATAAATATATTTTCATAGGAGTTTGGTGAAGTTGTTTCACCATTGAGCTTTGAATAACATCTGAAGATGTTATTGTAGGAACACACAAGGTGGAAATATTAGGGTTAGTAGTGGGAGTGTCTTTGGTGAAGCAATGATTTCAAGGTCTAGTGACCTTTTCCTTAGCTTTATCTTTTTGTTTTTATGACCGTGTGGCCACATTAACTGTGTTGATTTGAAAATTTGGTGAAGGAGGTGGTAAAAGGGTTATGACGACATCTTTGGGTTTGAATTTAGGTGAAATAGTAAGAGATACTATAGATGCCAAAGGTGGAATAATAGGAAGGTTAATGGAAGTATCATCGAAGAGAGTGTCAACATCAAAGTGTTGTTGAATAACTGTTGTGAGGGATTTATAATTCTCAGTATCATGTCTAGGTGAATGATGATATAAATGCACTTGTGTATCATCAAAAAAAGATGGCTTCATTCCAAGAGGACTATAGGGATTAATGAGAGGAAGAGTTATTATTGAATATTGTAATAACTGATGTAATAAAAAGATTTAAGAGCCTACAAGTGGGATTACACTTGTTGTACTAATAGGAGTGGACACCTTCTTTTATTTCAGTGTTAGAAAGGTAATTTTACATGGTGTCTTGTTTGGTAATGGTGGAGTTACATATTTTTTTGTCATTTTATTAGTGTTAGATGTGAGAGGGATACCAGATGGAAAAGGTATGAGTGGATGTAGCTTAACCTTTTGTTTGGTTTGGTTAGATGATATTCTAACTAAAGTAGAAGGTGTAACCCCAAAATGGATGGTAAAGTTGAGGGTTGAAGAAAGGATTTGTGAGATCTAGGAGGCTTAACATTCTTCTATATTTTAGGGTGAGAAACTCTAACTTGTAGTTTAAGAGTTAAATCTAATTTCACCTATGGATGAATTAAATTAGAAATAGGGAATACACCTAAGGGCTTGATCTACTTTAATGTAATAGATTCCTATGAGGATGAGGGTTCTGGCATAGATTGTTGAACTTTAATTGCTTTTTGTGAAGAAGTTATAGCTTTTTCAAAAACCTTAGGGTAAATGGTAGTAATGGGATTTATGGTAAAAGTTGACATTCATTGTGTTAGATAAAGAGTTTTAAGTGGGTCCCAAAATGCCACATGGTCAAGCTTTGTAGAGTCAAGAAATTATAGACTTTTCACCAAATGTGAGAAGGGATCAGATGAATTTGATGTAGACCTTACAATTGTGTCTTTAGAAATCTATGGTCTTTGGGAGAGAGGGAAATTATTGGTTTATACTACTTTGGACCAAAGATGAGAAAGAACATCAATGGGGTCTTCTTTGATAGAGACAAGAGAAGAGACTTGGTTTTCCATAGGTGGAGGGGAGGTAGGTGAAGTAGGTTCCTCAAGAGGGTAAAGCATAGGTATTATGGCTCCCTCAACATGTGGGGTCAGGAATGGGTAAATTATGATCCTCCATAGGTAAAATAAGGGGTAAGGGTGGTGCAATTTGAGTAGGCACAAAGGTCTTTCATCTATTATTGGAGTAGATGATATGGACTCTTCTAGTTGCAAAGGTGAAGTGGGTGGGGTATCACTCTCTATAGGTGTAGGAGAAGTAGGTGAAGAATGTTCCTTAAGAAGGTATAATGTATGAATGATGTTACCTTCAATATGTGGTTGAGGAATAGGTAGGGTGTTGTCTTCAAGTGGTAAGAGGATAAGTAATATTGGTGTAAATGGAATTGGGATTATAGGCTCCTTATGTGGGAAAAGGAATGGCAAAGGAGGTCCCTCCTTTCAAGGGAGTGGAATAGGTGAAATAGGCTCTTCTACCTAAGGAGGAAGAATGGGAAAAATAGATGCCATTAAATGTGGGGGAACAGTCGATGAAATAGGTGTCTCTTGTTGAGAGGCAGGTTGAACTAAAGATAAAGGAAAAACCATGTTGACTATATTGATATTATGATCACCAGAGTTAGTTATGGACTAGATAATATTCTGATTTGGTGAATGGTTAGGAAAAGGGTGTTTTAACACATCCATACTTTGATTAGGAGGTGCGTTAGGATTATCCAAGATGAACTCACATCTATCAAGCATATCTTGAATAATGTTCTTGAGTATCTTGCAATTAGAGTTGTGGCCTTTAACTTGATGGTAACTACAAAAATGATCTTCCTTGTACGAGGTTGGGATAGGAGAGGAAGGGTCAAACTATATAGGAGGTTTAATATGAGGAAGGGTTATGACACCTTGTTGCAATAGTTTATCCAAGATGGATGTATATGATTCTCCAATGGGAGTTTATTTTTTTTGTTCATACCACTATTGGAATTGCTTGGTCAGATTTGACGATGTCAAAGAACTTGATTGGTTTATGGTTATGGAAGAGGCTAACTTAATGACCACCACATTAGTGGATCCTTTAGCCTTTTGGTTAGAGGGAAAATTTTTAGAGGAGGAGGAGTCATTTGTCTTGGTATTGGTATTCTTACTACGTACCTTGACTTTGCCTTCATCAATAACATGAACCTCTAGTTTTCATGCCATTGTAAAAACTTCATCAAATGTGTAGAATGTTTGCACCTGGAGTGTGGATGAGATGTGCTTAGCACATGCCCTTGATAAAATCTAAATAATATTAGGTTTGGGTAAGGAGAAGGAGAGTTGATTGATCAAGCTTCTCTAATGAGCGACAAAATCTACAATAGACTCATCATCAAATTGTTTGATAGAATAAAGGTCTGTTATAGAAACCTTTTTAGAAATGTTAATAGAAAAATGGTTTAGGAATATTTATGAAATTTGGTTAAACAAAAAAAGGGATTGATGAGGTATATATCTATACCAATCCAAGGTAGCACTTGAAAGAGACATAGGGAAAGTGTGAAGTAGTAATACATCATCATGTGCTATTAAATAAAAAACATGTCTAAATTCTCACAATTGCTATTGTGGGTCCTCTTTACTCTGGAAATGAGTAAATTTAGGAAATTATTTTGGCTTGGATAAGGGAGAATAAGCACAAAAGGATGGATTAGTTCATTGCATATCTGATCATAAGATAATACATTCTTTGAACTAGAAACATATGTCTCTAGATTAGACATATTATCCATTAGCATCTTAATGAGGTCTAGAGGGGGATTATTTTGTGAGATTCCTCCTAAGTTATAGGGAAGCTGATAGGAAGTAGAGGGAGTATATGAAATAAATTTTTGAGGTTGTGTTGGGGCAACATACAGATAATGAGTCATATGCTGAGGTGTGGAAAGAAAAACACTTGTCCCATTGTGTTGAATATTACGCCTTGGTTGGTTGTTGTTAATTTAGGTTTAATTATTCACATGGTTAGATTAGATGAAGGGTGAGTCATAACTCAGGTAATTATAGGCGTGAGGGTGGATGCAATAGGTACCACTAAATTTTTGCATGGGGTGTGACTTGGTTGAACTAGTTGTGGTTGTGACAGTAGGGAAGTTACACTAGTGTTTAGGTGGGATTGGGTAGTTAGAGATGCCACATTTTGGACATTATTTATAGTTGGGTTACTCACAGAAGTGGGGGTATAGGTAACCATGGGGAAAATAGTGGAGGAAATTGAAATTAAGGTTGTCTCCATTAAAGAGGTTGGCATACCATAGATTGGGTCACCCAAAGAATTACATGTTTGGCTCAAAGCAAGGTAATGTTGATGGGATTGCACATTGAAATAAATAAATTTAGAAAAATATTGATGTCCCTAAGGCCCAATGGGAATTTTTTTAGGGCTGGGAGTATGCTCTGTATCTAAAGTATGCTCCATGATAGAATTAGAAGTGAGAGGGGAAGGTGGAAGTGGTTTCTAGCTTGCATAATTGATAATAATTTTTTCCTGAGATCATGTCAATATCATTAAAGAGGTGATTTAAATAGTCTTACTACCCTGTATTTGAAACAAAATAAAGAAAAACCAAGTTTGAGTGTAAGTAAATGGGTTATTATAGCTTGTTGTTTTGAGCAAATCAAACTACACAGTTACCGATGTCAGTAGGGATGACCAATATCAGTAAGAATAGTTCACTGACATTAGTAGAATAACTAATGTCAATAGGTAAATTCTACCAATATCAATAGGGTTAACCAATGTCAATCATTGTGAAATCTTAGGAAATGGAAATATGATGTTTTAAGAAATTAGAGGTTAAAACAGGTAAAATAATAGATGTAAAAGGTCTGTGTATGAATGAATAACACTCAAAAAACCTAAGTAATAGGTTATACAAACTAAGCTTTTGAGATAGTATTGATTTTGTGAATCAATATAAAATCATCCTTACCAACTCAAAAATATAAAAAGCAATTGAAAAGAAAAACAAAGAATATTCAGCTAGTAATTATTATGTCCTAGAGATTAATTTTTAGTCTCGTGTTGGCTTATACCTTAATTAGATAGTTAGAAGAGAACTTGGTTATCGAAGGTACTAAAAAGCAATCTAGAGTTGGTTTTAGATTAATTTTGGTGATCAAGAGGATATTTTTTTTAGACTAGCTATGTGGCTTGTCATAGGATCTTATTGTCTACACTTCATAAACTTAGTGCTGAGCTAAGCCACTTATCCAAAATATACCTTCTATCTAGAGATTATACTCCACCAGAGAATGGAGTGGGTTCTCCCCTTGGTTGTGAAATCTAAGTAGGATAGCTGCATAGGGTAAGGTGATCCACTAGGTGATTAAATCTTGATGGGACTTTTCTTAGGTGAGTTTAGATGCTTATTTATGTGAATGTGATTTGGTTGTGTAACATAGGTGGACTATGATTTATTCAAAATGCTTTTAATTAACTAGGTGAGTTAATATGCAACAAGAAAACTATGAAATGTAGTAAGTTTTAAAACCAAATCTAAAATGTTTAGATTCGAATGAAAATAGAGAGGGAATAGGAATAGAGTATGAATTTGAATATCCTAATGTACATGTAAGAGGAAGTAAATAAGGTATTTTCTTTTTTTGTAAAAGAAAATGACAAATTGCTTTTAGAGGCAAAGAGAAAAGAAAGAAAATTTTAGTTTTAATGCCATTTAAATAGAGAATAAGATATTGAATTTTTTGTTTTTAAAAGAAAAGAGAAAGAAGTGCAATAAATGAAATTTTCACTATAATGCAATTATATAAATGTTTAAGATAAGAAATGAACCCAAGGAAAACTCTAGGATCCTACCAAGAATTCTATAAATGTTTCACTAAATTTTGTCTATTTTGAATCTAAAGGAAAATAGAAAGAAGGATGGGCATAAGTGATTAGAATGAACCCATATTTGGTTTGTGCACTATATCCAGATATTGTGAGCACTCCTCTTTGGCTAGGGAGGACTACCTAAAAATAAGAAAGCACTACCACAAGATGTTTGTTAGTAGATAAATGAGTGGGTTACCAAGATAAGTGCATGTTCTAAGAAGTGTGAAACTTCCCTAGAGATGACAATCCACTTTAGAGAGGGAAAAGAATAATAAATAACTGAAAGAGAGGTAAAAAGAGAGTGAAAGAGAAATAAAATTACCATTATTAACAACTTGTACGTAGTAGAGAGTAGCAAAGTGTAAGTGAGGTACATTTTTTGTGTTTTAGAAGTTATCTAGGTAGGTTTTTAAGAGGTCAGGGTATCCACAGTCACTGACATCAGTAGGGGAGTGACCGATATCAATTATACTATTGATGTTGGTATTGAGGTGATCGATGTCAGTTAGGTTGCTGAGGTTGGTAGGGATAATAATTGTTTGAGGAGATTGCAAAATCCTTTCTCATGTCTAGGAAATGGTTTGGATTAGGTCAGGGAGGTTGGGAGAGTTATGAGAGGGATATCATGGCTTGGTTAAGTCTAGTCAAAGATTTGGTATGTTAGCTTAAGGGGAAACAAACAAGGAAGCTTTGTAACTCCCTCACGGGGGTATGGTCAGAAGTGCATAAAGCAATGCAGGGTAGATATAAGGAAATAGAATAATAAATATTTAAACGACCTATAGTATCAATGATGTACTTAACTATGGTGGTTTCTAAATTGATAAGTGCCAGGTTGATGGTCCCTATTAGGGATTGTGAACCTAAATGCCTAAATAGAGAGAACATGCAGGTGTTGTTGGTCCTTAAGAGCTTAGTTGTTGATTATGATTGACTTACATAGGGTGATTTTAATCTTGGATGTCAAAAATAGAATGCTAAGAGCCTGAATAAGAGTAAGAATTGATTTTCTTAATTTCTATTAACTTGAACTACAAGTTGGAGTTTATCTTATATTATTGATGTCAGTGATCCAGCTGATGTCGGTCATGGGTTGACTAATGTCGAGGGCCCCAAAATAGGTAAACATTTCTTTTCTTGGCCTATTTTCTATTTTTTATGTATGCCAAGTGTGACATCCATTATAAAATGGTAAAAATAAGAGGTTAATAAGGAAGTAGTTATTTAGGAATTTAGTTTAGAAGTGGGAATAAGTCTTGGGTAGTTAGGATGAGGAAACTAGGTCTTGAGGTGACTAATCAGGGGAGAAATAGTCATAGGGAAAGGTGGATAAGTAAGGTGGAAATAAGAGTTTCTAATTAACTTAAGTATTTTAAACTAATTAAATGTGTGAGGGGTAAAAATATGGGTTAAAGAGATTAATTGTTATTATTAAAATGGGTTTATGGGAGTTTTTGACATAGGGAGTTATGTACATGTGTGTGACGTAATTCTGGTTTCTATAGTAGGGTCATCAAAAAACATGTAAATATTCTAAGTAAAAAATTACCAACATCAAGGTGAATATGGTGTAATAGCTATTTTGTGGGGTATGAGTTGGAAGGAATTGTCGAGCTGACTCTAGATGCACTAGGTAAATGGATTATACCTACATAGTTCTATGGACATGAAATCTAGAAAGAACTTTAGGTAAAATGTAGTTCTTACAAAAGAGAAGACTTTAGGTAGGGTGTGATTGAAAGGATTGACAAAAAAATAGACTTTGACTAGCCATGATCTAGGAGTGTTCCCATGGTAGACCATAGTCATTACCCCAACCATTGATGACCAAGAAAACCCTAAAAATTTATGATATAAAAATTTAAAATGTAAAATAAATTTTACCCTTTAACATTTTGATCATGGTTTTTTTTGCTTTGGAATTTTTTCAGTTGGTCATTATGCATTGAGGTTACTGAGTTGGAGAAGTATTAGTGGTTGATTTTATGAGGTCAGGGTGATTATGTGTTGACTAGATGAAGGGTGAATACTGGCATGGTTAAGTAGTAGTATGAGGACTCTGACCATGCCAAAAATCATGAAATGTGGTAGGGGTTATTTTTAAATTGAGAGGTAGTTAAATTAATTTTGTGTGGAAGTTGTATTGATTAGGTTTGAGTGATTTAGATGTGGTTTAGTGAATGTCTTGAGCCATGATGCCCTAGTTTTAGGTTGTTGTTGAAAGTAGGCAATTTAAGGGGTAAAACATTGATTCAAAGGGTGATTTGGGTTTGTAATGGGTTATATAATATGTTTAGATAGTTCAAATGTGGGATTTAGGTGAGTTTTGTGGTTTTTAGGTAGGAAGAGACATTAGGGTTTCACCATCGATGGTCACACACATTGACTATCAATGGTTTGACCCAACTACCATCAGTTGAGCATCGAGGGTGAGAGGACCCTAAGGGACAATCAATAGTTTAATGAATCGATGGTGGTTGAAGGGTGTTAGGATTTGGTAGGAAAATATTGATATAAAATATTATATTTAGTTGAATTTTTTTTAATGGTGTGGAAAGTGTTTGAAATTTTTAAATATAAAAGTACTAAGGTGGGGAAAAAGTAAGAGGTTGAAATGTTTTAAGAGGTCCATCAAGGGGGTGGTAAAGGTCAAATGTAGGGAAGATAAGATGAAGGGAAGGTGGGTAGAGTAAGTATAAGCATGTAAGTGCTTGAAACTTATGTGGGAGGGTTAACGTTGGGTAGTTCGAATGAAAGTTATGCAGAATATGGCTAGTGTGGGAGAGAGAAGTATGTAGGTGTTACAATTTGTGTAGATAAAGGGAGAGGGTAGTATTGCATGTTAAATGTAAGATAGGTGAAAATGGTATGCTGATGTTGGTAGTGAGTGGGATTTGGAAAATAAATTACTCATGCTAATGTGATTATTGTGTAGGACCATGATTAAATCCAAATGAGGGACTGAGTCCCTAGGATCTTTACTAAGGTTCAAGATTGGATGACATCAAAGGAGTGGAGGCACATGGATATGGTTAGATTATAGGCCATGATACATTATCAACACATATCATTGGATGCAGCTATGATTGTCATGATCATTGAGAGATGGGAGCTAGTGATGAAAACCTTCATGTTGCCTACTAGAGAGATGACCATCATATTAGAGGACTTGAATAGGATCAGATAAATACCCATTCAAGGGGAGCCAATCTATCATGTATAGAGTGAGGATAGAGATTATTATATAGACCTTATATGTGAATCAGATTGGGATCATGCTAGGTGGCATGTAGGGGGGTTTGGGATTGGGCCATTGTACCAAAGGGCCCAAGAGGATAGATGCTTTTTGACTATGATGATGATGGTAGTGACCTATTTTTCTTTGCAAGATTAAATCCATGGATGCTTTCTATACCTGATATTGGTGGAGATGTTATTGATGGCATTTGGATTGGCCCTAGTATTACTAGTCTAGCTTTACATGGAGTTATGGGCCTTTCAGACAAACAAATGGTATTGGATTACTGTCAGTTTCATACTCTACTACTATGCATACAAGCATAATCAAGTTTTGAGACAATTGGGGGTACTATGGCAAGGATTCACCTAGGTAGCCTTTCTAATTGACTTCATGTGATGAAGGTATATTGATGCTTTGATAGGGTTAGGTGGAGGAGCCAAAGACATAGAGTGGTTTAGAGACACATTGGAGGGATTAGTTGTAGGCGATTTAGTATGGAGGCCATACATGGATTGGCCTAATTGGCTTGGGCATAGGTGTCACACATTATCCTTATAGAGCTGGGATAATATCTATAGGAAGACAGATAAGGAGATTGAGCTGATCCCCTTCAACTAAGTTTAGAGATAGTTTGGACTAGTAAAGGGGATCCCACCATATTTTACTTGATACAAGAGGGAAGAGGTTGAGTTCCTACTTATAGAGCCGCAACCATAAGCCAGAACCATAGGACATCATATTAGACTACAAGGATCTCTTGACAATAGTAGCCATTAATGATGCATAGATTATAAATGGTTATGTAGCATGATTATAGGATAGGTATGCAGTGATCAATTTTAGATGGGGTGATGGGGGAAGTAGCCTATGTATGTTTTAGATTATGGTAAAAGCAGGTTTTGAAGGGGCCTCGAAACTCTAGTACAAGGAAAAAATATAGAGCAACCAATACACAGACAAAGTCTAAGAACTACTACAAGGAAGTAGCAAAAATAGGTTTTAAATGGACCTGAAACCACTGGATAGACAACCGGTCACAACCCAAAAGAAAATAGAGATCTGGCACCACCTTAGACAAAGGATGACAACAAATAAACAAAGAACTAGACCAGATTCTTTACCAACAAGAGGAACCAGATTATTCATCCAGTTCCAATATCATTTTCATTGTTTCTTTTTCTTTCAAAACAGTATCCTGGGTAGTGGTTTCCACCACCATTGCTCCTTTTTGTGTTTCCTTCTTTCTAGTGCTTTGTCTCGTTCTTTTGTTGGGTCCCTCCAAAGCTTTAGTCTCCTCACTGGCTCTTTTACCAATATTGACAGCATCAGCACAAATATTAGACGTAGCTTCCTCCATTTTCATTCTATTGTCCTTAATTAGTTCTTGGAGGTTTTTCTCATAGGCTTTGAGCTTGGCTGGGATCTCTCCTATCTGATTATCCATATTGTTGACTTTGTTCCATACCTCTTTTAGGGTATCTTCCATTGTTTCCACTTTCCTTTTGAGGTTCATAACCTCCCTGCACATCCAAGAATCAAATTGAGAAGATGCCTCTACTTTACAATTAACCCATTTCATTGGTGTATGTGTTTCATCATTCAATTTTTTCCCCCTCCATTCTTCAAAAATTTTATTAGGACTGTTCCTGTCTTCTTCAGTGATATCTTCTAGACCCTTATGTTCCCGCTCTTTAATTCCATTTTGAATTTCCATTTCCATATCTTGATTATCATCCTTCCCTGTGGTTTCCTTTTCGTTCTTTGATGTTGGGTCCTCAACAGGGTCATCCTAGACAAAATCAGACTCTGCCTCTTTCTAGTTTTCCTCAGTGTCTTCAGTTCTATTTGAAAAATCCTCCTCTGTATTAACATCATCTTTTTCATTCTTCTCAAGACATTCTTCATCCTCATTAGAGTTTGTAGCCCGACTTTCAGTGCCTTCTTCTTCCTCCAAGTTTTCCTCACTGGGTTTATCAATACTCTCCCGCTCCATATCTTCTTCTACAATCTACTTTTTAGTACTATGGAACTTGATTTTGCCTTTCTCAGTAACACATTCACTCTTTCTGTTCCCTGACTCCTTGTTTTTCCCCTATTTAGGGTGCTTAACCATAGCATTATTCTTATAGTAGCCTTCGATTAACAGAATAAGGCCTTCATGACGGATAGGGCGTGTTTCCTTTTTCCTATGAGCATATAAACTTTGGACCAAGGAGAACCGAAGAT
Organism: Torreya grandis; assembly: GCA_037957365.1. Classification (NCBI taxonomy): domain Eukaryota; kingdom Viridiplantae; phylum Streptophyta; class Pinopsida; order Cupressales; family Taxaceae; genus Torreya; species Torreya grandis. The sequence goes on from JARHVA010002851.1 coordinate 741,104, forward strand.
AAAAGGGAAAAGATAAACTAACCTTGTGCCTGAAATGGTTAAGGAAGACAAAGTGGAATTTGTGCACACGCTTGCTTCTTCTGTCCAGAATGAAGTACTCCCTTATGTAGCTTAAGACATCCCTCCATATCCCTTTAATCTGATCCAATTCAAAGAAATCCCCGTTCTTAACCATTTTTTGCTCTTCCACTTCCATTTTGGGGAACCTATAGAAGGCCTCATTCGAAATGCTTGTCTGTTTGGAGAATTTGAGTCCATCGGTAGGCAGCCCAGTAACCTCAGCTATAAAATCCTCTGTTAAGTTCATTGTGACACCATGCAGGGTGACCCTTTCATCCTTCCAATTTTTGAAAAAAGCCGTAGTGATATGCGGTTTCGATCCATGAAGTCTTTCCAAATAGCTCGTAACTTTTCCTTTCTGCAAAATTCTCCAGACTTCATGTTTTTCTTTCCATTCCTCACAGCTCTTAGGTTCCTATTTCTGAGGTTCTCCCTTCCTTTCGCTTGCCATATTCATTTTCTTAGAACCCCAATTGCTAAGGTCATTGCAATAATCCCATCTGTTGGCAAGTTGATAGGAAAATCAGCTTTGATTGTGCTTATTCAGGATCCTCTTCTCTCTCTTGAGGGCCTTACTCTTTAATGATTGTTGTCCTTTCCCCGTACTACCACTCCTCCTACTAATATTATTTCTTATACACTTCGATCTTTCCTTCCTTTGCATGGGTTGCATCATGAAGAATGAGCACCCTCAAATCCACATTCTTTACTAATGTTTCATGCCACCTCACTATTTGGCCAGTCCGGACTGCACAATTAGATAGCCAATCTGCAACACCGTTGGCTTCACGATAGGTGTGGGTAATGATCACTTCTTCAAATTTTTTAATTAAGGTTTTCATCTCCATTACCTTATTATCTATAGTCCAAGACACTGTATTTATATTGTTAAGAATATTTATAATATTCAAGGAGTCCCCTTCAAGCCATAATTTGGGATATCCCAAATCCACAGCGATTTTGAGAGTCTGAAGGGCAGCAGTAGCTTCGGCAATGTGACAATTTGATTTCCCAATAGGGATAGCTACAGCATCAATTACCTTTCTCAAATGGTTTCTCAACACTCCACCACAACCTGCATTCCCTGGGTTCCCTTTGGCCGCACCATCAAAGTTTCCTTTAATCCATCCTTGAGGGGGAACATTCCAAGTAACTCATACTCTGGGATTATTAGGTTTACCAATAGAATTATCCGTCCTCAAGGGATTTTCCATTTGAAGAGTAGAGCTTGGATTCTTTTGTGATAAGAAATTCTCCTTTAAAGCTCTTATGATGTTCTGTCCTACCACCCATCCAGGAAGTTCTTTATTTCTAAAGATTCGGTTATTTCTTTCCTTCCATATTCCCCACCAAATATGGGGAAGAGTAAGTTTCCATAAAAAAAGAACTTTAGGATTCTTTGAGGGGTAGTACCAGCTTTTGAAAGATAATTCCACATTTTTATGGTGAATCCATGTAATACCCCACAAATTGAGAATCTCCTTCCAAACTAGCTGAGTGAAGGAACAATTCACGAATAGATGATCTCTATCTTCAAGTTCTTTTTTACATAGAATACACCTGTTGACAATATTAATTCCGCGTTTCTGTAAATTATCCAAAGTCAATATTTTGTTTTGGAGAAGGGTCTAGAAAAATAATTTGATTTTAGGGATGAGCCCCTTAATCCAGGCTCTCGTCCAAAACGGATTGCTACCATTTCCCTTAGAGGTGAAAATGGAAGAGACTTTAAACTATCCGCTTGGCTCTTTATGCCAAACAATTTTATCTTCAAGGTTAGGATATAGAGATATAACATTTAGGGATAATTGAATTTCCTTGAGATCTTGACCATAGTCCATTAGGTTAACCCAAGAGTTGTTTTGCCAGTAATGATAAACCATAATTCCCACTCTTTGCTTGCATCTTTCTATAACCTCTTTATCTTGGATTTCTTCCTGTAAAGGTTTTCCTTTTAACCAAATATCTTCCCAGAACTTCACCTTTTCCTTTCTATAAGTAGCCTATGTATGTTGATATTCTAATGGCACCAATATAGGGTGGTTAGGTAGTAGTGACACAGGTAGTATCACAGGCTCAGATTACCAAATTATAGGGATAGGTGGCTGTGTTATAAGAATAGATTGTCACCTTATAGGGGAAGGTTGCCACTTTGACTATGAGCATGATATGATGAGGACCTCCCTAGAGTTAATGACTCAAGAGAGAGATTCTTTGAGATAGAGGGTAAGAGAAGCCATAATAGATATAAAAGGACCACCTGGCATAGTTCTAAGGACATGGATCTAGACACCATCAAGGAGCTAAGATATTACAAGGTGATAGTGCTAGCTAAATTATGATAAGAGATGAGATGTGGAGAGTATAGGGTTAGTTTAGCAGGTGGTCCATCTATAGATATTCTAAGATAGTGGGCCTTGATAGTTGGATAGACAGGGATATCAAGGGGCCACCATCAAATGGTAGTGAAGGCATAGGTGTAGATGGGGCCAATGGTAGTGGCGTACTAGGAGCTTGATAGATAGATTATATATATGATTTTGATTTTGATACCAACATGCATGTTGATGATGTAATATGTATATGAGAAAGAGAGACATGGATACATTATTTCATGTATCTTTTTATTGATGTATATGATGATTGCATTTTGATTATGCATATTATATTATTGCCATCTGATTATATTGGATGATTATGTTGACATATGATTATTATGTTCTTATGTTGATTATTCATTGATGATGTATTAATGTATTATTATTATTATGTAATAATGTTTGTGGACAATGGATGACATATATGGTTTTGCATGCTTATGGTTATTTTTGATTCTTTAGTTAGGTAGTTAATGATGGATGTTGTTTAAAACATGTTTTTGATTAAGATATTTGTTTTTATTTTTCATGGTTGCATAAGATTGTGAATATTTGATATATTAGTTTTGATGATGTTGTTTAAGAGATGATTATGACAATGTGGTCAAATAAGATAAGGATGTAATAATGTGATAGTGTGGTTGATAAATAGGATAATATTTTGTTGTAGGGATGATTTTGATGATGTTTGATGATGATTTTATAATTTTTTAATGTTATAATGATATGTTATGGTTATTTATGATTTATGGATCTTGATGTTTTTTTACGGGTAGGATATGGTTTATATTTGTCTTATTCATGGTTCATAATGTTATGGGAATATAATGGAGGAACACAAAGTAGGTGTAGATAAAAAACTAAATGTGAGAAAGAGATAAGAATTGGGAGACATATGGTCACATGAACTAACAAATAGAGGGTAAGAAAAAGGCATAATGTTTTTAGATGGAAAGGATCTAATGAACATAAACAATAGTTGGATTGAATTAGTGAACATAAAACTATTAAATACTTCATAAGATCATGCTTTAGTTGAGAAAGAGGGTGTCTTGATCACTTTGTATCAAATAAGTTCATAGTCCCTTGATTTCAAATAAGGATTGAAGGGAAGGGAGGTGATAGGTAGAAGGTTGAGTGTTAAATAGGTGAAAAGGTAACTTTATGTGGGTTAGGTTTCCCTTTCTATAGGTGACCAAAGAATCATATTATATAAGTCAATGCCTTTAGATGATTGGTAGACTAATCAATGTGGGAAGTCTACCAATGCCATATATAGGATCTGATTATGGCATAATGAGATAATGTGTAGATTGATCAATGTATGAAGTCTACAAATGGCACTTATAATAGCCGATTGTGTCTTACTTTGATTTTGACATAGGTTTATTTGTTACTTTTTATATTTTGATAAATGGTTGAAGATAATCGATGTAGGAAGCTTTAAGTGATCATTTCTTAGCCATCATTCAAGGGAGTGTTCTAAAATTGGATTTTTATGGCTATCCTTCAAGGGAATAGTCTATTTTTTAAAGTAAATTTTAATTATTAGGTAGTTATCCTTTAAGGGAGTAGTCTGGAATGCTAGAGATATGAAGCCAAGTGATTTTGAATGTGAAATTAAACATAAACAAGTCTATGTAGGTTTAAAGGCTTACCTTTATGGAGGTATCACTTTAGCACAAGTGGTTAGTGATAGATGGGAAAAGTGGTTTGAGAGATAATTGATCATAGGATTCCATCTTAGTAGAGACAAAAAGCATCCATACAAACCATGCCATGGGTAGAATTGTGGTGCATGTGCTTAGGATTAGGCTATAACTGTGATGGGTAATCACATGGTTATATGTTGTGATCAATTATTCTGAAAGGGATTAGGGATATGTAGGGGAAATGAAGTGAAAATATCATAAACCAAGTGATGAGTTTAAGTTAGATACAAATGCGAGTTTGATCTATGTTTCAATAATAAAAAGGATGCAAATGTGAAGCATTGAGAGGCTAAAGTTTTGGATTGCCTTCAAGAGAGGAGAAATGATAAGCTCCTGATCTATAATTATGGGTTATGATGTAGGGTCTAGGCCAATTGAAATTAAATTTTCCCTTTTTTCTCTTCTCCATATTAGTTACATGTTGGTTTTCCTTAAGGACAAGGTCACTGATGTTGAAATCTCACTCTTTCAAATGTTTATTATATGCATGTTTGATTCATTCATGACAGAAATGAAGATGATTAAAGTATATGAGTTGATGTTCATCAAGAATTTAAAGACACATGAGGCATTCTTGATGATAGTCACTCTCAAAAAATATTTTATGTAAAGATATGTGAAGGGATATAATTTAGACTTTGAGAGGCAAGACTAACTCAACTCTAAAGATGAGAGAGAAATGGGTAGTACCCATGGAGGTTTTAATGATAGTGTGATAGACCTATAAAGTTAATGGGATATTAAAATGCCAATCCCTACCTAAATCACTAATTACTTTGGTGAGAATTTTGATGAGAGTTTTGTTAGAGGATTTTGCCTGTCTATTGGCTTATGAATGGTAAGGTGAGTAAAAGCTTAACTTGATGCCAAAAACATCATAGAGACCTTGGGATTTATAGTTTTTAAAATATTTTCCACTATCAGTGATGATCTTATGGGGAACACCAAAGTGGTATATGATATGGTGATTGATGAAGTTGATAATATTTTTGGCTTTGGTGGATATAAGGGGATGTCCTGCACCTATTTGGTGAAATATTTAGTGGTGGTAATAATTTATTAATATCATTGTGAATAATGGGGATTTATTTTCCTAATTAGTTCAAGACCCCATTATGATAAAGGCCAATAATCTTTGGATACTTGAAGGCCATGAGGAGGTGCATGATGTGAGTTAAAATGTTGAAATTTAACACACTTATTTACATAGTCACAATTATATTTATTTATGGTGGGCCAATAGTATCCAAGATGAATGATATGCTTAGCAATAGTTAAGCCACTAAAGTATCCCCCATAGACTCTGTCATTTGATTCCTTTATGGCAACGAAGGCTTCATGACTATGAAGACAGAAGAGAAGGATGTCATGGAAGCCATGTTCATAAAGGATTCCCCTTAGTATGGTAATTTGAATTAAATCCCTTTGAGAATTCTTTGAAAGGTTGGGAGAGATAATGCTAAGGTTAAGGTAGTTAAAAGTTTGATTTTACCATATGTAAAAAGGAGATGTCTCCACATAATAGATGGTAGACAGATCAAAATTGATATAAAGGTGTGGTAAAGTGATGGATGTGACAAATAATTTAGATTTGATAGGTTTAGATGGGATTTAGGAGGTAATGGATACCATATTATCTATGAACTTGTGAGTAGAGTGAGGAATTGACTAGATATTGTAATTATCAAATGATGCTAAGAGTACATCCATGAGTTATTTATACTTCATTAAGATATAGTTTTTACATTGATAAGATCATGTGACCTAGTTGATGATTAGTTGGGAGTCACCAGAGATGCTAACTATTTTGACTCCTAAGGATAGAGTGGTTTGGAGACATATGAGTAGGGCTTCATATTTATAAATGTTTTTGGTGCATTCAAAGTCAAGTTTAAAGGAAAAGGGAAGAGGTTTGAAATAACCTTTGTAAAATGGTTGAGTATGATTCAAGAAAAGGTGTTGGAGGTTATGGGTTTTTGGTTTTAGGAGTGGTATCCTTCTAAGACGTAGGCTTCATCATAGAAGTTATGGTTGGGTTTGCTTGGTTATGGTTGGTTTAGGAGTTGGGGATTTAGATATGGAAGACTTAGAAGATGAAGGTTTGACTATAGGTGGGAAATTAGAAGTATATAGGTTGGTCAAAAATAATGGAGAACTAGAGGGTTTCATAGGTGTAGGTGGAGAAAAGGGGGATAGTTTTTTTATAAGAAGAATAAGTAATTGGGATGGTAGAAGGATGGGGTCCCAAGATAAAAGGCAAGTGGGAAGGATGTGGTATGGGTCTAGTTCAAAATGGGGGTCTAGGTGAGTCTACCTTCCTAATTAGTTTAGCTAGAGGTTCTTTGGTGGACCATATGGGGTTAAGTCTAACCTGAAAAGGGGGTGAGTGTGACTAGATGTAGGAAGAATTCCTAGGTTCTTAATTGGTTTGGTAAGATAGGCATAAGGTGATTTGGTAGTTTTAGGTAGAGGTGGTTGGGATGGTTCACTTATGGTTTTGGAAGAAGTATTTGGTGAAGGGGGAATAATGGGTTTAAGGGTGAATTAAAGTAAAGTTGACGATTCATATTTAATTTGGTAAGGGAGTCCAAGATGATGACAAAAGGTGGCTCTATCAAAATTGGGTTGGGAAGTGAACTCTAAAATTTGAACTAGCCTAAAGGGCTTGTAGATGGGTTTGGTTCCTTGGTCATTGGTTTCAAATCTTAAGCCCTTTAATAGATAAGAGGGAATGGTTTCTTTAATTTTGATGGATGGGTCCAAAATTGGGGGTTGGATAGATGAGGTAATCTTCCCTTGTGAGGTGGTTTCCAAAAAGGAAATGGATTGTTTAATGATAGGATAGGTAGGTATAGTGTCCTCAATTGAGGGAATAGTTAGAGTTACTTCTATTTTTTGGGTATCCAAAGAAATGGAGGGTAGTCCTACCACTTGAATGAGTGGAGTAGAAGAAGGAATGGTTATAGCAGATGTTGTCTTCTTTGATGTTTCCATCAAAGGATAGGTAGATAAAGCTAAGGTCTCATTAAGTGAAAAGAGAGGGGTGGATAATCCTTGGTTTGGGTATCCAAATAAATAAGTGGTGAATTCACTATTTCTATTTGTGTGATTGAGGTAATGGTTTCTTCAACAATGGGCTCATTATTAAAAACATTGATCATGTGTGCCTCATAAAAGTGAGATGATTTGGGTTTATTGTCATGGGATTGGGTATAAGGAGCATGATTAATAAATAGTTATGGAAGATGTTAAGGGACTAAGTAGGAGGTGCACTGGGATTATCAAATGTAAGTTTTATGCTATCAATCAAATTTTGGATAAGACTTTTGAAGGTATTACATCTATTAATGTCATGTCTTACAGCATGATGAAAGGCACAATGGTCATTTTCATTATACCACCTAGGTATGGGGACAAAAGCATATAATTGTTGGGGTGGTTTAATCGGTGGAAGTTGGATGAGGTTGGATTTAAAAATTTTATCTAAAATTGATGAATAATATTCTCTAATGGGAGTATATTTTTTTAGAGGAGATCAATTTTGGTTTTGATTTTGTTGATAGGGAGGGTTAGAAGAATTGGCTTGAGGTGGTTGGTTGATAGCTGGAGGTGGAGTGGTTTTTAGAACAACTAAATTTGTGGATGGTTTTTATTTAGTATTAGATTGGTTGGTGGTTTGGTGGAAGGAGGGTCATTAGATTTAAAGCTAGAATTTTTGTTTCATAATTTCAATTTACCCTCATCAATGGCTGAGTTTTCTAGTTTACATGTCATGGTGAATGCCTCATCAAAATTCCTATAGGTTTGAACTTGAAGAGTGGGGTCTATATGTTTGGAAAAAAATTGAGAGAAGAGTTCAATTAATTTGGGTTGTGGTAAGGAGAAATAAATTTGGTTGATGAGGCCTCTCCATCTAGCCATGAAATTAATAATTGAATCATCATCAGATTACTTAATGGAATAAAGGTTAGTGATAAAAACATTTTTAGATATATTTATCCAGAAATGCTCTAAAAAGATTTGGTCCAATTGGGATAAAGAAAAGATCGAGTGCATGGGAAGAGAACTATACCAATCAAGGGCAAGTTTAGATAAGGACATGGGGAAGGTTTGAAGAAGGAGAGGGTCATCAATGCGATTAAATAACATGAATGATAGAATGATCTCAAATGTTGTTGGGGGTCTTCATTGCCTTGGAATTTGGAAAAATTTAGTAATTATCATTGAGGAGGTTAAGAATGGATGGGAACATATGGGTGAATGGGTTTATTACAAATTTTATCATAGGATAAAAGGTTATGAGACCTAGATATGGATGACTCAAAGTTGGTTATTTTGTCCATTAACATCTTGATCAAATCTGGTTGAGGTTGGGAAGCTACATAATTAAGGGGTACATTCTATTAAGGTTGGGTGGTATCTATTTTTGGATAAGAGATAGAAGGTAATAAAGAAGCCACATATTGTTAAGTGGTCACAAGAGGTTGAGATTATGCCACATAAGGGTTGACTAACACAAATGGTTGGGTGAAAGGTGTTATATATGCCTATGGGTTGGGGACATATGATAGGTTGTCATGGGCACTTGTTGAGGGATAGATATAGATTAAATTAAAGGTATAGATGAGGTATTGGATTGAGGTTGGGTAGGTTGAGGTTGAGTGGTGAATCTAGTGCTAATGGGTGGAACTATTTGAGGTATAGAAAGCACCAAGTTTTGAAATGGTGTAGAAGTTGGTGGAATGGTTGAGATAAGGGGAAGGGTATAAATAATGGTAGAAGATAGACCCATGGTAGGTGGAGTATAGGTAACCTGATGTAAATTTGAACCTATATGTGAAGTGTGGGGTGTATTAGGAGGTGTTTGGTTGGAAGTTATAATGTTAGATTTGGTTTGGGTAGTGGTAGTAGATGGGATGTCAAAGGAAGAAAAGGCTTGGGCCAAAAAGGGTTGCGTTGAGGTGGTACCCACCATAAGATGGGGAGGAATACCATAAGGAGGGTTAGTAATAAGAACCAAATCAATAGAGGTATGGTTGGGTAAGTTAAGATAATGATAAAGAGAAATTGGATTGTTGTTAAGGAAGGTAGTGAAGTCTGCATCACCTTTGGAAATAACCAAGATCTTTGTAGGAGGGGGAGAAAAATGAGGTGAAACCTCATCATTAGAATTGTATTCCATGGAGGAAGAAGAAGGTAGTGGTTGATTAGTTTGGTTTTTCAGCTATTGTTTAATAAAGACCATGTGAGAAAATAAGAAATAATATAGTGAAACTCACAACTCAAACAAGAATCAATAAATAAAAATAATCCAAGGTGAATAATGCATACACTAAAAGTGCATTAAATCTTAGGATTCATTTTAGATCACTTTTGGCTTCTGCCTTAGAAAGTGTGAAGAGGTAATTTGGCTTATAGATCAGGTACTAGAGAGGTAATCTAAGGTTGGTTTCAGGTTATTTAGGCACTCAAGAGAAAAAGTCTATATTGAACTTTGGTACATGGCTTGGTATTGGGGCCTACCCCCTCATTTCATGATCCTGCAACAGTAAGAGTGTTAGGTGCTTAGCCAAAATATACCAAGTTCAGAGTTTATACTCAACCAAAAAGCTAGTTGGTTCTCTCGTTGGTGGTTAAATCCAAGTAAGATAGTTAAGAAGGGGTAAGTTTCCCCTAGGTGAAGAAAACATAGCCATGATTTATCTCAAGTATGTTTTGTTGTGTTAATTATTTTTTGGTTTGGCTTACTCTATGAATCAATCATGAAATCTATGATTATTTACTTTTTCTCTCTAAGTTACTAGATGAACTAAGACAAGCAGGAAATAAATATATGAAATAGGTTTATTTTAGGCCCAAAAATAAATTTTAATATTTCATTCGATGAACAAATAATAAAGTAAGAAAAAGGGAACTAGGGTCCCACTGGACATGCTTAAATGTTTTAGTTAATTTCACTCATTTTTTTAAATTTGGAAATTAAATTAATGAAACTAGTAAAAGGGTATGTAGAAGAATACTTGGTAAGGTATGTGCATGAATCTAAACGATAGTGGGAACTTTTTGGCTTGGAAGGAATAACCTGTAGATAAGAAAGACACGAGAAAGGATGTTGTTAGATGGATGGTTAAGTGGTTTGCCTAGTGTGAGCTAGATTCAAAAAGCATATTGGTTTCTAGGAAGCTATCAATCCATTGTTATAACAATTAAGTTGATATAAATGAAAGGAAAGGTAACTTGAATTCAATAACATGAAAGTAAATGCATGCAAGGAAGATAAAATAAATGATTTTGATTAAATATTATAACTAAAATAGAAAATTGGGTCAATAATTATGCTAAAATGGTTGGGGTCCATTCTAGAAAATCAAAAAAGGTATTGTGATCAAGTAAAAATAGAGAACATTATATTTGGATGGGGGAAAGGGCCTAAATTAGTTTGCTAGATTTTTATGCCATAGTGATTATCGGTGGTCAGGTGAACTATATATAGTTGGGTCTAACCATGAGTGGGTAAGTAACCATCAATGATTTGGGTTAACCATTGATGGTTTTGGTAACCATCAGTGTTTTCCTATGTAAATCTAGACATGATCAAAGCAAAAGGTGCATATTGGGGTTTTAAGGCAAATAAAGGTCTATTATAGGGTTGAAGGGTATATAATGAGATAATAATGGGTTTGATAGGACAAGGAGATTAAAATTAAGATAATTTTAATGAAAGTAATAAAAATATACTTGAAACTTGATGGTAGGATGTTGAAGTGATTTGGCTAGAGTCACAATACTCTAGATTTTGAAAGTGATTCCAACAAGGCTTTAGGAATTTAGTGGTGTTTCTTGCTTACTAAAACATGCTAGATACCTATGTGTAAGAGAGATTGGGTTCAAGATTCTGGATTATAGATTATGGATCCATTACACACTTCCTCCTCTTCTCCTTTTATAGGATGAAGTTACTAATTAAGATGGAGGAAGTTAATAATATGATAGGGGGATAAAGTTTCCAATTCATGACATTTTAAATTAAGTTACAACTTAGGGAGAAGCTTATCTCACAAAAAAAGTTATCATTTATTTAATAATTTAAAATAGGTTTTGGGACCAACCATCGATGGTCATGCCAATTATCGATGGGTAGGCTGACTATCTATGGTTCATAGTTCAGAGGAAACTAGGTTAAAAAAATACAATTAAATGGTTTATTTAAATGTGTGAAGTTAGGGATTTGATATGGTCAAGTTAGTAAATGAGTCTAATGACTAAGTGGTCCACTAGATTTAAGGTTGGATGAGGTTCAAAAGGTAGTTTTACATCGAAAGCTATCACGTGTAGTTTTTTAGTGTCTACACATAACTTACACATTATAAACTATAAGTAACCCATGATATCAAATCCATAACTTAATACTAAAAATTATAGATTCTAAGTTAATACATGAGCTTATTTTGACATTATTCTTTTTGCATTTAATACAAGAAACTAATACAACACCTAAACACATATCATTATGCAAGAAAGTAACAAGGATGATAACTTATGAACATCCCATGTAGCATAGTTAATTTTAAATATGGACAATTTTAGTAACAATTTTATTATATCCTTCATACACATAAATGTCATAACCCAATTACATTTCTAGGTCTATGTGAGAATGTGAATATAATCAAACCCTTAACGTAAGGTATCTAATTCAGATCAATTTTTCCCCCACAATTAAAAGAATACAATATCAATGTCTAAGTTGAAACCAACCACCAATTATATTACCCAACACCACTAGTAAGGAAAAACATTCATACCATAACATATTTACGTGCTTTAATAGATTAACGAGTTGGACATAGGTTTACTAAATGCAAAGTAACTATTAACAATTCATAGTTTCCATTGATTTGAATTAGACAACGAATAGTTTATGTCAATTGATTTTCTTCATTTTATTGCTTCATGAAATATAAATTAACTCATATAGAAATCATTAACATTAGAAAATATACCAACTACCTGGTGTGTATGCCAAAATAAGGGAATGAAACATACTTGTGCAATAATTGGTGTAAAGTGATAAATCCTTGATCCTCAAAATAATTAAACACTTACCACATTGTGCATACCAAGAGCCTAATGTGACACTTACACCTTCCATATTTTAGTAAGATTATTATCACAAATCAAAAGATTCAAACTATCGACCAATATCTATATTACTACATCCAAAATTCAAGAACAACATGTTAAAAATAATTGAATATCTAATTAGGATTAACATAACACTTTTAGGAAGTTATCCTCCCATACCTAGATACATTTGGGTTTAAGTCTTGATCAATATTCTTCCATAACATACCTCTTGTGAGAGAGACCTTGACACATGAAATCAAGACAAATGAATACAAATATAGCAAAGATTCAAATTAAGGTTATAAGTATTATTATTTAATAACACACACACACTATAATATGCAAAATAATGTTAAACAAATCTAATAGTTTAAAAATTACAATAAATTTATTAGATATCCAACACCATATGCAAATCAACCATTATCATTTCATTGTTTTATGCAATAAAAATACACATAAAATCAAAATCATAATTATAAAAAATAGCCACCATATAGTATTATTAAATGCCAATATTTAAGGTGTTTAAATACATCTTTTGTATCACTCAAAAGCCACTGAAGTAGTAGGAACTAGTATAATAACAACTTATAAAAGAAGAACTTGCATTTGCTTATCAACAATCAGGGTACCAAAGGAAAATAAGTAATAACATTTACTAAGAATCAAATAAATCATAAGAATGGTTATGAAAAATAGATCATTTATTTATACCTATCACACTTTTCCTCACTTAAATTAAGTCACATAACTTATTTCTCATTCAAAAATATATCATAATATTTGCACATTAATAAAGAATGTACCCTCATCATTGTTAACCCGATAAGGAGTTGTCATTAAATCCTACACATTCCAAGTGAAAGATATAAGATTTAACTCATAAAGAATGAGAATTTAAACAAAAAATAAAACTACAGTAATTACAAATCCAAATAATCATCCAACAAAGGCTGGATACCAATAGGCCATTACATCAACTATGCCACCAACACGAAGGTTCAAGAGAAAAATAATAAATTTACACAAGAAGTGCAACAAGATCCAACCTCGTATCCATAACTTAATGATCCCATCCATATGGTGGCCCTAACCACCCCATCCATTAGTTTTATGTTGTAATTTTGAAACTAGATAGCAGACTAGCTAAGAACAAGCCATAGAGATTTAAAACCACCAAAACAACTAATGATAGTATTCAACCCAAAACACCAATGAATTTTGATAATAATGAGTAAATCATAATAGTTTCCATCCAATCAATAAAAGGAAAAACCTACCCATAATTACATAGTATTAACAATACAACATTTATTCACAATCCATAAATCTTTGAACCCAAGCAACACCTACATGACATCACCTAGACTCAATTCAACCATTAAGATAACCAAATAATAGGTTTCACTATAATTTATAGCATACACACATAGTATTGATGAAAAAGGAAGTCAATAAAAATTAGGATACATAAAAAGAAAAGATAGTCAATCAGAACATACAAACAAGAATATTATAGGTAAAACACCCATACCGACAACAAGAGAAAGGTGTAACTCCCATTGTTTGATGGTCACCTTTAAAATTGACATAGTTCCTAGAGATGCATGAATATAGTCATCAATTCATGCTCCTAAAGACAACCACATTGACCTATGGCCAAAATAGAGCCAATATGAATGGTCACAATAAGAGATCAAAATAAAACCCAAAAATGTAACTAACTTGTCTACAAAAATTCCCAAATCGAGGGTAAGAGGAACATATAGGAATCTAATGGTAGTCATCAAACTAGAGGAGCAATTTTGATTATTAGTATTTAAGATCCATCATTAATTCCCATGACTTCATAATGGATATGCTATCTCATTATTAAATATCCATTGAATTTATGCCAACTTTAATAGAGTAGAAAAATGAAACATAGATGTGTCCATGAGATCAAGCCACCAAGCCATTAAACCGAGCCAAGAAAGATGATTAAATTATTAATTTATAGGTAATAGTCAAAATTAAAATAAGCAAAAAGAGGTTTATGATATTTAAAAAGAGTGTTAAATAAGATTTTGGGTGAAGTTTAACTGAATATAACCACATTTTCATGTCATTCCCACATAGGGTAATGAAAGGGAAACAAAAACTTAAACCTAGAAAATATCATCAAAAAATCCCATGATGAATCCCTATGGACAAAGTAACACCCTTAGAATAAAATTAAATTGAAACATATAAATAGATTGCATTGCCCTTGATAGGATTATAAGATAAAGACAACTAAACACAACCCCTAATGGCATCAAAATAACCAACAATGGTATATAATAATGCAGCTAAAATAATTATCATTAGGTTGGGACTAACTTAAATGATAGGAAATAATTTAGAGGGTTATAGATAATTTAAATGGTTATGGTAGTATATCTTTTCCCTTATAAGGGCCAACATAGGGCGTTTTGGAATTTACACATAGTTGGGTTATCAAGATTACATAATAAAATACTCCATTCCATTTTTAATGAAACCCACATTCTCTTTATTTATTTATTTTCAAGAAATTTCACATGAACCAAATAGAATTCAAGAACATACTAAAATAAAATTAAACGTTCAAGAGTAAAATAGAATACATTCGATTAATTAGAATTATAGGTGCATCATGAAGTCTCACAATTTCCTGATCAACCTTTAATTCCCTTCTAAAAAATATATATCATTAAATCAATAGAAACCTAGGATGATTTTCTAGAACACATAAAGGTGGATTGTGTACTTGGAAAATGTAGGTTGTCATGGAGAGAGGCTACTTAGTTCTTACTCATCTCTTTCTTCCTCAATCCCTTCTACAGGAATGAGCCAAGAGTCCCCAGTTTTCCTCTCCACCATGGTCTACATTATCCCCCTTGTTGTACCTCTTCCCATAGGTCCAACCAGAGAGATGAACCCCCAAAAATTACACCCTCATTCATAGGCCAAGTATCCTTGGGATCCCCTCATTATCTAATAGCTAACACTAAACCATATGCACTAGGTTCCCAATAACTAGTTTGACATGAAGATGCTTCCAAGATTGTGCCTTCATGGCTAAAAACATAAACTAGAGACAAAATACCCAAGACATTACTTGATGGGAACATAAAAGGGTGCACCATCATGGAAAAATATTTAATAATAACAACCCCCCACTTATGCTCTAAAAACACATTAATAAGTATGGGATCCCAACAAGCCCACATAGGGGTCCAAAACAACAAAGACACCTCCTACGTCCAAGTCGTTAGGCTCACCCAACATATTAGTCATAACATGGCCTATGAAAAAAATTAAAGCCACCACACAACCACATCATGACCCAAGGGTTTATAAAGGTGATAGGTTCCCATTCAATCACAAGGAGATCAACTCACAAGAGACCAAAGGCAATCATAAAAAGGAAAAGGAATAAATAAATAAGCTCAAGAAAGAGGTGAAATATAAAACTATCATATACAAAAGAGACAACCATATCATGTACATACATCCTCCAAAATAAGATGTAATGAAGATTGAAACATAAAACAAGACTGATATAACAATCATTAAGTCATGACTGACACAACAAGAATGATGAAAAAAGACTCAAATACTAATAGTGGATTTATATCTCTATCATTATTAATTTTACCTATCAAAATCACAACCAACTTCTCATTAGTTCTCTCATTTTCTCTATTATTTTCCTTGGCTATCGGATCCCACCACCAATCCTAGCTCATCATCTAGGTTCCTATATTAAATAAAATAAGGTATTGACAATATATTCTCAAATAACATATAACAAATAATATTAAAATCTTCTATAAATAGAATATGAAATATGTCATTAGTGAATTAAACATAAGCATCTACTACAAAATGAACTAGTCATAATCAATAATCATGATAATAAACATCATATATCTAAGCCATAATAATTAGTTATATCAACAAGAAAAATATCAATCAAAGCTAGGCTAAACCTGTTGAACCAATGTCTATAACAAGTATAATGTACCAAATGGTAGGGTCATAACATCCTCCCCCTCTTGGATAGGATCCATCCTGATGACTAATTTAAATAACTAGGAATGATGCTTTCTAAAATATATTATGTCATACATTTACAAATGTCTCATAACATAAAACACCAATAGTTATGTTCTAGTAGTGAAACAACCACCTAGTAAATATTGTACCCAAATACTTTATCAAAATAGTTTCATATCTAGTACATAATCACATAGCCAAAAAATAATCAGCTAAATTTACCACCTATGAACCTCTTATAAAAATAGGTAAATATAGAAAAAATCCACCATGAAAATTTTCAATCTTACCTTATTGATATTCTAAGTACCTTATCAAAAAATTAGAAGTGCTAAGTTTTATACCAGGCCAACAAGAATATTTTAGCTCAGGTGTCCCTTTGTAACACCAAAAAGAGTAAGATGAGGTGTTGTATGTACCCTTTACAACACCATATTTATCAAGTATTTGGATGTGATTAAAAAAATTTCTATCACACTCTTTTAAAATATTATACAACATAAAACATCACAAGTATATAGTGTCCCAAAACATAGTAGCTTACACTTACCTAAAAATGTTTACCAATAAGAGTGTTAACTATAATCCCAAGTAGGAAAATATAGCCACAGTATAACAAATTATAAATTGATGTCTAAAATAGATTAACAATCTAAATATAAAACTTTACTAGCGTCATAATGACTTGTGTCAACACACATAGACCTACAACATGAGGTCAACAATCATAATAATCCAATCCCACTAGATCGTAACCAGAATCCAAATTAAGAGTGGAAATATTCCACTAAAATATTATGCCATGTACATAATCTTAAGAACATTCATTATAGAGTGTACTTACATAAAGGGAGTAATCCATATTATGATGGTTACTCTAATACATCATCAACCATCCATGGGTTAGAGTAGCATCCTATACCAACCACACTAAACACCGAAGAAGCCATAATAGGAATCACATACAACTTGAAGGATTATAACATGTTCTCCAACACATGTGAGATCACATGATGGTCTATAGATATGAATCCCACCATCTAAATCATCAATCTGAGGTCATTACCCAACTTTCATCACTCTATCTAAGATTGAAGTGGGGATATAAGATTTCTAAACACCACCTGATTAGGGATTAGTGTTGCTCTAATAGAGCACAAAATTATCATACATTATAGTTATGCTTCTAAAACAAAATATAACTATTTATCCTAGAATATTTCTAATATGTAAAAAAAAATAATACCTAAACCCTATCATGTTGGCACCTACACATGAACACATGCATGTATCTCAGTAAATACCACCTTGTTGATCACTATAAATTTCCAAATTTCATGAAAAATTATTGCTTCGCAAGGTTTATCACAACCATCAAGAGGTGGTTAAAGAAACACTAGATCCATAAGGTGACCATTATGCACTAATATCCCATAACCAACTCATGGCACACATGGTGCACACTCTAAATGAATAAGATGGTTACTTGTGCAAAGGATAAAAGTGGATTTTCATCCTATGAGATACTCCCCTTCCTATCCCATACACGATCAAAGTATTTAAAGATGTAGTGTTTCTCTAACCTTAACCTCATACTTGCACCAATACACAATACTAGAGTAGTGATGTGGGATCACACAACACAACACAACATTATACCTTGATAGATTTCAATCAATATAAGTTAGTTTCAATAATCATTAAAAAATAACATGGGTATTTTATGGCCACATTACCACATACTAAATATGTTAACAACATGAGTCACAATTATTCTAGGACATGTACATAAAATATCCATACAATAATTTTAAAAACATAGATCAAGTTAAGGTTCACATGGTTGAATTTTGGGAGTGAAATATCACTTTACATAAGTAATTTAACATATTTTACATGTTAAACCATTAAAAACATACAATTGTGTATATATAATGCTCACACAACAATGCTTCTATCAAGAAGACAAAGTGGAAACCCATAAGGTTAACTACATAAACATAGTATGGTGAAAATACAATTTATCATTATTTAACATCATCAATGGAGATTAAATACTACACAACACATAATAGTTTAATATATAAGGAGGAGACACATGAAAATATGTCATACATACATGACTCAGGTATTTCAATAGTTATGCCAAGGTATCTTCACATCACAATAATTAACAGACATGGCATTAAGCACAAGGGTCTAAAATTCCCATCAGGTCACCCAATGTATAGATTCCATCCAAATTACACTAAATATACATCATATAATACACATAATTAGTCATAGGGATATAAAATCATGATCCCATTCCTTCCAATAAGGTTGTGTTCCAACAAGGCCCATAAAATCTATCTCCATGAGCCTTGAAATTTTACCAATAATGTTTACACATCATGGATAGATGGCTCACACTAACTGATAACAATAAGAGATCCCCAAATACCTCTAACTTTCCCAAGCAAGTTAGTCACACTCACCTTCTAGACCCTCTAGGCTTAAGCCTCACCCTTGAACCTCCCTATATATTATACCTTAAAATCATTAGATAACTCATCCATGCAAGCTATCAATGGCCACTAAGGCATTATCTCATGTTTCTAACAACAAGATTTTATCACTATTCTTCTAGTTGACTTAATCCAACAAGTCAAAGGCTAATTAGTGATGCTTTCTTGATGTAACAACACTTTTAGTAAAGGGTGAACCTAGCCAATGCATGAGGCGCATGCTAAAACACTATCATGTGAATTATAATTTCCCATAATCAAAAAGTTCAATTGAACTTAAAATAAACATCCACATGGATGAAAGGCATATATATCAAAATAGACATCCTATGAGTGTTAAAACATAGCCAAATTTTCAAATAGGCATCCTCATGGATGCATAGCTCAGCCAAAATCAGCTCAACCATCCTGATGGACATAAACATATCCATTGTTAACATCACATCCTCATCGAAATAAAATTATCCATGATGAAATAACCATCATAGATGTAAACATATCCATGATAAAAACATCATAAATGTAAAATAGGAAATAAACATCCCCACACACTTATTTATTTTTATCTTTTTGGATTTATGAAGCCACATGCTTCTCTATCTAACTCAAAAGAATCCAAAACATAAATATGATCAAGATCTTAATAATAGTTAAGATACTCCCTCATAATCAAATATCCCAAGTCTCACTAATTTACCCAAGTAAATTAGGCACCCTCACCCTATACATCCCTTCAAGTTCATGTTTAACCCTTGATCTTCCCAAGGTCATAATGTTCTAAGCATCTAATAATGACTTGCCCATATAAGTCAATCAATGGATATCAAACATCATTTCCTCAATTCTAAGGGTAAATCAGTTATCACTAGTCTCCCACATACTTACCCATATAAGTAGATAATTTATAGGTAATGCATGCCCCAATGTAACTGATGATGGAAGGGTAGACCAAACCAAGGCTATAGGTAAGAATCACAAGGTCATTACAGAAATTTACCAATTTCCACATACACACACACACACACACATTTCATAATGCAGGAACATCTAACACTTTAGGCTTGCATAATAAAACCATGATTTAATTCATCTAAGAGGATAAGTGCCTTTATAAAGGTAACAACATAACTTCCTCAAGTAAATAAGACATATATTAGTCTATACAAGACATATAATTCTAGACATGGTTTAGTATATATACTATCATACACTGTTCCAATTTAAATCTTGGCAAGATAACATATCCATACAGGTGGCATTCAACCATCACAAGGAAACACACATACATCCTAGTAAAATAAGCCTCCATAAGGATATGTACATCTGCACTAACGTATTTACAACTACTTACAAGTAATTTATGAAAACATAACCAGTTGCAAAGGTATGCATAATCACACTAAATCTCATATGGCTTTTCAAGAATATGCTAAAATTAGTTTAACATGTCCAAAACTCATCCAAAACCCTTAAAGCACAAGCTTTGATACCAAATTAAACCCCCCCCAAAAAAAAATATTTTGTAATTGCTTTATCAGAGTGCAGCTAGCTCTGCATGTAGGGCCCTTTACACAATGGAGTGATGCAAAAATGCATAAATTTTGATCACACACAAACATAATTAGATACCAATATTGAATTAAATCATTTGAGGTTACTTATCTATGGTTAAAACACCCTTAAAGTATTCTATAAGGGAGTATGTTACCTAATAAGGATATATGGTTTAGGGTGTATTAGTGGGCTAGTGCACACTGATAAACTCCAAAATCTATACATAGTACTTGTCTCCCTTATAAGACCATGTAAAATTACCTTATCCTTGGTTAAGTACCACATCATTTCTAATAGCTTACTAATTAGATACTCAATAAATAATTAGGTTCTCACTAATCAATTTATGAGATGACTACCCTTCAGGAAACCAAGAGAATTAGAGTAAGCAACTCTATGAACCAAACTCCATGTCCAAATTCAACATGCTATAAAAATGAGAACAATGGTTCCTTCATTACCATCATAAAAGGATATCAACAACATATATTAAAATAAATGTTATGACTTAGTTTCTAACCATGAAATAATTGATTCTTTAACAAGTGAGAACATTACCAAAATAGAAGGATGGCAAAATATTATGGTCAATAGATATTAGTGCTACTCATTGGAGTTACATGAGTTAATCCCTAACTTATGTCCTCACATGACATTTACTCTCCAAAAATTCATTTATCATACTAACAAACATAACCAAGAGGCATAAATAAGCCATGATCATTAATTTTTTCACTACTTGGATATTTATGAATCCCCATGACATGTTCAACTATAGGCTTGCTTACATTTTCAACCAACTACCATATTAACTTGAGCTTATACACACCTTAAGTTTAACTCATAAAAATTTGATTGAGTAAATCATCCAATAATTATTAAACCCACATAGCTTACACATCATCAAATAGAAGTAACCCATGCTATTAAATCCATAACTAATTACTACTAATTCTAGACACTAAATCAATACATGAGCTTATTTCAACATTATGCTTTTTGCATTTAATACAAGAAACTACCAAAAGGCCTAAACACGTATCATTATGCAAGAAAGTAACAAGGATGATAACTTTTGAACATCCCATGCAATGTAGTTAATTTTAAATATGGACAATTTTAGTAATAAATTGACTATATTCTTCATACACATAAACATTGGAATCCAATTCCATTTCCATCTTTGTGTCAGACCATGAATATAATCAAACCCTTAATGTAAGGTATCTAATTCAAATCATTTTTTCCTACAAAATTAGAAGAACACAAGTTCAAGGTTGATGTTGAAACCAACCACCATTTATATTACCCAATGCCTCTAGAAATGAAAAATATGCATCTCATAACATATTTCAATGTTTTAAGAGAATAAAAAGCTAGGAATAAGTTTACTAAATGTAAAGTAACTATTAAAAATTCATATTTTCCATTGAATTTAATTAGACAACCAACACTTTATGGTAATTAATTTTATTCATTTCATTGTTTCATGCAATATAAATGAACTCAAATTGAAATTGTTAACATTAGAACATCTACCAGCTCCCTAGTGTATATGTCAAAATAAGGGAATAAAACATACTCATGTAATAGTTGGTGGAAATTAATAAATATCTAATACTCAAAACAATTCACCACTTACCATGTCGTGGATTCCAAGATCCCAATGAGTCACTTAAACCTTAAATATTTTGGCAAGAGTATTAGTTTAGATCAAAAGATTACAAATAGTCACCAATAGATTTATTAATAAATTTAGAAGTCAAGAACAACATATTAACAATAATCTAATAACTAACTAGGATCAACATAACACTTTTAGGAAGTTAGCCTCCCATACCCAAATACATTTGAGTTTATGTGATGATCGATATTCTTCTATAACATGCCTCTTGTGAGAGAGCCCCCAACACAGGAAATCAAGATAAATGAATACAAATATAACAAATATTCAAACTAAGGCTATAAGTATTCTGATTTAATAACACCCACATTATACATATGCACAATAATGTTATATGAATCTAATAGTTTAAAACTTATAATAAATCAATTTGATATCCAACACCATATGCAAATCAACCATTATCATGTCATTTCTTTACATCATAGAAATAAACATAAAATCATAATCATAATAATAAAAAATAATGATAATATTTAAGGTGGTCAAATACCTCTTTTGTATAATTCAAAAGCCACTAAAGTAATAGGAATAAGTATAATAATAGTTTATAAAAGAATAAATTGCATTTGCTTATTAGCAACTAGGGTGCCAAATAAAAATAACTAATAACATGTACTAAAAAATAAATAAATCATAGGAATGGTTATGAAAATTGGATCATTTATTTATGCATATCATACTTTTCCTCACTTACATTAAGTCACATAACTTATTTCTCATTGTACAATATCTCATAATATTTCCACATTGATAAATAATGTACCCTCATCATTTTTAACCCAACAAGGAGATATCATTAACTCTTATATGTTCCAAGTGAAAGATACAAGATTCAACTCATAAAGCATGAGAATTTAGACAATAAATAAAATTGTATTAATTCCAACTTTGTATAATCATCCAACAAATATTGGACACCAACAGGCCACTACATGAACTATGCCACTGACATGAATGTTTAATAAAAAAATAAGAACTTCACACAAGAAGCACAATAATATCCAACCCTTTATCTATAGCCTAATGAGCCCATCCATATGGTGGCCCTAACCACCCCATCCATCATATGGATGGTTGAATTTGGAAACTAGATAGTAGAGGGACTAAGATCAAGCCATAGAGATTTAAAGCCACCAAAACAACTCATGATAGTATTCAGCCCAAAACACTAATGAAATTTTATAATAAAGAATAAAGCATAATGGTTTCTATCCAATCAAAAAAAGGAGACAACTATGCATAATGCCATAATATAAAAAATATGGACCTTAATTATAATCCACATATCTCTAAACCTAGGTAATACTTAAATGAGATCACATAGACTCAATTCAACTATCAAGACCACCAAATGAAAGGCTTCACTATAATTTCAAGCATACATCCATAATATTGAGAACAAGGAAGTCAAAAAAAGTTAAGATATAGAAAAGGACAGGATGGTCAATCATAACATATAAACATGAACAATACAGTGAAAACACCCATATCAATACCAAGATAAAGGTGTAGCTCACCATTATTTGTTGGTCACCTTTAGAATTGAGATAGTTCCTAGAGATGAATGAATATAGTCATCAATTCGTGCTTCTCAAGACATCCACATTGACCTATGGCCAAAATAGAACCATTATGAAATGTCATAATAGGAGATCAAAACTAAAGCCAAAAAATCAACTAACAATTCTACCAAAATTTCAAAATTGAGGGTAAGAAGAACATGCAGGAATCTAATAGAAGCCATTAAACCAAAGGATAAATTTGATTATTGGTATTACAGATCCATTATGAAGTCCCATGACTTCATAATGGGTCTAAAATCTCATTATTAAATATCCATAAAATTTATGCCAACTCCAATAGAGTATAAAAATGAAATATGGATATATGTGCATCAAATCAAGCCACCAGGACATTAAACTGAGCCAAGAAAGAGGATTCAATTATTAATTTATAAGTAACAATAAATATTAAAATATGGACAAAGAGGTTGATGATATATAAACATAGTGTTCAATAATATTTTGGGTGAAGGTTAACCAGATATAACCATATTGTCATGCCATTCCCACATAGGGTAATGAAATGGAAATAAACACTTAAAACCAGAAAATATCATAAAAAATTCCAAGGATGAAGCCCTATGACCAAAGTAACACCCTTAGACTAAAATTAAATAAAAACATCCAAATAACTTGAATTTACCTTGATAGGGTTATAGGATAAATATAATAAAGCATAACTCACAATGACATCAAAATAAATAGTAGTGGTACATGGAAAAGAAACTAAAATAATCATCATCAGGCTAGGACTAACTCAAATGATAGGAAAAAATTTAAAGGGTTAGAAATAATTTTAATGGTTATGGTAGTATAGATTTACCCTTAAAAGGGTCAACATAGGGAATTTCAAAATTTCCACATAGTAGGGTTATCAATATTGCATAATAAAATACTTTGTTCCATTTTTAATGAAACCCGTATTCTCTTTATTTATTTATTTTCAATCAATTTCACATAAGCTAAATAAAATTCAAGAACATACTAAAATAAAATGAAACCTTCAAGAATCGAATGGAATATAGTCTATTAAGTGTAATAATAGGTTCATAATGAAGTCTTATGACTTCATGGTGAACATTTAAATCCATTCTAAATAACAAACTCACATTAAATCAACATAACCCTAGGATGCTTTCAGAGAACAAACAAAGGTGGACAACTTACTTGGAAAATGTAGGTCACCATGGAGAGAGGCTACTTAGTTCTTAGTTATCTCTTTCTTCCTCAATCCCTTCTATAAAAATGATCCTAGAGTCCCCCATCTTCCTCTCCACCATAGTCTATATTTCCCCCCTTACCATACTTCATCCCATAAGCCCAACTAGAGAGATGAACCCCACAAAACTTCCCCCTTGTCTATAGGCTGAGTACCCTTGGGATGCCCTCATTCTCTAACACCTAACACTAAACCATGTGCAGCAGGTTCCTAAGAATTAGTTTGACATGGAGAGGCTTCCAAGATTACATTTTCATGGATAAAAACATAAAATAGGGTCAAAAATACCAAGACAGCACTCGATGGGAACATAAAAAGTTGTACCATCATGAAAAAATATTTAATAAGGACAAGCCCCCACTTAAATTCTAAAAATACATTAAAAAGCATGGGATCCCAACAAGCCCTCGTAGGGTTTCAAAATAACAAAGACACCTCCCACATCTACGTCATTAGGGTCACCCAACATGTTAGTCATAACATGGCCTATGAAAAAGAGTTAAGCCACCATATAACCACATCATGACCCAAGGGTATACCAAGGTGATAGGTTCTCATTCGATCATAAGGAGATCAAATCAAAAGAGATCAAAGGTGATCATAAAAAGGACAAGGATCAAATAAATAAGCTCAAGCTAAAGGTGACATATAAAACTATAATATACAAAAGAGACAACTAGACCAAGTCCTCACATCCACAAAAATAAGATGTAACAAAGATTAAAATAGAAAACAAGCTGATATAACAATGATGAAGTCAAAGTATAATGATTGAAAAATACTCAAATACTAATAGTGGATTTAGATCTCTATCATGACTAATTTTACCTATCAAAGTCATATTTGATTGTTCATTATTTATCTCACCTTCTCTATTATTTTCCTTGGAAGTCAAATCCCACCACCAAGCCTTTCTCATCATTTGGGTTCTTGTATTCATCAAAACAAGGCATCAACAATATATGCTCAAAGAATATATATCAAATAGTAGTAAAATTTGCTATGAACATAATATGAAATATGTCATCAATGAATTAAGCATAAACCCCTACTACAAAATGACTTAGTCATAACCAATAATCATGATAATCAAAGTCATATATCTAAGCCATAATAATTAGTTGTATCAATAAGCAAAGTATCAATCAGAGCTAGGCTAAACCTTTTGAAACAATGTCTAAAACAAGTATAGTGTACCAAATGGTGGTGTTGTAACATCATGCTACAATATCTATAATTATAGTTATAATTATTATTATTTCTATATAATTTCAATTAAGCAAAGTGATTTATTTTATATTAAATAGAACATATCATATCACATAGAGTATATATAATTATATTTATATTTATAGTTATTTATTATTTATATATAATTTTAATAAGCAAATCAGTTTACTTAATATTAAATATAATATATCATATCACATAGAGTATATATAGTTATAGTTATTTAGTAGCTATAATATAGTTATATACCTAATAATTTTATATTTTTTTTTATAGTTAGGGATTGCTATTTTCTAAAAAATTGACTCTATTAGGGATTTCTATTGAGTAATAAAGTAAACCAATTTGTTTAATTAAAACTATACACTATAAAACAATATATTTATTTAATCTAACAATAAAATGATAAACCAATTTGCTTAATTAAAATGATATACTCTATAAAACAAAATAATTTCAATAATTTAACAATAAAATGATTATAAAATTAATTAAATTGTATAATATAACTAAACCTACATATATTATATTATACTTATATACACTATAACTATAACTATAAATAAATAATAAAGTAAATAGAGATAACTATACAATTATATACTACTATTATATATATTTGTAATAGTATTTATATTACAATCCATTTTCTAATGAAAAAATCATACTAGTATAATATATATAGAAAATATAGTTATATAAAGAATACTATAACCATAACTATAATTATAACTATATACTATAACTATATCTATAAATAATTATAGTTATAATATATATAGTTATAGTTATATAATTATATAACTATAACTATATATAACTTTATAGTTATAGTATAGTTAACAATAAAATATTACTATAGTTACAATATACATAACATTACTTAAACTATATGCATTTTATAAATATCAATCCTTAATAGAGTCCATTTTCTGAGTAATGAAGTAAACCAAGATGTTTTGGATGGATCTTTTGAGTAATTTTATTAGGGATTGTTGTTTTAAAAAAAAGGACTCTATTAAGGATTGCAATTGATTAATAAAATAAATTGATTTTCTTAATGAAAACTATATATAAAGAATAAATAACCATAACTATAACTATATATACTTTATAACCATATATACTATAACTATAAATAACTAATAAAGTAAACCAATTTGCTTAACTAAAACAACTATAATTATAATTATAGCTATACCTATGTATACTATAACTAATAGCTATACCTATATATTGTAACTAATAAAGTAAACCAAGAGGCTTTGGATGGAACTTTTGAGTTATTGTATTAGGGATAGCTATTTTCTAAAAACTGGACTATATTAGAGATTGCTTTTGAGTAATAAAGTAAACTGATTTGCTTAGGGATTGTTGTTTTATATAGTATATAGTTATAGTTATAGTAGTTTTAATTATACAAATTGGTTTACTTTATATTAAATGGAACATATCATATCACATAGAGTATATATAATTATAGTTATGGTTATAGTATATATAGTTATAGTCATTTATTCTTTATATATATTTTTAATTAAGTAAATTGGTTTAATTTATTACTCAATATTAATCCTTAATAGAGTCCATTTTTTATAAAATTACAATCCCTAATATAATTACTCAAAATTTCCATCCAAAACATCTTAGCTTACTTTATTACTCAATATCAATCTGTAATAGAGTCCATTTTTTGTAAAATATCAATCCCTAATATAATTACTCAAATGTTCCATCCAAAACATCTTGGTTTACTTTATTACTCAATAGCAATCCCTAATAGAGTCTATTTTTTGGAAAATAAAATCCCTAATATAATTAATCAAAATTTTCATCCAAAGCATTTCAGTTTACCTTATTACTTAATAACAATCCTTAATTGAGTCTATATTTTGGAAACTATAAATCCATAATATATTTACTCAAAAGTTCCATCCAAAGCATCTCAATTTACTTTATGCTCATATTTTGAATGCCAAGAAAACTAGCTGAAAAATGGAACATATTATATTACATAGAGTATATTATGTGATATGTTATACCATGTATGTTGGATTTATTATAGTGTTGTGCATAAAGGGTATTAAATTTTAAAATTATTTTATTTTTTTTAAATTATTTTTTAATATTTAAATTTTAATTATTACCTATATAATAAACCAATAAATATAAACATAGTTTATACCTAGTTTTAATTAATGCAGTTTGTTTAAACGGGTAATTATTGCTCATTTAAAAAACTAATCAGTTTAAATATATTTTATATATAATTTTAATTAATTCATTTTATATAGGTTGGCAAGCTAAAATTACTCAAAATTTCCATCTAAATCATCTTGATTTATGTTATGTCCATTTTTTGAATGTCAAGAAAAATAGTTTAAAAAAAGAACATATCATATCACATAGAGTAAATATACTCTATATATAGTTTTAATAAAGAGTAAATATACTATAATTTATACTTTATCCTTTAATTTATACTTTTTGTGACAATATACTTTATATAATAGGGGTATTAAGTTTAAAATTATTTTGT
This sequence comes from Torreya grandis, assembly GCA_037957365.1. Lineage (NCBI taxonomy): Eukaryota > Viridiplantae > Streptophyta > Pinopsida > Cupressales > Taxaceae > Torreya > Torreya grandis. Next base: position 769,744 of record JARHVA010002851.1, read on the forward strand.
ATTAGTAAATTTATTTTTTAATATTTAAATTGTAATTATTACTTATTTAAAAAACAATCAATTTAAATAAACTTTAGATATAATATTAATTAACATATTTTATATATAGGCTGGCAAGCTACAATTACTCAAAAGTTCCATCCAAAGTATCTCAATTTACTTTATGTCCATTTTTTTAATGCCAAAAAAAATAGCTATAAAAAAAACATATCATATCACATAGAGTAAATATACTTTATATATATTTTTAATAAAGAATAAATATATTATAATTTAATTTATACTTTATATGACAATATACTTTATATCATATCATATAACAAGGGGTATTCAATTTTAAAATTATTATTTTTTATTGAAATTATTTTTTAAAATTTAAACTTTAATTATTACCCATTTAAAAAACCAATCAATTTAAATATATATTTTTATATAGTTTTAATTAATGCTTTTTATATAGAGGTTGGCAAGCTACAATTACTCAAATTTTCCATCCAAAGCATCTCAGTTTACTTTATGTCCATTTTATGAATACTGGGTAAAATAACTTTAAAAATAGAACATATCATATCACATAGAGTATATTATGTGATATGTTATACCAAGTATGTAGTCTATTTATGTCCATTTTATGAATACTGGGTAAAATAACTAAAAAAATTGTAATATATCATATCACATAGAGTATATTATGTGATATGTTATACCAAGTATGTTGTATTTACTATAGAGTTGTGCACAAGAGGTATTAAGTTTTAAAATTAATTTGTTTTATTGAAATATTTTTTTAATATTTAAATTTAAATTATTACCTACTTAAAAAACCAATGATTATAAATTTTAATTATATAGTTATAGTTATTTATATATGGTTATAGTTATTTATATATAGTTATAGTTATAATTTTTTGAAAATAGCAATCACTAATATAATTAGTCAAAAGTTCCATCTGAATCATCTCGGATTGCTTTATTACTCAATAAAAATCCTTAATAGAGTCCATTATTTGGAAAATAACAATCCCTAATACAATTAATCAAAATTTCCATCCAAAGCATCTTGGTTTACTTTATGTCCATTTTTTGAATGTTGGGCAAAATAGCTAAAAAAATGGAACATATCATATCACATAGAGTATATATATTTATACTTAATATCATATCATGTAGAGTATATTACATAGAACAAATAATATCACATAGAGTACATTATGTGATATGTTATACCAAGTATGTTGTCTTTATTATATAGTTATGCACATGAGGTATTATGTTTGTAAATTATTTTGTTTTATTGAGATTATTTTTTAATATATAAATTTTAATTACTACCCATTTAAAAATCTAATCATTTTAAATTTTAATTATATAGTTATAGTTATAGTATATATAGTTATAGTTATAGTTTTTGGAAAATAGTAATCCCTAATATAATTAATCAAAAGTTCCATCCAAAACAACTCAATATATTATATTACTCAATATAAATCCATAATAGATTCCATTTTTTTGGAAAATAGAAATCCCTAATACATGTTATAACCCTACTTAGATATTCCATTTATATATTGTTATACCTAGTCTCAACATATGTTTAAAATATTCAACACTATTATAGCTAGAGTTTATTTTTGTATATGAGTTATTTGTTACTAATATTCAATTATCTATATAATTCTATTCAATTTAGCTTTGCATATGATTATATATTATAGGTACTATTGATGCCATTTATGGGTGTAGGTACAAATGAAATGAGATAGGCTAATTATAGATTTTAGTAGTCAGTGGATAAGGAATAAAGGCAACTGACATAGGTAAAAATGGTATTTTAATGATCCAAAAAATTGTAGAAGTCTATTCCTTTATTTTTATTGTTATTGTTATTGTTATGTTATTGTTGTTGTTGTTGTTGTTGTTGTTGTTGTTGTTATTATTATTATTATTATTATTATTATTATTATTATTGATCATCTTCTTGACTTGTCCATAATGTATTCTACTTGTCTTCACTTTATCTATTTTAATGATTTGTGGGATTGCTTATGTGGCTTGTATGCAATAATTCTAGTCTATTGTTTTATGGTAACTTTGGTGGTTGTTTTTATATTATTATAAATGCATATTTATTTCACTTGTATATGATCTAAGGAAACATTGACTCATTTATTAGCTTGTTAAGTGTTATGCCTTCAAGTATCCTGGTTGAATCTAGAATTGTTATTATTTTTATCTTATTAGATCATTATTATTTACTTTCTTGGGTATGCCTTAAAATTATTCTATAACCCCCAACCTGTCCTCACTCTCCCCATGAAATCTCCTACAAAAGGGACCTTATTATATTTTCTCCTAATTTGAAATGGTAATAATATATATTATTAACAAATCTAGATTTGTCATAATGAACTATGTGGGTTCATGGAAATTTTACCCAAATCAAATCTTCTAGAAAATATCATTGATTTTTTTTGGTCTTGGGTGACTTGAGATGATCTTATCTTAACCCCAAATGTCACTTTATCTTGTTGGGTCAATGGGTTATTTTGGAGGAGGAGAGAGAGGGAGGGAGGTGTGGAGAAGGGTTGAGGAGGAGATGAAATCCTTGAGCTTGATGGTGACTTGGAGGAGATTTAGGGAACAAACATCCTATAGGAGAGATAATCAACTTGATAAGACCATGGCTAAAAATGGGGGGCATGTACAGAGGAAATAAGCACAAAATATTGTTTTCTCTTCCACTAGTTGGCTAGAAAACAAGTAAGTGCTACAAATTTTATTTTCTTTCATGCCAATATTTTGATGTTCATTTCAAAAATTTGTAGGGTAAGTAATAAAATAAAAAATTACTTCCATGTTCATAAGGAAGTCATACAACTTCTTGTTTAACCTCTAAGGGTTTGAAATGGACTTGTCTTGACAAATATCCACTACTTCTTCAGTGGTTGCTACAAAAAATTTAGTTTCAGATTTTTGGGGTTTGTAAAAATTATTTATTTTTAGTCAAATCCTTACATGAAAATAATGGAAAAATGGTAAAGATATTATTCTAGTTTATTTTTTCAAATTCTCTACTGATATGAAGAATTTTATCAATAATATGTTCTATAGACTAAGCCACCATTATTTTTTTATTAAGGCAATAGATAATATTGAGATAATCTCCCTCAACACATAAGCACTTATTCCCCAACTTACTAGTAACCTACATACCCTATAAGGCTGAAAGAGCTTTAGAGAAGTGGAATTGTTTGAAATCCCATACTTCATAAGATAAAATGAACTACCCATAATGATCCTTAATAAAACCTCCTCCTCATAAGAGTCCTGGGTTACATTTAGAAGATCCATCAAAATTGAGTTTTATCCATTCTATTTGAGGAACCATCCATCTAATAGGTTTTATTAAAGCTACCTTGGGATTAACTAGAGGAATATTATCAAGATCAAGATTCCAATCTTTAGATATAATTTATTTAAATGGTGAAAAAGGAATCCTTTTTCCCCACTTAATAATATTGAAGTTTTCTTGTAGCATTAATAAAATTTAGTTAGAAACTATATAGAAGGATCGTTGGTTATTCCTGAAAATCTTGTTAATGCTTTACTTCCAAATACCCCATAACACATGAGGAAAAGACAAATTCCAAAGATCCTAAAGATATTGGTTATTAAATGGAAAAGACTAAGCTAACCAAGCCTCAAAAATACCTAGAGGAAATACTTAAGACACCTTGATTTCTTAAAGCAAAAAACTTCATAGCTAGAAAACAAACATACATTCTATAAAGATATGATTCACTAATTCACATGTATTTTCACATAAAATGCATCTATTAACCTTGTAAAAGCATCTTTTGGTTAAATTATCTAGGGTAAGAATTTTATTTTGAACACTCAGCTAGCTAATGCTATTGGTTATAGTTAAAGTACATATTTATAATTATATTTATATAGGTATAGTTACAATATATATAGGTATATCTTTATAGTTAATTTATAATCATTTTGCTATTAAATTATTGAAATTATTTTATTTTATAGAGTATATATTTTTAATTAAGAAAGTATGTTTACTTTATCACTCAATGGTAATCCTTAACATAGTCCATTTTTTTGAAATTAACAATCCCTAATATAATTACTCAAAAGTTCCATCCAAAGCATCTCAGTTTAATTTACTAATTATTTATAGTTCTAGTTCTAGTTCTAGTTATAGTATATATAGGTATAGTTATAGTTGTATTTATAGTTATCATACATAGTCATAGTTATTAGTTATAGTTATAGTAGTTTTAATTAAGTAAATTGTTTAAATAACATAGAGTATATTGTGTGATATTATATAATTTACTTAATCTTACAATCATTTTATTATGAAATTATTGAAATAATTTTCTTTTACAAAGTGTATCATTTTAATTAAGATAATTAGTTTATCATTTTATTGTTAAATTAATTCATTATGTTGTCCTATAGAGTATATAGTTATAATTAACTATGTTGCCATATAGAGTATATAGATATAATTATGTACGCAAGAATAAAATACAACTTTTTCTAAAGACCCAAGTGAGTATTGATATAGAATATCAAACTTTTAGTGAATTTGATGCATTTATTAGAGACTTTCTAATTTCCATGAGAATATATTTGAGTGACTTGGATTCATCTACCGAAGCCTCACCAAGAAGGAATGTGTCATTATAAAATTATTCATGTGTGACTGATGTAGTGTTTTGGGTCACCCTAGTGGCATTAATAAGGCCCTGAATTTGAATAACATGGATGCCCCTTACTATAGTTTTAACAGGAATGATGAAGAGATAGGGATAAGGGATCCCCTTATCTTAGTCCTCTATTGGTTAGAAAGTATCTTTTGGTAACCCCATTAATCAAGACCAAAAGCTTAGTAGTAGAGATACAAGTGATTATGAGCTCTCAAATGGGAGTATTGAATACAAACCTTTCAAGTGTTTTATCAAGGAACTGCCATGAGACTCTATCATAAGCCTTGTTCATGTCTAGTTTGATGAAAATCCCTTATTTCAAGGAATTTGAGATAGAGTGAATGGCTTCATGCACTATGATTATCCCATCCATAATTTATCTCTCAGAGAGAAAGGCTCCTTATTGTTCATTTATGATTCTCTCCAAAATGAGTTGTATTCTTTTGAATAATGTTAATGAGCATATATTATAGGAATTTTTTCATAAATTGATAGGTCTTAACTCTTTTAACTCATTATCTCAAAGATTACTGGGAAAGCAAACCAAAAAAGGTATTATTCATTTCTATTAAAATATTTTTATCTCTAAAAAAATTCATGTATCACTGCTTCCACCTCAGTGTATATGATATCCCATAAATTTTTAAAAAATAAGGGAGGGAAACCATGAGGGTCAAGGGATTTAGTACCTTCCATAGGAAATATTGCTTATTTGATCTCTTCAATGGATGGTGGCTTTAGAAGTTTTGAATTCTCTAAATGAGTAATCATCTTGGGATTTTTTTGAAGAATACTTTCTTCTAGATTGGTGTCAAGAAAAACATTTTCCTTTAATAAATTAATGAATTAAAGAATAATTTACTCATTTATAACATTCATGTCCTTGCATGTCCTTCCATTCTCTAATAATAGCTTAGAGATTAAAATTTTGATTCTATTTTTGGAATCCTAGTTCTGAAAACATTTTGTGTTTATATCCCCTTCCTTGAACCACATGCACCTAGAATTTTCTTTCAAGAAGTCTTCCTCTTTATATTCAATATTATGGTAATTATAGAGAAGTTATTTTTTTTTCTAATCTAGATAATTCATTTATTCCTTGTATAGAAATATATTCTTCCAAATTTTGTAGTTCCTCCTCTATTTATTTTTCTTGGTGAAGATCTTTCCAAAAACCTCCCTATTCCAAGATTTTAACTTGATTTTCATGTGATTAAGGTTTTTGACAAGTATGAACATGTCAGTACTAGAAAAAGGTTCTTGCCATAATAAATTTATATAATAAAAAATATTAGGATGATTAAGCCAGATGTTTTCAAATCTAAATGGAATATTCTTTTGGTTGGGGAGTTTATCTCCTTCAAAGATGATAGGATTTTGGTCAGACCTAATCATGGGTAGAGAGTGTAATGAGATAGTGTAATGGCAGTCCTAATTTAGTGAAATTAAAAATTTGTCTAACCTTACCTAGATTAGGTCTTGTTTAAGTCTCTTATTTGTCCATGTGAATGGTTTGACTTTGAGTTCCACATCCATTAGGCCATCCTCCAATATGAAGTCATTAAAATCTATCATGATTTCAAATAATTTAGTCAACCCTCCTTTATTTTCCATTAGGGAAAGAGGATAATTAAAATCTCCAACCACCAACCATTTTAACTAAAAATATCATTTCTTAAATTTCACCAGGTCTTACCATGATTTCCTTTTGGAAATTCTATAGTTAGGAGTGTATAAATTATAAATAATCCATTTATCCTTTGTTTTATTTTGTTTTTGAATAGAATAACCATATGATAATTACTCCTTATTAGAAATTTTCCTTGTAGTTCAAGTGAGTTCAATAGCACAACCATCCCACTAGAAGCTCCCTTTGAGATTATGATAGTGTGGTTAGAACATTTACATATCTTACTATCATACTTCTCAAATAATTATTATGACATTTTGGTTTCTTGGAGGATTAGTATCAAGGGATCATTTCTTTTTCTCAAATTAATCATCAGCCTCTATTTACTAGGGTTGTTTAAACCCCTTACATTCCATGATAGGAACTTCATTTATTGAGTCTTGTGAAGTGGATTTTAATGGTTTTTTTGACTACCCTTAGCTATTTATCATGTAATTTTTCATATCTATCTAATTAGAGGTATTGCCTATGTTTTATATTCCTTCCCCCACATTAGTCTTCATTTTGTGTTTCCTAAATTTCACTTGAGTCTAACTTTTTAATTCCAATTTTGGATCTTGAGAGGGAGTGCCTGTTGAACATTGTCCCTTTTCATTTGAGGGTGAATCCAAATCATTATGGGATGCTAATTTTTTCATATATTCAATGAATTTAGACATGTAAATCATAAATATATGACTCTACCAGATAAGAGGCTCAATAGAATTGTGTGCCTTTGTATCTTCAAAAGTACATACATTTCTCATGTGTTTGTAATCCTAATTTTTTATTAAAGACAAAATATCATGAATGGTACATTGATCCTATTGAAGAGGGACATGGATAAATTAAAAGGGTTCACATGACTTTTGGCACTTGTTTCCCTAGGACACAAAGATATATGAGGTTCAAAGAGAGGTGAGGCTATAACTTTGGGGCTCAGGATTTAAAATAGTGGAGGGGTGATCATACCATAAGAGGGGTATAAGATAGGTGTCTTTGAAATTTAATAGATCATAGGAGTAGGATTGAGAAATGCACAAGAGTCATAAGGATTAAAATTTGAAACCCCAATGCCAACTGAGGAAGTGGTAGCTAGTTTCCTAGTCTAGATAGGTTTAACCACCTAAGGGGGTTGTGAAGGCTTAGGGAAATCCATGGATTAATGAATAAGAGAGTTGCATTTTTATAGATTAAATCTAGGTTTTCATACTCAATTCATTGAGACCACACTCCATATTTATATTTTAACATAATAGAGTGGAGGAGGGGTATATCAAACAATATGAATATTTAAAACCTAGAATTCACCATTATTATATGAGATTTGGTGATGGGATATATTGAAATGGGCTGGCCAAAGGCCTATCCTATGTGCAAAATTACTTCTAGCTCTAAATATTCAAGTGGTAGTTATGGGAGGAGAGCCCATATGGGGACATCTTCCATCATGGACCTGCTCAAGTTATTGCCTATGTTCTAGTTCCTTAAATAGAAATTAGATTTTCCCATAAACCATGGCCGATATATCAATATTCTAAATCAATCATCTTGATTGGTAAAGTTAACCAAGAAAAAAATTATAGATATGGCTACCACTTTGAGTTGTCCCTTGGGTTTCCATCTCTTATTTTCCCATTTATTAAATGAGTCAATGTTTGGTCTAAATCTAATCACTTTTTTGAAAAGAGATTTTTCTAGTTTCAAATCAAATTTTCACACTATTGATGCCAAGATGTGAACACATACCTAATTATTCTATATCACTAGTTCAAGAAGAAAGTCAATGGATTCATGCCCCTCCATTCACTTTCTTATCACTTATTATAACAATGATAGGGAGGGAGTATTTCAAATTGGTGTATAATATTTTTGGGGTGGGGCCCTACCCATGATATTCTAATTTATGGAATACACACTCATGATTGATCCTATGTTTGCACTATTTAACATTCCCTCCTATGAATCTACCATGGCATCACCTATTGTATTATGGTTTTCCTACCCAATCTGAAATTTAAAAAAATGAGCATATTATACATCATTTATATTAACCTTATCCTCACTTTCCATTTATTACATTTCTTATTTTTATATTATAACTATTGTTTTACCATTTACTTCAATTAAATACTGTGAATACTTGGTATATGTTTAGTTGTATATTTCTTACCATTTAATAATAGTAAAATGTATTATTCCTTAGAATGGAATCTCAACATAATCTTTTTGAATTAATGGCCATCCTCACTTTACAATTTAGTTTTATAAGACCAATTAATTAATCATATGGTAGTGTATAATTGAATAATAAAGGAATAGCTTTGTCCTTCTAATTTTGTTTAAAGAATAATTTACAATTTTGGTATCTTAATCAAATTTTTTATTTAGATTATAATTTAAATTTTTATAATCTATAATGTAGATATTTATTATAGATCTTGAACTCAAACAAAGTATTATAATTGATATCTATAGACTATTCTCTTGATATATCTCTGATAATTAGGGTAATATATGATTATATGTCATGTCCCATTTTTAATTAATTTAATTTTGTAAGAAAAAATCTCATTCTAATATTTTCTATAGAATAAGGAAGGAGGTGGGAAAATAATATATTTAATATTTTAGACTTGCAGTTATTTTATATTTTCAATTTGTTTAAATGGGGCCAATTAAATATTTAATATATTTTAATATAAATGGGAATTGGAAAGTTGAATGTCTAAAAGTAAACATACCAATTGGGATGTGGATTTATAGGAGGAGATAATGATGGCCTTCCAAGGAAACTTGCTAATTTTCTCTTTCTTATCTTCAAAATAAGTGGGACAAATTCGAGAAAGTTTGGGAAATGGAAATAAAGGAGAAAGAGAAAGGATCTAAATGTTTTATGGGAAAGAGGATAAAGATAGAATTATTTTCATTTTAAAACTTATTTAATCTTATTACATTAAGGATATTGGGATTTTGGCATGAACTTTGGGGTCTTAGGTGTATTTGTATGCAAGGATTTCCTTCTAGGCTATATTTTACCATTTTCAATAAATTATTGAAATTTATGGTTTAATTTTGCATTTGAAGATTAAAAAATTTAGGTGAGGAGATATTTAGATGAAAAAACATTGATCCTAATGATATTAGGATGAAAACCCTATGATCTAGAGAGATAATTTTAGATAGGAATTGTTACAAAGCTTCAAGGAGTGTAAATTCAATAAATGTTTAGTGTTTTATGCAAGTTATTGCTATGGAGTAATTTAAATTTTATGAGTCATTATAAAAGATATAAAGTGTATCTTTAGGTTAGTTTAATTTAATTTTAGTATTTTTTAGTTGGTCTATAAGCACTATGTATATAAGTGATGTTTTGAGTAGTATTTATAATGCATGTGTACAAGACTAGTAAGAGGTTTTACCCAAACAATGTATTTTATTTAAAAACTATTGTGGATGGTTTATTCTAGTATATTTTTATGTTATTGGAATAATTTAGATTAAATTTAATATTACATATATGTTGGTTTGGAGTCATTGTGTTATTTCAAAATAATTTCTAAAATATGGGTTTACTAGCTAGTGTAGAAAGGGCATAACTCAAATAGAATTTTTTTCAAATACAAAGTTAATTTCAGATATGATATTTTAATATTAAAATAAATAAGGGGACATGAAAGTGGTATCATATCCATAATATTTCCATACTTTATGGTTTTAAGGACATGTTTCTGAGTGAGAGGGAAACTAGACATTTTAAATGGGTACGTTGATTTGTTTATCATGGAAGGATTCTTGAGATTCTTAAAACATGAGAAAAATACAGATCTTATTTAAGATATAATGATTTAAATAAAAATTAACCAAGATAAAATTATAAATTCACTTCAAAAAATTTTGGATAGCATGTAGAATTTAGTACCAAAAAAAACATATGAAAAAGAGGAAGGTACCAATACTGAACTCATGGGGAATAAACTTCCCTTATTTTGCAAAGAACCTTGAAAGAAAAGTCACATATGTTGGACAAAAAAAGAAAAGTTAGAAGTGAAATAATTTTTCAAGGATCTATAAAAGAAGATGATGGAACCAAAAATAGTTATGAGTACATGTGAGCCAAAATTATAAGAGAAGGTCAAGAAAGAAATTACGGAGCATGATTCAAATAAAGAAGAGGAAACAATATTACAATAAAGTGAAAGAAATGAAATAATATAAAAATACACCATGCAGATGGAAAGTAAAGATTTTGATTTAAGAAAATATATTTCACTGATTTCTAAGATTGAATTTCAACAAAATGTTTGTCTTAAAGAAGTCAAGGAGGATTAGAAGATATGTATGGAATGAAAAATTGAAAAATAAAATGGTATTCATGAAGAACCTATTCTTAGCATTGAAAATAAGGACCCAATATCATATGATAATAGTCAACCAGATAGTTGTATTAATGAGCATGATTTTAGGAAGGATTCCCCAACTGAGGCTTATTCTATTGATTATTCATGAGAAGGGTGGTAGTAATAAAAATCCCTAAGAGATTTTAAAATTAGATAATGAAGGTAAACATTTTCATTACTTCTTTGATTACAACTTGTAAAATAAGGATGTTGGTAGAAGAAATTATTTCTTGTATCATTTTCATATGATGTCATTACAATTTTTATGTCATGATGAGAAGTATTCTAACAATATTGAAAGGATAAAGGGTACAAAGTGTAAGGGAGATCATTTATTTGAATATCAAAATATTTCATTCATGATGGTGTGGGATCTAAGAGTTTTATCCAAATAAAACATATAGATTGAAGGTAAATATTATTTAGTAATAGAAGTTATTTTTTGACTTCTAATGATTACATGTGCTAGCAAAAAGATGATGAAGTCAAGGAAGGGATCTACTTGATAGATGAAAATAATTCAATATAAAGGAACATGCACTAACCTCCAAACTTTAAAAAGGTGAGATAATAATTGATTTTAAGAGTATTGTGGTGGATGGATATGCACTTCAAGAAGATATTTTGAGTTGTAAGGATAGATATGTTGAGGGTATCTCAATAATTCCAACCTTGACAAAGGTGTGTGAGCTCATTATTGGCAGCCTAAGGTATGAAAATAATGATCATATTTGAGATTTGTTGTTTCTTCTTATGTCACTACCAAATTTTGGTCATCATAGAAAGAAGGATAACAAAGGTGATATATTAAGGGATATAACTTACAGTATAGGGCATGATGACTATTTGATTCAAATTCAAGAATATTTTTGCATATGGGATTAGGGTGATCTTTTAAGAGTCAAAGTGGATAGAGGTATTGATATTACTATTGAGCTCTCCATATCTTGAATTTGGATTGAATGATAATTTATAAGGAACCATATTGGTTTTATTTGATATTCTAACCACTTTATGAAAGGAAAATATGACAAAAAAAGGATGTGTACCATTTATGAAGATTTGAAAAAGATTCCTGGGGTTGAAGAAATTGCTGATGAGCTGCAAGAGGAAATTTATTCCATGATGATTAATTTAAGGATAGGGTACCATTAAATTTAGGAGAGGTTTATGGATATGCACATGATAAAATTTAAGATTTGCTTTAGGCCGTTTGAGTTCATTATCATGCTAGGTGATTTAACCAATACACTAGTCACTAGGGTGAATCATCTATTTAGTGATCATTTAATGTGTTTTTTTTATAGCATTTTGATGTACAATAAATCTTAGGAAGATCATATATGGAACATGGAATTTACTAATGAAGTTTTAGATAAATATGATTTAGATACAAAGGAATATCTATATGACTTTGAGGTTATAAAGCTTCTACATTTAAGCCATGTCATTAGTGCTAGATGCATGGAGAAAAATACCACACTATAAGACTTTGATAAGTAAGAGAAGGTATTGTGCTTATTTTGTTTCTTTATTATTTAATATTTTTTAGAAACAATTGTTACATAATGTGATGCTACAGGAAAGTGAGTTGTTTTGGTTACAATGCAAATGAGAAATTCCATAACAAATGGAAGCATGAAGTTCAAAGATTCAGAAGAGAACTTACCTAATTATGATGAGGAGATTTTTTCCATCATGTATTAATTTAAAGATTTAATACATCATCAAATTTGTGTTAAATGTGTGGTGGAGATAGACTACAAAAGATTGAATTTCCTCTTGGATCTATATTATTGGAGTGATGAGTCACATAAATGGGTAAGGGAAAACAATATAGATATTGGTGTTTTTTTTATAATGATTAATTTTTGGTATGTTCCTACCATTCATAGACATTAGAGGTTTCTCATGATGGTAGATTATGCCAATGAACTATTTGATATTGAAATTTTAGATGAAATGGTGAAGAGTGATAAGAATGTGCTAGTGGATGATCTCAGAGAATACATTATCTTCCATCAAAATAAGTTATCATTGGTAGATTTAGAATTTAGAGGTGGGTGGTGTGAATGTTTACAATATAGGGTTATAATTAATGTTCCTCTACTATACTCATGTAATCCTAGATCAGTACATGAATCTAAAATTAATATCTCTCAAGTTGAGGTAAAGTTTGGGTCTATTAGTGTGTAATTTAGCATTGTGGGGGTAAAGGTAGTAATTTTTTACATAATGTGTATCTATTATTATGGATAATGTGTTGATTTTTATAACATTCCATTATGTTGTAAAAATCATATTTATGTCATTATAAGAAGTTTCTAGAGTTTATTTTTTAATTTGTTTCATGTTAGTGCTTATACATAGCTGGGGAAATAAGTTGAAAAAGGGAGGTTATTGATGGAAGAGGATTTGATACACACTAAATACCAATAGGTATCATGGATAAATTGGTTATATATTGAATATTAATATAACCATGTCATTTAATTTAGGTCCACTGCTTTGAGATTTACTAGAGTGCTAGGAGAGAAGTTGGATAAAGATGCAATTAGAGAGTTTACAGAAGCTCTTCAGGAGACTAAAGATCAGATTGAGAATTAGAGAGAAGAGATAATTCTCATACATATCAAAGAACACAAAATAATTTGGTTATCTTCATTTTTTGACTCAAATCGAGAATGAAAAGATTTAATTATGAATTGTATTATAGATTTCCTTTTGAATGGCACCTATGATTTGGTACGTATTGCACATTTCTTTGATATTTATTCTCATGAGAGAAATTTATTCTTCAAAGAGGTGGTTAAAATATATGACTTATACAAGAATTTTATGTATGATAAAGAGAATGGATTATTCATATCACCTTGGTAGAAAATGTCTCACTTGACAAGTAAAACAAATTTATACTATGTAGACAATATGGTATGAATCATCACATTAGCATGGCGATTTTAAGCAGTTTGGGTTGTAATTGCTTGAGGACAAGAAATTTTGGGAAGGTTAGACTTGTCATGTACCATTTTTAATTAATTTAATTTTTTAGTAAAAATTTCCATTCTAATATTTTCCATGGAATAAAGGAGTTGGAAAAAAAACTTATTTAATTTTTAAACCTACAGTTATTTTATATTTTTGAGTTATTTAAATGGGGAAAATTAAATATGTAATAAATTTTAATATTAATGGTAATTAGAAAGTTTAATGTATATAAGGAAAATTACCAATTTGGATTTGGATTTATAGGATGAGATAATGATGAGCTTCCAGGGAAACTTATTAATTTTATCTTGATTTCTTATCTTCAAGATAAGTGGGATGAATTTAAGAAAGTTTGGGAAATGGCAATAGAGAAGAAAAATGAAGGATCTAAATGTTTTATGGGAAAGAGGATAAATATAGAATTAGTTTCATTTTATAAATCATGTCATCTTCTCAAATCAATGATATTGGGATTATGGTTCCAACTTTGGGGCCTCATGTGTATTTATATGTCAAAATTTAATTATAGGATATCTTTTGTCATTTTCAACAAATTATTAGACTTTATGGTTCAATTTTGCATCTAAGGATGAAAAAATTTAGGAGGGTATATTTTTGGATGGAAAACCATTTATCCCAATTATTTTATGACAAAATTGTATGATCTAGAGGGACAATTCCACACAAGAATTGTAACATAGCTTCAAAAAGTGTAAATTCAAAAAATGTTCATTGCTTTAGGCTAGTTGTTTATATGAAGGAGTAATTTAATTTTTTTGGGTGGTTATATAAGGTATAAATTGTATTTTGAGGTTAGTTTCATGTTATTTTAGTATTTTTAAATATTGTGTACTTGGTCTATAATCACTATGTATCTAGGTGATGTTTTGAGCAGTATTTGTACTACATATGTGTAGGATTGGTAAGGGCTTTTACCCAAACAATGTATTTTGTTTTATAAATATCATGGAGAGATTATTTTAGTATTTTTTATTTTTTAGATTAAGGTAAAAGTAGGTTTTGAAGGGGCCCTGAAACCCTTTACATCAAAAAGATAGATAAACCATTAAGCACAACTAGGTTTTAAAAGAACCTGAAACCAATAAAATAACTAAACCAGGTTTTACAGGGACCTGCTACCAACAGATGTGACTAGATAAAATTGCCATCAAAACATTGGAAGGAAATTAAATAGATTGGAGCAGCAACCTGAAAAACCTCCCAAATCAATAACTAGCAAACCAGTGAAGCAACCAGTTTACCAACCCAAAAAAACTAGTCAGCATAAGGGAACATTAGATTTTCCTTTTGAATTGAGGGCTTTTTTTACACGATCAAAGATTCTTATCTAGAGGGGGGACCAAATGCTTAGACTTCTTCCTCTTAACTACTGTCCATCCATCCTCTAACTTTTTGGCCTCAGCAACCCATGCCTCAGAAGACAATGATCCATGGAACGTAGGGGACACAGATGCCACAACAAACTCAATGTGAGAATCAAACAAAGTCTGGCTCCTAGGAGGATCCTATGAAATAAGGGAAGAGACCAATGCCACCTCAACCATTGGCTTAGAAGGATCACTAACCACAACCTCTACAAGAGCTTCAAAGGAATGTTTCACCAAAGAATCCTCCACAACCACCGGCTCGGAGTGAACACTATCCTTAGTCTTAGAAATAGCCAAAGCTTCCAAGGGTTGTTTAACCATGTAATTCTCAGAGGAAGCCTCATACCACCAAGAAGGTGGTTGCCTAGATTTGAATTTCCTAGTAGAACAATGAGTAGCAATATGACCCGTCAGGTGGCACTTCCTGTAATGAAAAGGGATACCCTTAAAATCCAACATTTGTGTCCAAGTACCCCTTGGGTAATCCAAGAAAATCACCTCAGGAAGGCCCTTAGAAACATCCAAATCTACTAGAAAGTGTGCACAAGTTGAATGGAGAATATCTAAAGTGTCTGCATCCACAAATAAAAAATCCCCAATAGCATTTCCAATAGTTTCAAAAATTGAATCATGCCAAAGATGTATTGGAAGATTAGGGAGCCAGACCCAGATAGGGAAATTATTAAAGGATTCTAAGAGAGGATAAAAATCCATATGCCAAGGTTTGGCCATAAGTGGATATCTGCCCTACCAAGAAAAATTATTGTGGGACAAAATAATCTTCCTGTCATTAGAGCAAAGGAACTTTGCTATAAAAAAACCTTTAGAAAACGGGAAGATATGGACATTATTTTCAATAAGTGGCATCTAGTTCTTAGAGATCCAACCATGTCAATTTTCAAGAGAGGGCTGAAAGCCATGGAAGCAAAAAATAACAGCAAGAGAGGAAAGCTCTTCTGTCGTATGGAAGATGTCTTCAACTGATTCAGGATCTAGAGTTACCCTAATAGGTTTTAAATCACTTACAAGAAAAACATGAGAAGGCCTAGATGAGGTGTGAGGAAGAGCATCATGTAATCTAGCTTCAAATGTAGCCATGTCAGCAAAAGTCCTTCCCCCAGAACCAAGACGTGAACCAAGAGCAAGAGATCCATAAGCCAGATGTGGGGCAGGAAGAGAACCCCCACCCACAAAATAAATTGCATTAGAGGCAACCAAAAGCCTACCCCCACACGTGGAGGAAGCCCCACCCGTAGCAGGAGCCACACTAGCCATAGGAGCCACGACCTTCGACTTCAAATTTTGAAGTCACGTTCATGCGAGAGATGCAGCAGGAGCCATAGCTAACTTCTTTGTTTCTACTTTTCTAAGATTATGTTGATATTGTGATAAGTGATTTTTTAAAAGGGCTTCCACCAATGAGGATAATTGGCCATCATATGAGAATAGTGATAGTATTTTTTATGTTATTTAAATCATTTATATGAAATATAAGACACCGTATATGTTGTTTTGGAGTCATTGTGTTATTTTAAAATAATTATCCATATCTAGGATCACTGGCTAGTGTAGAAAGGGCATAGCTCAAAAAAAATTGCTCCCAACACAAGGTTAATTTTAGATCTGATATTTTAATATTACACTTAAAAAGGGGACATGACATTATGGATATATAATTATTAATATATATTTAGGTTAAGTTAGTCTCTAAATATAATAAATAGCTTATTATATGATACAATGTTGAAGTCATTTATTTTCACCTAACATCTTAGCTCACTCTTTATATCTAGATGATATATTATTTTCCTATATAAACTAGTATTTATCTTGGTAAAATAGGTAGGAGTTTGCATTTGGTTTTAGATAAGTTGATATCTCATTTAATAAGGTTCTTATTTCATGTTGAATCAAATGAAGGTCATTAAAAAGTAACTACATATTATCTTACGTCCCATTGATTTTATGATCTAATACATATATATTATAAAGAGTATAACAAAATTATTTTATTTCCATTATTATTTTTTTAGTAAAGGATATCTGAAGTGTTTAATATTTGATCACTACATTATAAATGGGTGATATGCTTTGTAGTATTTTTACTAAAACTTGTGATAAATGAGATAATGAAGTTCTTTTTATGTTGTATAATTCTTAGGGACCCACATATATTTATATAAAGGAAAGGACACATTGAAAAATTATGGGTTATGTCTGTGAATAAACTCAAGAAACTAGTTGTCATCCATATTTTGAATAATATTTGAACTAAATTATTTGGTTTTATTGTATCAACTAGACTTAGTTTCTTTCAGAATGAATTGATTTATTGTAGTACCTTGAATTAAACTAAGTTGTATATTTCTAGATATATTAATTTGTATGAATATAAAATCTCTCCATATCATATGAAACATTGCCCTCTTAGGTTCTCTTCACTAGTTACCGAGAAAAAATGACTACTATGATTTGATTTAGCATGAAAATTAAGAGATTAGAAGCCTTTTAATAAGGTAATATATGTTATTATTGTGTGGACTATATATATATTGTTATTTATTTTTAATAAAAATCAGAGCTTCCTTATTATATTTATGGAAGTTTTAATACCTTAATCTTATTGAAAATCTAACTCTATTCTTTGTAAGCAAGTGGAAGCTTAAATATGGATTTAAGGTAAACAAAAGCTTAATAAATAAGTTTTTTAATCTACCCCTAATTTTAATAATATTATATAAAAGAGTGAAATAATTATAGATTGGATTTTGTGTTTTCATTAATGGTTCTTACCAATGTATAGTTGTTTCATAAAAAATGCAAGAAATGTTGGAAATAAGTAGATGCTAGTTAGTTAAATGAACTAAGTTGATTATAATGAACCAATTTAGATTTAAAGCATTTAAAATAAATTATATATTTATATTTTATCTATATTTATTACTTGGATGATTTTTCATTAATAATGTTGTGATAAATTAGCTCAATGGAATAAAGTATGATAGTACATATTTTCTAAATTAATGCATTAATCCATATATCTTGAATATAAATATGTATGAATACAATACTATTTTATTAGTTGTTCTTAGAGGATTCTCTTAAAATAAATATGTATTTAGGAAGACTCTAAGGAAACAAAAAGGTTTCTACCTTGATTGAGATAAATTAGGGAATGTTCAACCCTAGTTTGCTCAGTATCAAAAATGATGCAAGTTAATGTGATGACTATTTATATTATTCAAAATAATGGATTACATTTTTTTAATGAGATTAAATTGGAATTAAATCATAATTTATAACCATATGGATATTTGGGAGAAGAAATAATACATCTCACACTTAGTTCACTTTTAGCTAAATAGTGATGTGTGTTTGTAATGATTTAAGGATTAGCCTCTCAATAACTAAATTATAACTTAAATTATTTCATGATTCTAAGGTGTTAAAGGCCAATATTTTTATTTAGGACTATATAAATCCATGGAAACTACTTTTTTATTGGAAATAATATGATACTCACCCAAGCCTTGGCTAATTCATTAACCTTCCTTAATCCAATTTCTTTTGCTAATGAATCTATCAATTGTCTACTTATATATTATATTTTTATGTCAATGTGAGGCATTTTAGATGATATAAATATTATAATTGAGATAACTTGAGTAGTTCCTATTGAATAATTTCATGAGAAAATCAACACAAGGTATTTTATCATGTTGTCTCTTAGATATTCAGGGGAATGACTTAATCTTAAAGGAATAATATATATTGGATTATTAACCAATATGTTTGTATCAATATAATGCATATTTTTTTAATCAATATACAAAAAAATGCATAAGATTTGTTTTGAGGAAAAATAAATATGATAATACTACAAAATATGAGACTAGATCTACCACTCACTTCATATCAATAACTCAAAAATAAAGATATATAAATAGGAAAATAAATGTTTAACTCCTCCATGAATAATCAAAAATATCCTATAAAAGGCATGTAACTCCCATACCTTGGAATAACCAAACCAATTTATACCATCCACTAACTAATGATGATGGACAAGAGTAACTCCCTATGTTTAAGAACACCTAAGTAAACTAAATCCACAAGTGTAAGAATAATCCATGTGTGTATTAATAATCCAAATAACAAAATAAAAGGAAAATAAATATCATACACTAAGACCCTCCTCTTAAGTATAACTTGGGTGGGTAGAATGAATGGGTTCTAAAAATAAGGATTGATGAGGTACCCATGTATAAAGTGATTCTCATAAAGTGGAGAAATAGAGAAAACCCATAGAAACCTCTACCATCACATCCCCCGCAAAAAAATAGATATAGAATAAGAAGAGAAGGATGAAAACACCAATTATAAGATACAATTAATTTTATCCACATTTTATCCTACAAATGATCTCTTTGGAGTGATTGTGGACCAAAAGTTTATGTAATGAAGAGTGGATCATCCTATAACATTGAATGTGTCCTCTAAGTTCTTGATGGATATCTAACCAAGGTGTGGTTCCTATACAAGTAATGGTTATCTTAATAAATATTAGATGGGTCAACTTCTTCATGAAATGATGGTTCATTAGAAGTAGAGATGAAGAAATAATGTAGAATGTCATGTAACTATGTACTAGATTTCCTAATATCTAATAAGCCTATATCAATGTAATTCATTCCATATAATTTATGAAGTGGAAAAGAAATATGTGGATCAATAAATAACTATTTAATATTTATAAGGTGAAAATAATATGGTATAGGTGTGTCCCCATCACTAATATAGAGATATATGGTAGAAGAGGAGTCCTCATCATTAGAGATGTTCTCAAGCTTAGAAATGTCATCAAGTCCATGTGCGTTTGATAAAAACTAATCTAAAAGAGAGTTAAGGATAGTGTGTGAGATGGTATATAGTTTATTTTGATGATCAACTATTCCAACTACCACTATAGTATCATTATATAAATATCTAACATATATTGAGTCTGGATTGAACTCAATTCACATGTTCAGACTAAGGTGAGTAATCTGGTAGAATGATAGGAGATTGGTTGAAAGTGAGGGAATATTTGGGACATTATCAAATGTTACACCACTCAATTGAATAGACCCTCTCTCAAAAGTTTATTTATAAGTTTTATCACCCAATCAGATAATGGACATGTTGCATGGTTCCACAAAAGGGAACTCTATTTGTGTAAAAACCATGTGATGGGATGCACTAGAATTAATAATCCATGTAGGATTCAGAGGTAAAAATATGACTAGGGTCCTACCTTTTAATTTTTCCTTACCATATAATGTTACCTTTTAGTTACCATTTCCATTTGTCTTGGATGATTCTAGGGTTCATGAAACTAGTTTGATATACTTAGGAACACCTATATTATTCTTCTCAATAAGGCTAGTTCAGTGGTCAATATAATTTTTTAAACATTTTATTTCATCATTCTTTCCCAATAAATACCCATATTTGATCATCTCTTTCTTATTCTTAACACTATAAGAAGAGGTCTCATCAATTAATTTGGAGGTGGGAGGATTATGATCATTTTCCACTTGATCCTTTTTATCTTATTTCTTCTCTTTTTTATTTGAAGCCTTTGGTTTCCCATTTCCAATAATTAGGGCTTGTGGTTTTGAGATATTCATTTTACCCATTTTTATTAACTTATCTTTCTCCCGAGTCAAGTTATCAATAAAATCATCTAAAGATGGAATTTTCCATGTGTTTTTGAAATAAATTTTGGTAACATGGAAAGTGGAGATGAATACAAATTAATTTGTACCTAGTTTAGAGAGTATATAAAGAATCAGTTGATCATCCTTTTTATCTATTCCACATTATTTTAATTACAATCTCAAAGACTTAAAATTAGTGAAGAAATATTATAGACTATCAAAACTACTAGGACTTAAACTAATGAGCTCATTCTTTATTTGATGACCTCTCATCACATCTAGATTCCCGAAGAGCTTTTCCAATTTGGTACAAACTTCATTAGGATTTTTTTAGATACAACATAAATGAGTAGATTGGGCGACATAGAAAGATAAAACAATCCAAATGCCTCATCAAAACCATTAAACCATTTAAATTTTATTGCTTATAGAGTAAGTTTAATAATAGTGCCCATTAAATATGATGTACACCATTTATTCTCAAAATGACTTGCATTTTAGATTTCCATTCATGATAATTAAATGGTGTGAGTGGAATTATTAAATTAGGATACATAGTCCAAAATTAAGTTTGTTATTACAAAAAAATAAATAATGATAAATTAAAAGATTCACAATAGTACAACACCCTCCCTGAAATAAATATTATTAACCCCCACTAAGAATTTGACACTTTATAATTTATTGAATTTTATAAAATAAATGACACCAATAAAATGTGTAAGAAAATTCATTCACTTTTTAACAAAATAACACTCAATTATGAGTTATGCATCAAAAGTTACAATTAATGATTTCACATCAATAATGGTCTATTTTAATTAAATTTGTGCCAAATTTAAATACATTTGACTAAAAACTAGTTTCATTCAAAAATGAGGTGTAAATTGAACTAGATACCTCTCCTTAGCATTATAATTACTTAAACAATTACCCTACACTCACATGTTCACCATAATGTAAAAAAAAAAAAAACACCTTTTAAGGCAATAATAAAAATCAAGCTATTTAAAATAAAAATTGATAGGCAAAGATTTAATAACTTATGGTTTGGTTGAGTTAATGTTTTAAAAAAATACATAACTTGTTGGAAAGGTAAGGCACTATCAATAGAAATTTGAGAAAATGACACAATAAAACTCAATATTTCTAATAGAAAGTAAACTAGGCATTCAAATACTATAATGGATCTAATACCATATTGGTATATTCATTAGGATATCTGGATCAATAAAATCCCTGAGTTTGCAAAAAAGAGACAAGCAAATGTATAAGCTTTACTATGAGAAAAAAAAATATTAGAATATCAAAAAAGATGATAATAAATCCATGAATCACTTCATATTAATAGATCATAAAGAAATATGTTCAAATAGGAGATTAAATGTGTATCTCCATGAACAACCACAAAGAGCCTATAATATGCATGTAACCCCCATACCTTGGAATAACCAACCAAAGAGTAGCCTACACTAACTAATGATGATATACAAGATTAACTCCCTATATCTAATTACATCTAATAAATTAAACTCCACAAATTTAGGAACATTCCATGTGTGTAGGAAGAATGTAAATAATGGAATAAAAGGAAAATAAATGTCTTTCACTAATAAGCTAGGTGTATGTTATAGACTTATTTTTGAAAGTCAATATAGATTGAGGGTCCCTACATAAAATAATCATAGAGATTATTTTTTACTCAAGGAGTGAATGTTTTTTATTACTTTATACTATTTTAATGGATAACTATTGTCTGACTATGTTGGAATAACCTTGTCTTAGGACAAGGTGTTAATATTTGGGGGATATTGAACATATATGATCATATTGTATCTATTTTTGGTATTAATAGAACAACATAAATTATAATGAATGCATGATATTTCCACTCATCTAATCATAGTTGTGTTGAATATGTCCCACTTACATCAACACTTGAAATGTGCATAGTTTATATGATATTTTGACTAGGCATATTAAAGGCCTTTCCTGCATTGTTATTTTAGATTTTTAGATTTTATTATAATTTTAAATTTTTATTTAATATTTTTTATTATTTTTTTTCCATTAAATTTATGATAGCTTGTATGTAATAATAATGTCATGAGTTCCAATATAAACATTATTTTCCATTCTATTTAACACTAGGTTTACAGATGCTTGTTACCTAATTTTGTTTCCTATCTAACTTAATCAAGTTATTGAATTTATTATAATTATTATGAGTCTTATTATATTTTATAAGAATGTGATGAAATAATAAAACTTATGGAATTTAGTTCATAAAGTGAAATTTTCACAACACATTTATTTATAGATAATTGTTGATGAGCTTTAACACTTCATTCTTTATGATAATAGTTGATGTGATTTTTTCTCTCATATTGAGTCAACTACATGTTTGAATAAGTTATTGAAAAAATCATGTAGTTGCATGAAATGATGAATTTTAAGGAATATTTGGAGATTATTTTCTAGGGATTATTGTTTCTAATTTTGTGAAATTTCCTCATGGATGATTATTGTACTAATTTTGCAACATTTATTTGATGTGTGGGTAACATTAAATTATTGTATTCCCCTCACTATTATATGATGTTATGCAATAACACGCTATAATATATTGTGTTTTCCATTATTTAATAGTAAAATTAATGTGTGTGTTCCTTGGTTAATGTTTAATATTAAGATAATTTTATATGGTTCTTGCTTAAAATAAAAATATTCTAATTATTAACTATAAGTTTTGCCTTTACAATAAAAATGATATG
This sequence comes from Torreya grandis, assembly GCA_037957365.1. NCBI lineage: Eukaryota > Viridiplantae > Streptophyta > Pinopsida > Cupressales > Taxaceae > Torreya > Torreya grandis. The sequence continues at coordinate 793,392 of JARHVA010002851.1, forward strand.
GTACCACCTATTGGGCATTTGAATTCTCAGGGAAGAATATGCCTCAAAATAATAGTTAATGTAATCAATTCCTTTTCTAAATTGAGAAAGGTTAGAAATGTTTATCTTTAATGATATGAGCTAAGAGGATATGATTTACAATTTGGTTTTGGTAATAAATTTAATCTAATCCAAAATATTTATGATGTATAAAAATTATATGGAAATAATATTTATGTAATCTATGACACTTTTAGATTAGGCATGGTATAGTTTCACTATAAAATACCTAGTCAAACTATTATACAATAATCACTACATTTTAATATATATTTTTGGCATATAACATGGCCTAATTATTTCTATGTGGCGCTACAACTAGGGTTAGTCGAGATAAATTTAGAAGTTGAGATGAGTTCTTGGAAATACATAATTTTTTCCCAAATTTTCTAATCATAAGGACTTTAAAAGTAATACTTATTTTAAATAAATTAACTAATGGGTATGATATTACTTTTGGAAATGGTAAGTGTAGAACTAACACTTAAAAAAGGTGAAAACAAGTCTAACTTAGTTCAGCCATGAAATGTTGTTTTGAAGCATGTTACATGTGTTCTTATTTAATAAAAATGGTTGTATTATGTTTCATGATTTTACATAAGTGGGTGATATGATTTTTTCTCTTGACTTCATTTAAATTGAGATAATTCTACAAACTAGCTTAACATCATGATTAAACATAAAGAATCTAATAATTTGAGATCATCTAATTTTGGTACCATATTCTACTTTGTGTGCCTTTGGATGGATAAATTACATAAATAATCCATAATAAGGGTTGGAGTACATGTAACTAATAATTGTTTACATGTAAGTTCCCTTAAATGGCTTATCTTATGTCCATTGTTATTAGTGCAGGATGTTGCATTAACACCTAGATGGAAAAATAAGAGAGAAAATAATGATGACACCAAAGGATATTGTAATAATTTAAAATTAATATATGAATATCCATTGTGTATATATTAAATAAATGATACTATTAGTGGTAAATGTTTTCATAAAACTTGAATTATTATTATTATTATTATTATTATTATTATTATTATTATTATTATTATTATTATTATTATTATTATTATTATTATTATTATTATTATTATTATTATTATTATTATTATTATTATTAATCCACCTTATTTAAACTTTTTTGGCCTATTGCAAGGTTTAAAAGGTCTATTTTATGATAGTTTTCTATAGTGGTGGAATTAGTAGCATGTTTTTTCCATAATTCTTGTAATGTTAGTCATGAATACCACTACATAAACTATAAATAATGGAAATAATTTATTATGTATGGATAAGTTCTTAATGCTAATAACATGTATACTTTTGGAAAAGTTAGCATGAAGGACTAGCTGTTTATAGTGTTTTCCTAAGGTAATAAGATGGAATCTATTTTAAGAAGATGAGGATGTCATATCCCCCATTTTAACCTCTCTTGTGAGCACTTGATAGGTGTAGATTTATCTTTAGGTCTAATTATTGGTTACATATCAATACATCTATGTTTTTAACCTTGATAAAACCTTGATTGAAAGGGTAAGGGGGTTTTTAATTAGTTCAGTTTGAATATTTGATAGTTTTATAATTCTAACATGTTGGGTATTGGTTTGGGAACTAATGGTGATAATATGATACAATTGATTTTTTAAGGAACCTTCATATTACTTCACTTTGATTACTAAGAAATTTTTTCTTGGATTGTAATTAGCCATAGACCATAACTTGGTCATTAAATTTGGAGAATTTATGCATAACTTGGGGGGTAATTATTACTAAAAATATTTAATGATTGATTAAATTTTTCATAATTATGTGAGTTATTGGAAACACTAAGCATGCACTGACTTACCAAATAAAAATGAAAAGATAAGAATGAATGGAGGAAATGTTGGAATGAATGGATTAGATCTTAGGAAATGCCAACACTTAAAGCCATTGATGATGTGTCTACATTCATTGATGAATCATTATCTCATTATTGATAAACATGTAGATTGAGACAAGTATAAAATAATTATGTGGAGAGAAAAAGATGCTCAAATCATGGTAGTGTTGTAAAAATGAAGGACGTAGAAGATAGGAAGAGTTTATATCATAACATGTGTATATACAAAAAATTTATAAAATTTATCATTTACTAACACTTTATTTCTTATTTAAACCTATCAAGTATCAATCTCTCTAAGTGTGAAGCTTAAAGGGTGCACTAAAAAAGGGCTGGTTTGATCGATGGTGCTTTGCAAAAGAAATTGTTTTTTATTTATTATCCCTATATCCATTCTATATTTCTGATATTTTATCCCCTAAGATATCTCCTTCCATTTATTATTATATAACTATTTAAATACCTATATTTTACAACCATGTCATATTGTTCAATGTAGTTTTAATTTTTATCTACCCCATCCCAACTACATTCTTCAAATCTATTTAGTTCTGAATGTTATGGCACAAGCTTCATAACTAAGTCAACTTGGCCAACCTAATTCTATGTTAGTCTATCCAATTAGGACAAAGTTAAGTAATACGATATTGTCATCCAAATATATGTGAGGGATTAAGGTCACTCATAAGTATAAATAGAATCCACCATTTCAATCTAATAGATAGAGTAACATTCATTTTCAATTTTTATTTTTGTCACTTCTACCTAAGTCTACATTCTAGAGGAGTTATTACTTAGATCTTGTATTGAAGGGAAAATCTTGTATTTTAGAGTATTGGATGCAATAAGAGTATTAATTTTATCATATATCTTGATTCATCCATTGATATCCTTAGAACCAAACTAATATATTGAAAATCAACATTAGTGAATGGATAAATTGAGGCTCCATAGGTCTTGTTCAAAATAAGTTTTATTAAACCTATATCTCTCATTTTCATAGATAGAAGTTGCATAATGTATTATTTACTTAAATTATGTCTCATTTTTTTAATTCTCTCTATAATCAAACTTAGTTTGGACATAGGATTATTCAAACTTTTTATTTATACACCTTAAGTAGCCTAAGCCCCCATTTACCTACTATGGCTCCTTTCCCATTTTAAATATGTTTATAACCCATCCCTTACTTACATTCCTTGATTTAGATATTTGATTACTTTCTAGTGAAAGACCAAGTTAGGGATGTTGCATTGTGTTCATTGCATAAAGGTTTTGAAACCCTTTCTCTTAAAATTGTGTTATAGGTGCTCCTCTTTCTAGGTTTAGTAGATCCATTAGCCATATCCCAAATTCATTAAGTATCAATGATATATATTATTTACCTTCTCCAAGTCTGAATATGTAGATAGGATAGTTATAGGTCAATCATAACTCATTTCATACTTTACAGTGAACTTGATGTGAATATAACCATTGATATCACCTCTATAATAAACTGTATCAAATAATTTGACCTAGTTATATATATATAGTATATATATATATATATATATATATATATATATATATATATATATATATATATATATATATATATATATATATATATATATATATATATATATATATATATATATCATCACACTATATTGAAGTTTTTGATATAACTCAATTACAATTTTTACCTATATGAAACTATATTGAATAAACATGATATAGTTTCATCTATGTGTATTTCCATGTGACATGTTTTTGCCAATGTAACATAATATTAGTTTTATATATGATTATTATTTTCTCCAATAAACTAGATCAATTTGATTTACATAATTATATAATTACATTTTCATCTTTGTTTGAAAATTATTTATAAAAAAATATTGTTCTCACCGATTTATTTTGTTAATGCATTTATTTTTTTGTAAACCAACTCAAATATTTTTATTTAGTTTTGTATTTCATTTATTATAATAAATTGTCTTAACTTGATTGACTTGGTCATCATTTAAAATTACTAAAAATAAACTAAATTATATAGCCTGATCTATTAATATGTATTTGTCTAAAATTGTAATTTACATAGACTATATTGATCTACTTGATACAATTTTGTACTATGTGAAACTACATTAGTGAACATTTATATAGTTATGTTTGTTTCATTTTTCATACAAAGCAAATTAAATTTTATTTTTGAAATATAATCACACATTTAATTTCAAGTTGAATACCTATTTATCTAAATACACTTAAGCATGTAAATTATTTTTTGATATTGATTTTCAAAATTTATTTTTTATTTGCTTGGCTTTTCCTAGAAACTATGTTTTGGAATTTTTTAAACTACTTAGATACTATTGTGAAGGACTATTCAGTGTTCTATTTACAATATTTATATATTTTTTATAGACATCATGTCATGAGGGTTTTTCACCAATAACCATATCCATAATATAGAGATAAACACAAAATTTAGTTTCCACATACTTCATGATATATTAGAAATGCCTAGGATTCCCTTTTTATTGAACTTTAGGAATCCATCCATCCATATGATATTATAGTTTACTCATTAATCATTAGTAGTGGAAGGTTACTCTCAAATTACCCTTGATACCAATTTTAGTGGGTTAATGGAATGGTACTTCCTCCATAGTTAATGCTCTAAAACATTGGGCCAACACTATCCAAGAAACAAGATAATATATATGAATGACTAAAAATAATTTGTCCTTTAGTACATCTCCCTAATTTTATTTTAAGAAAAATAATTTTCAAAAATAGTTAGTTTCTAAATTTTATAATAATAATTATATTTTTTATTATAGACTACGTCAACCAACATTGATATAATTATTTGTTATACCTAGTAACTACATAATTCAACTTTGATATTGATGTCGAAAAAGATGTTAAACTTCTAGAGGCCATAAATTTTGATTTGTAGCTCTGTTTGAGCCGACATTCACACCAAAATGATTAGATTAAAATTTTCTATGCATCTATAGCCCACACTTATGGTTATGAGACATTTTTGATAATTTTGGAGGCCATACATGACCATTTAAGGGTCCAAAATTTCAATTTAACTTTATTTTTGGGTTTTTCTTTTATAAATTTATAAATTGTCTATTTTTGTAACCAAACTTGAACTTCAGTTGAAATTCATATAACAAGTTAAGTTTAGTATTTAGTTTATTTTTGGATATTTTTATAGCTATGCATGCTTACATGCGAAACTTACTAAAAATAATAGTTGTTAAAAATAGCGGGTCAAGTTTTATTTATTTTTTAGAGTTTTGAATTTTGCATGTCAAATCCAATTCAAAGTTGAGGCTTATTTATGCATGTTTTCCAATTATTAAAATAATTCAATATGAATAAATGCTAGTTATTTTTCATAATATTAGCCTATTATATTTTTATTTATCTTGATAGTATTTTATTTCATTATTTCGTATCAGAGCTAATTCAAATCTTAGATGTGTAACTAAATTCTAGAAACTATCTATAAATGAACTCATTCAGAGATATTCAGAGATTGTATTTTAGTTCATTATTTGTTATTTGATATCAGAGCAAGTTCAATTTGATTCTAAGATAAACTCTACCCAATCAAAAAACTTATAGGATGAGTCAAATAGAACATGCATAATTGAATAAGCAAGTAACTGAATTGGTAAGGAAGGGTGTAGTTAGGGAGAGCATGAGTCCATTTGTAACAATATAATTACTAGATCTAAATAAAGATGGATGGTGTAAAATGTGTGTATGGTATAGAAATCAATAAAATTACAATCAAGTATATATTTCATATACCTCATTTAGATGATATGATGGATGTTCTTGTAGGATCTAAATATTTTACCAAGATTGATCTAAGGAATGGATAATATCAAAGTTAGATTCATGAAGGAGATGAATGGAAATAACATTAAATACTAGAGATGGTTTATATGAGTGGATGATGATTACATTAGGATTATCTAATGTACCAAGCACATTTATTAGGGTGATGAACATAGTTCTATGAGAATACAATTGTGATTTTGTGGTGATTTATTTTGATGATATTTTAATATTCAATAAGACTAAAAATAACACTTAAAAATTTATAATGATATTAGAGTTGTTAATAAAAGATAATTTCTATGTGAATTTGAAGAAGTATTGGTTTATGAAGAATAGTTTGGTATTCTTGGGATTCATAATTTTAGTAGATGGTGTAAGAATAGATGAGTAAAAAGTAAATGCAATTATTGAGTGGACTATCTCAAAGAACATCACAAAGGTAAGGTGTTTCCATGGTTTGGAAACTTTTTATATAAATTTTATTAAGAATTTTAGTAGTCTAGTTACACCATTAAAAAACTATATGAGAGGAAAAGAATTTTCATGGACAAGGGTTGAAATAGAAAGTTTTAAGTTGTTGAAGAAGAAAAATATAGAAAAACCTATTTTAGCATTACCATATTTTAGAAAGGTGTTTAAGTTTGATTGTGATGATTCATTTTTGTGAGTTGGTATTATGTTGATTCAACAAGGGAAGCCAACATCATATTTTAATGAGAAATTGAATGTTGTAAGAATAAATTATTCTATGTATGATGTGGAATTTTATACCATTGTAAAAGCATTAAGACATTGGAGGCATCACCCAGTACCTAAGGATTTTATCCTATTTATTGGTCATGAGGATTTGATGTATGTGAAAAATCAAAAGACATTAAATATTAGGTATGCAAAGTGGGTGTATTTCTTATAGGGTTATACTTTTGTGTTGAATAACAAATTGGAAAAATAGAATCAGGTAGCTGATGCATTGAGTAGGCAAGTGGGGTTGGTAATTACTATGGTGAGTAAAGTAGTTGGATTTGAATTTATATAGTATATGATATTGATCTATATTTTGTCAATATAGTTGAACAATGTAGGAATCCATTGACAGGTGATACAAGTAATGTTTATGAAGAGTATCTTATGTAAGATGATAATCTCTTCAAATGGAAACAATTATGTATTCTAATTGGGTCTCTAAGAGACAATATTATAAGAGAATTACATAATGCTGATTTGGCTGGACATTTTGGTAAGACAAAGACAATATATTTGGTAGAGGAAAAGTATTTGTGGCCAAATATGAAGAGAGATGTGACAATATATGTTTCAAGGTGCAATATTTTTGAAGTCACAAAAGGACATGCACAAAATACAAAGATGTGCATGTCATTACTAGTTCTAAGAGGAACATGGATAGATTTGAGTATGGATTTTGATTTGGGATTACCAGAAACACAAAGAGATATTGATTCAATTTTTTTAGTTGTAGATAGATTTTATAAAATGCTTCATTTTATTGCACATCAGAAAATCAATGATTCCAATAGAGTTGCATAACTATTTTAAGTATATTGTGAGATTGCATGGTGTTCTAAAAACCATTACATGAAATAGAAATGTAAAATTTCTATGTCATTTTTTGAGGAATTTATGGAGGAATATTGTGAATAAGATAAAATTTAGTAGTGCATACCATCCCTAAATAGATGGATAAACAATAGTTTTAAATAAAAGCTTGGGGAATTTGTTGAGATGCATAGTTGGAAAGAAACCCAAGTAATAGGACTTCACTTTACCATAATATGAGTTTTCATATAATACTTCAGTGAACATATCAACATGTAAATAAATATTTTAGGTTTTTTATGGGATAAATCCTATGCGTGCTTTATATTTGGTGTAATAACCATTTGCAAAATGAGTTAGTGATGATGTAGAAGTGTTTTCAGAACATACAAAATAGTTACAAGAAGAAGTAAAAATAAAGCTACAAGAAATTAATGAAAAGTATAAATTAATAGTATATGTTATAATAAGGTCAAAAATATTTGAATAAGAAGATTTTTGGGACCCCTTTTTGACAAGACTTGATCTCATGCCAACTGGACCAGCCTCGACACATGTAGACCATTAGAGGAAGTGAAGGACCCTTTTTGTACACTTTGCCACTAACTATATAGACTCATAAAATCCCCAAGATAGCTAGTTAATGGTTGTATAACAATATGAGTCTTGAGGCATACCTACCCAATACTACACATGCCAATTCAAGGTTTGAGGAGCACAAATATATTAGTGGAGTAGGTAGGTGTACAAATCTGACCAATAGCTTAGCACCCAACACATGCCTTCATTGTCTTATATGGAATAATGGAGTTGACAAGATCTCGCCTACCCACCCTTCAACATGTACCTATCTAGTCAGCAAGAGGAGTGGCCAGTGCCTATATAAAGAAGATGACCTCAAAGAGTAGAGGAGAGATGATTTTACAATGAAGCTCTAGGAAATTTGAGAATGATAAAAGGATGAAGCCTTGAGTGCTAAGTAGAAAATGGAATCCATGATTTTCTATGAGCCTTTAACATTAGTAAAATTTAGATTGATTAGTGAAGGCTGCTATTAGTTATTGTAATAGAAAGAAGATATTAATGAATGAATATAGATTATTGTTGTTATATGTTAGTCTATTATAGATTAGTTGAGTTTTGAATTTATTTCCCCATAAAGAATGTAGATGAACTAGGACTCACCCTATATTAAGTGACACCTTGTGCTATTTAGACCTCTTACCAACTATGAAGGTCCTTTTACTAGACCCAATGTTAAAGGGTGAACTTAGGACAAATGGGCATCCCTATATATATCCCCCTTTATTTAATCATGCACTAATAAACCTATCCTTTTAAGCCTCTATGATAGAGACCCAATGAACCTCATAAACCATTATAGCATACATAACTTGTGGCTACACCATGATGTAACTAACATGGTATTTTCATTGTTGTGCTTTGGGTGAGAACATAAGGCCCATGCCTTATGTGAAACTAATTCCATCATACCAATGTGTTTATATGTTGTGTGCCAAACCTTTCTACCCTTGCACCTAACTCTTGTAACCCTATAAATGCTCAATAACTAGAGTTGCATGCATGATCAAGTGTTTCACCTACTTAAGTGAACACTTTACTACAACATTTTGGTTATGTTTTTGGGACATGTTGAATTTATTGCTAAGATTTTTTAATAGAGCAATGCTCTAACTATCACTCAATAATGTTGAGTACTATCTAGAGAAATTTGTAGATTTATTCACATAGAAGTATCCTATGTAAGAAGGAGAGAAGCCATGGAAATGGGTACAGACTTATCTATATGAGCACATATATAAATGGTTGGTTGCATATGTTGATACTAAATGAATAAGTTATAGATAGTGCCTTGAGTGGACTATAAAGTGCATAGAGAGGATAAAAATACTAGATGAAGTGTGGACATACACCGTATATAAGTGGTGGGATGGCACTTTGAATAGCTACATGTTAGAGTTCATAGTGTCAACCTTTTCCTACCCAAAATAAGTAGAGCAGGATTTTCTTTTAAAACTAAGGGGCATGTTCATCATAGGAATCCACATCAAGATAAATAAGCTCACGATCAATTATGGCTTAGAGACCATGAGGATGGAAGGCTAAAATTCCTTGCCTATATGGGCAAGTGTGAGGGGGTTAAGGGTGAAGTGTAGGAAAGGTGACATGGAAGAAGAAAAACAACTTGATACCTAAGAGATCTATAGGTTAAACTACATTAAGCATAGATGAAGGTTGATGGAATACCTAGAACCTAAAAGTCCTAAAAAGACCTGTAGTGATTAGGAAGGGCATGGGGAAGGATATTTTGAAAGACCATAGCATGTTGAGATGGAGGAAGAAATAAGTGGTAAGATTCTATAGATGGGTGTGGGATGCAGTGAGTCCCTACAAGATAATGCACTTGAGAATGTGTTAGAGGCACCTACCCACTTTAAACTTGAAATGCAAGCCTATGCACTGGATTTCCCTATTAAAAATAGAATAAATGTAACTCAACCTATTACCCTAATATATTATAATTAGACCAAGATGTTGGCTCAAGGATTTATGATTGAAAATGTGATCATGTATAAAGAGATGAGAAATGGTATAACTAACCAAGAAAGTGCTAGTGTAAGTGCCATGAACACAAGTACAAATATTCCTATACAAGAATGTCATCTACACCAACTAAGAAATAACTCATATGAAGTGGTAAAACACCACCAGTGGGTGGAGTTATGTTTTCAAGCTCTATAGTGAAACCTACTCCATTAGGGTCAATGCTCAACCCTACCGTTCATGGATTTAGAGGACCACCCTTTACATAGACACAACTAGGTTAGGCACCATAAAATATTGAACCACGACCATAATATATATAATACAAGATGGGCATGCATCTACCTAAGTATCATGAAGTTGAAAATGTTGTGGAGCATGTGTTAAAATGTGAGTTACAATGGCATGCTTGGGGAATTACTCAGATCGAGCATAAGTCAACATAGTTTATGATAACCCTACTAGATTGTGCTCATACCTGGTATCAAAAGTTTAATCCAAACTAGGATGTAGTTAACTATGACATGTTAAAGGAAGCATTATTAAAGGAGTTTAACATTATTGAGTTTGAATAATAGACTATTGTGGTACTCAAGGATATTAGTTAAGGGTTAACTAAAAGTGTGTGCTTGTATGATGCATGGTTTAATACTCTCCTCTCTAAGTTTCCTTATGATATCCATCCATTCTAGCACATGTAATGATCTTTTGGGGGCATACTAGTGCCATTACAAAGGGTATTATCCATGAAGACCTTCACATAACCCCATGAAGTGCTTGAAGTTTTACTCCAAGCTAAGGTGGTAGGAAGCATTGACACTAAGATTAGTCCCTTCATAGAAGCATAGATTACATTGATGGCTTCTTAGTTATAGAATCTTACTACTAGATAGGCACATGACTCTCATAGTGGGTTATGGTGCATTGACTACAAGATAAGGGGCACAACAATAATAACTACCCATGCAATAATTTTTACATAATACTCCCCATGTGTGAGGTTTTCCATGGAGCACATGACTTCTAAAATTGTCCCCTATTACAATGTGTTGGTGAAGTAAATATTATAGTTTATTGTAATATATGTGATGCCTATACACACATGATGATAGACTATAGATTCATCAATGAGATATTCCAAAAAATGGAGAGAGATACAAAGAAAGCTATGACTTTAGGTGGTGGATAGATAGGCCAAGGAAATGAGGGTTATGGCCAAAAGAAGGGTTATGGAAACCAAAGAGGAGTGCATGGCCAAGGAGGTAGATGTGGTGGAGGGATATTCCCACCATGATCTTGTTATAAATGGGGTTCAATTGAGAATTATCAGTGTAACTTCCTAATACACCCAACATGTGGGTATTACTGAGGCCCACATGTAGTTGAAGAATACCCAAATCTCTACAAGAAATTGATACAAGTTTAGCCTGGTGTGGACAAAGGAGCTATTATGGTGCAATATGGGTCTAAAGAATTAATATGGGCCCCTAAGCCATAACAAACTCCCAAAGGACCTCTAAAGGTGTAGATCATGATGTGAAGTGGGTTCACCACTTAGCCACCCACTATACCAAACCAAAACCTACACCTAGAATATGGTGTATCAAGTCACACTAAGTTCATGACATGGCCATATCCAAAAGTAGTGCCATATATTGATCTTACACACTAAAAAGATGTCCTATAGAAAATGATGACTGTGATACAAGACTTGTAGGGAAAACTCTAATTGGCTAGAGACTTGGAGGCACATGCCACCATGACACACAAAATTCAAGATTAGTAGGAGGTTGAGGTCTAAGAGTTGACCAAGATATTATGCCTCCTATAGATGGAAGGGGTATTACCCTTATTAAAGGACTTAATTCTAAGGCATACATATAAATTAATAGTGTGGGAAGCCATCTCCCAAGTAATAGAGATTGTAGCACTGCATATGTATTAGATGTGAGAAGTGACACATACTCAGAACACCAACTATGACAAATAATTTCTAATAGACACCACTATTAATGGGTGGTCAGTTTATGAATTACTAGTTGACATAAGCGTGGAGGTCAATATCATGATCAAGAACACCTAGGATAAGATGGGGAGGTCACCCTTGAGACTGTTACCACACACATTATTCATGGAAAATAAGACTCTAGCATAGCCCATAGGGATATTGAATGGTGCCATTATGGACATCATGGGCACTGAGTTTGAAACTAACTTTGAGGTCATAGAGTTAGTAGAGGAGGATAACTACCTATCACTCTTGGAAAGGCCATGGTGCTATGGAAAATAATGTTGATATGTGCTTCAAAAAGTGTTATATGACCATTGAAAATGGAAAAGAGAGAGTGGTGATTCATCTTTTAGGTGACCAAGGCCCACCTTACATTGAAAATTTTAACCTTGAGGATGAGGTTAGCCACATTTTGAGCGTCATAGTGTAAGGTGCCAAGAATATCAATCCCAGTGAGCAAGGGGTACTCACTTGGGAAGATGGTCAATCAACCTTAGATATAATCGATATAGCTTATGAAATTGGGTTGAAGAAGCCTATGAGGTCACTAAGTGTAGATATTTCCTAGTGTGGAAATCTAGATCTAGAATATTTGGCATAGTCTTGATAAAAATTGCACTACCAAAAAAAATTTGACTCCTTGCAACAAGGAGATAGGAAAGAGATTAATCCATCTCAACAAGGGAAATATCATATCACTCCCTAAGTATGAAGGAATCTAGCCTATTGATATGTATGTACATGACATTGAGGCTTGCATCCCAAAGGAAATTGATTGGTTGGGTGCATTTGTGTATACATTTAAATGTACTATTGTGTACTAGTGGGCCATAGAAAAATATGGCTTACCCACTTGGTGGGATGTGAAGGTATCCATGTGTACTAGATTTAGTAGAAGTAATGAATATATAGACATACCTCCCTATGATAGAAATTCTAACCCCATTATGCACATCTAGCTTTGTGAGGAGACTTGGGCATTTTGTGGAGGAAATATGTCACAAGGCTTGTGGGTGTATGCATTATATAGAGCTCTAAAGACATGGGCATGAACATCATGCATCCTAAACAAGACACACTAGGAAATAGGAAATTGGGATATGTTGAAGGATAATTTTGTGCACACTTTATCCTTCTCTTCATAGATCCTTGAATTACTAGAGCCATTATAAGATATCTACTGAGCTACATTTGAGGACACAAATATCTTAGAGGATCTCTTAAAAGAGATGTTCAAAGAGAAAGGACTATAACTTATATATTTACTCAAGGAAATGATGATACATAATTACTCTATTGAAGAAGATGATGAGACCTAGGAGTGCAATTGGAAGGCCTTGGTAGGTAAGCAAAAGCTCATGCACTTTGTTGACGACAACTCTCTAGATGATGGAGACCCATCACAACTCTAGGTTAAGATGACAAAGGGAATGAGGTAGGTCAAATACTCCCACTAAGAGAGAAATAAACCCTATCATGTACTCCTCAACACCACCCAAATAGACATTAGCACCAAAGGTGAGCCCAAGATGGCCACCATAAATGCATATTAGTTTGAGGCAAAGATCACATGCATCATCAACCTCCTAAGGGAATTTAAATATATTTTCCCATGTAGCTATAAGGAAATTAAGTGAACCCACCTTTCATTAGGAAATATGAGCATCAAACTAGTAGATAGTGTAAGACCAGTCAAGAATCCCCTTATCAGATGAACCCCAATCTTTGCGCCAAGGTGAAAGAAGAGATCAATGGAATGTTGGCCACTAGTGTCATCTACCTAGTGTAAGAATTAGAGTGGGTGAGTCTAATGGTCATCAAAATCAATACGTATATGTTCATACAAATTTTAATCAATTATAGGATGCTAAATGTTACCTATGTTAGTGACCCTTTCCCAACACCATTCACCGATGAAGTCCTAGAGGTTGTTGTAGGTTAAAAAATATGCACTTTCACTGATGGGTCCTCATATTACCATTAGGTGAATATAGATGAGGATGATAGGATAAAAACCACCTTATTAATTTAATGGGTTTTTTTTCACTTATAACATGATGTGATTTGGGCTCAAGAATGCACTAGTTGTATTCTCTAGAGTGGTAATCACCACTTTTAAGGACTTCATCCATAAGTTCCTCCAAGTATATCTGTATGACTAGACTATGTGTGGTCTTTTAAGGGACCACCATGATAACCTATGCCTTATGTTTGAAAGGTGAAAATAGTTCTAGCTATCATTGAATCTGAAGAAGTGCATCTTCACCACCCCATTTGGCACACTAGTTAAGCACATCATCTGCAAGGATGGATTGCTAATTGATCTAGTGAACATTACAATAATCATCCAAATTTAGACCCCTTCTATGTATAAGGATGTTCATTCCTTCCTAGGCCATTATGAATACCATTGGAAGTTCATAAGGGGCTACACAAAAATCACCACAACTATAGAGGAACTTTTGCAGAAATATGGCCCATTTTATTGGGGAGAGACATAAGAAGAGACATTTGACACTTTGAAGCTAAAATTAGTGAGTGCATAGACACTTCAATTTTATGAGTAGATAACTCCCTTTCACATCCATGTCAATTCATCAAGATCAGCCATCGATGCCTTTTTGGCAAAACCAAGTGAAGGTAACATGGAGCACCCCATTTCCTTCACAAGAAGAAAGTTGATGCAAGCTGAGAAAAACTATACCACCATCAATCATGTAGCATTAGCAATGATATAAACCCTATAAAATTTTAGACAATATCTAATAACAATCCAATTCACATTCTTTACTAATCATGAGATGCTGAAATACGTCATAAACAAACCTCTTTTTCATGGGCACATTTATAGATGGGTTGTCCTCTTCTAGGATTTTCAATTTTCAGTCATAGTTAAACCTATAAAATAGAATTTGGAGACATTCCACTTATCTTGCATTAATTCTATAAATATAGTGGCATTAATTTTGGATGATATTTCAAATGCATAATAATACTGAGTTCATCATGTTCATGAAGACTTAGCAAAGATTTCCACTAACCTAACCTCAAGGTTGATACCACAAACACTATCTTCCAAAGAAAAGAAGTAGCTTATTATTTTCACCTCCCCCTTCTAGCTCATTAAGGGGGAGATATAAAAGATGAGTAGGGATGAAGTCTTTCACCAGTGTGTTTTGGAACACAATTGAGACTCCATCCTTTAGGAAGTGCATGAAGGGATAGCTAGAAGATATTACACTAGAGACGTAACAACACATAAGATTCTATAATCAGGATTGTGGTAGCCAAGCCTATTGAGTGACACTAAGGAATACATTTAGGCATGTGATATATACCAGTTTATTAGAAATACAAACCATTAGGATGAGATTTATCTCATCCCTATTCTATCCTAGATGCCATTTGAGAAATGGGCCATTAAATTTGTAGGGTCATTCAACCCTACAACATAGTGCATAGGGTCTAGATATATCCTCATGACAATTTACTATTTCACTAAGTGGGATAAATTAGTGCTAACCAAAAAATACACAACCAAAATAGCCACATGATTCATCTGGGAGAACATCATCAGTTGATATGGGTGCCCATTGAGTTTGACTAGCAATAGGAGCACTCATTTCATCAATGAGATGGTATGCATCCTTTTGATAGAATATATGGTGGCACACCACAAGACCACCCCATATCATCCTTAGGCAAATAGCATGGTTTATTCCTTTAATAATATCCTTAGAATGTGCCTCACCAAGATATGTGATGTAGGTCATAAGGAATAGGATGATCATGTCTCTGTAGTACTATGGACCTAATGCATGATATATAAGTGCTTGAACAAGGCTACACTATTTCAACTAGTGTTTGGTGTAGAAGTAATTTTTCCCATAAAGTTTTTAGTATCTTCCTTATGCATCATGTAAATTGGCCACCTTAATGACCAAAAATATTTGAGTACAAGGTTGGAAGAATTGGATCACTTGGATGAGACACGTGTCCAAGCCAAGTGGGGTTAGCAAGTTGAGAAGGCATGCCAAAAGATGTGGCATGACAAGAATATCAAGTGCAAGGTGTTGACTAAAGGACCCTTATTCTTGATATATGACTCTAAATACTTTCAACAACCAAGAAAGCTATAGATCTGATGCATGTGTCCTTATGTCCTCTATCACATTTTAGAAATTGTTTAATGTAAATTATACACCTTGTCTAGTGAAATTATTTAAGGGCATTTCAATAGAAACCAATTAAAGCCATATTATAAATAAGATGGTGCTCACACCAAGGACACTTTTACTCTTTAGTCAGTAGTTAGTTTGAATTGAGCTGACTAAAATAAGGTTTGTCACAAGGTAAACCATGTGGTTTTTTATAGTAATAAGTGGCGTAATATGGCCGCATAGGTCCCTATATTTTACCACTCCATGTATAAATCCATTAAAGTGAGTTGAGTACTTGTTCTACCAGTGCATGAGGTTAGCAACCTAAGTTATGGGCATGTGAATCCTATAGGTAAATTTATAGCATAAAAAGAAACATCTACACAAGAGGCATATGGTGAGATGGTAGGAGGAGCCCTTAAACATGTTGAACCACTAGAGGGCTAATGCAAGAGAAGATGTTCAACTAGGTTAGACATAAAATAAGATGAAAATACACTCAAAGATACACTTCCTATGAAGTGCATAAGGTAGATAGAGATACCTAGAATTGGAGGGATAGCACAAGGAATTTTTATGGGGTAAGATAGGACAAGACAAGATGATGTGTAAGGAACTAACCAAAACAAAGAAACACACTAAAATAAGAGTGAAACTAGAAGAGGTAGAACCGAAGAGGATAAATTATGTACATATGAGGTGTTGCACCTAGGTTTCCATAAAAGAGGTGAGGTTCACATTAAGGAGATGCATAGAAACAAATCATTGAGGATAGTTGGCATCGACCCAAGAAAAATGAGAAGTGACCATTTGAAAAAGGATGTCACATCATCAAAAAGCTGTTAGAATTATTTAATATGATAGTGGAAAAAAGATATGAATTTAATGTAGATAACACATGGAATTTTTGAAGATCTCAAGATCTCTCAAAAAATTTGACAATCAAGTCTAGATGGTGGCATTAATGATGATGGTTGACATATCAATCTATAAATAGGGTGAATGTTGAATGAATAGGGTAAAAAACTTATATGAAATTGATAAAGAACTAGATCTAAATAACCCTAAGAGAGAAAATCCCAATAGAGCATATAGTGCATCAAGTAAGGAAGTGGTGCAATAAACTAGACTAGAAAGCACATCAAGAATAAAGTGGTGTAGAAAAACCAAAATAGACACTAGGTTACCATTAACAACCAAAGAAGCGTAGGTAAACAACTTATGCCAAACCAAAATTAGGGGTTTTAAAAAGCCACACCTCCCATATTTTAATTATATTATATTTATAATGATAAAGAAGCATAAGGCATCAAGAGATGAAGAGATGAAACTCAAACCCAAATGGGTTTAAATAGTAGAGGAAGTAACTGCCACCAAAAAAGGGGTGTAAGTAGTAGATGAAATAAATATTATGATGGTGAAAGCCAAGGTGCTGACCAATATGTCCTAACAACACATGTACTTCCTACCTAAAGTGTCGGTGGGTAAACCTTAGCACTCATTCACACATGTATGTTAGTTTCAAGATTACAACCACTAGATGTCGAGTCACTTTTAAGACTTGACAGAAGATTGGATGGTAGACACTAAGTGAAAGACCCTAGAGGGAGATATAATATTTGATGTCTAAATAAGAGATAGATTGAAAGCTTCAAGTATAATTCAACTCTATGAGTTGCCCTATTTTTAAAGATAGATTAAATTTTTAGTTCCTCCTCTCATGTGTACACAAAGATCATGTGTACCTTATGTGGTAGTGCATGAAGATATCTGCATGGTTGATCAATAAGTTAACTAGATTACTAAACCCTAGAAAATACATCCATTAGTTGATGGGTGATGATGAAGAGGTAGAGTGCATTACAAATATCCTTAGTTAATTCAAGGGGGATACACTTGCCCTATCATCAATGTGAAGACCCAGGCACAAGGGCGATGGTGTGACTAGTCAGTGTAAAATAATACCAATGAGGGAAATGGACCGATGTGTCTAAGGCATACCTCTTCTTAGCCTATCACATGGTGCAAGGGGTAAAGTTCAACATGGCATAGTTCATTACCATATAAGTGACTAAGAATGTACTAGAGTGCCATACTGTGAATGGGATGTTTAGATGGGGATCCATCTTCATCTTAATAATCATGGAAGAAATCAAGATCCCAAAATGATGGAAAAGATAACCTATGGGTGTTTTTGAGACACCACAAAATCTCAACATAGAAATACAAGGAATTCACCTACCCCAAGACCTTCAGTGCTAAGTAAAGGACTTACTAAAGTGGTGTGAGAAATACATATAGGCCTTTGAGTTATAGTGGTGCATCTCATAAGGGCTCCTAATAATCATGTTTAGAATGAAAACCTCCACCATCATGTAGTACTATTGCATCATCCATCTAGCACTCAAGGATGGGAATAAGTTAGAATGGTTTAATCTTCCCTTCAGCTTCTTAGTTGAGTTCTTCTAGGATGTACTTAGCAGAATCCCTAATGTGTAGAGCCTTGACATTCTAATCAAAGAGATGGATGCAAAAACCAAATAGATAAGGCACATATTCCCCAAAATAGAAGTAAGATCGATAGAAGATGAAGATCATGCCTTGGATCAGATGGATATCAATCTTGTGTAGGAGGTAACAATCCTCACCTTCATCCATAGACTATACTATGTGATGAAGCCCAAAAGAAAGGATGATGGTGAGGGGTCTAGTGTTGAGAAATTAAGAGATGCCCCAATCCTAGTTGGGAAGGAAGGAACCCCCATGCCCTAGGAAAAAAATAATCTCCCCATAAAGAAGAGGGGGGAGACACTAGAAGAGATTGAGGAGAGGTTGAATCTAAAGATAGCTTTAGAAGGGGAATCCTCAGTGACAAAATCACACCAAAAGTGTGTTCACTTCACATATCGATCCCTCACAAGCCCAAAGGGGAAAAATAAATTGAAGGCCCCTTCCCCTATTCTAGAATAAGACACATCAAAAGAGGGATTAGAAGAGGAAAAGTGGGGATAAGGTACCTACACTACACCTAAGGACATAGAATTATCCCCTAGTGAATAATCCCTTTCACCTCCTCCACTTGTGTAGCCAAAAAAATAAGGCATAGGTTAAGGAGAATTGGCTCTCATAAGTTTGAGACAAAAAGGGTGTATGAGTTAAAGGAGCAGAAAGATGAGATGGCCAATAGGGGTGCTTTCCAAAGTCATCCAAATTAAAGAGGTAGAGGAGGAGAAAAGTGAAGCAACACATAGGGCATGGAGGGAAGAAATGAATAGAGCAAGTGAAGCACCTAAAGAAGAAACTCCCTCTAGTATAGGCAATGAAGAGGAAGGTCTATTAAATAAATGGATGGAAATGGGTCTAGACCAAGGCCACGTCAATGCAAAAATTGCCTCATACAGAAGGTGTAAGGAGTTGAGGGCCTCAAGCCTAACCCAAGTTGATATTGGCTAGCTCAAGGTTGAATAAGTTAAAAAGAGGGAAGAAAAGTGTGTCATGCAAGTAGTACAAAGAAATTCCAAGGAAGTAAAGGCCATGAAATAAGAAAGGATGGAGAAGGCACATGTAAAACATGCCCAGAAGGAGTGGGAAGAAAAAGTGGCCCAGGAGGAAAAGGCACACATGCTAAAAGAGTGGGAAAGAAAGAAGGTTTCCATTGGAATGGAGCCTAGGGGAGAAGAATCCAAGGTAACACTCAACATTGACACCCAAATAGTGGAAGAGGCCACATAGAAGGTATGCCCTAGCTTTGAGTGGGCACCTGAGGAGAAAAAGGATGATGTTAGTGCCTTAGAAAAACAAGTAGAGAAAGAGGTTCTACACCAAGAAGAGGATGAGGGGATAAATTCCACTAAAGAACCCCCACAAGAATAATGAGTTGAAGATCCTAGAACTAGAGAGGAAGGAGAAGAAGGATAAGATAAAATGGAATAAATGAGGATTATCACCAGCATTAGTGAAGAATAAGAGGAAGAGAGAGTTTAAGAAATAGAGATTGGCACCAACACCAATGAAGAAGAAGAGCTTAGAAAAAAAGTAAAGGTTGAGCCCATAAAATACAAGAAAGTACAAATGGGGTTCAATGAGGATGATGAGTTCTACATAATAAAGTTCATGCCTCTTAGAACTTCCACAAACCTTATGTACCACCAAGTTTCATGAGCCATGGATTTTTATATGAATGAGCTAGAGTTTGAGGTCCCTATAGAGGCCATCCAACATGCAAAAAATCCTAAAGAGGGCCATGACTACCATATACTAAACCCCAATGACATGAACTCTATAATTTTAGACAACAATTTGATCAAGATGGAAACCTTTGTGGCACACAAGAACATCATCAATGATGTTCATTCCAACAACTAGAGGAAATTTTATAAAGATAGAGACATAGATTAAGGAAACCAAACTAAAGCTCTAAAAATTGATCAATCACATCAAGGAAGTAAATCCCTCCCATTGAGACAACATCAAATACTTTGGAATGCAGGAGGTTGACTCTACCTATACAATCATTAAGCAGATGATCCCTAGGCTAAAGTCGATGCTGGAGGAGAAGGAAGACCCCTGTGAGGTTATAAGGAACAAACTAGAAAAGAAAATAAAAGAGGTTAAAGACCTCTTCACTAAGCTCAAAGGAGGTTTTGAATAATTATATACCATAAATTACAACTTCAAATGTTATATGGAGATCATCAATGCATGCCTCAAGTAGATAAAGGGGGAGAAGGATGCCTTGTTCTAACGTTCCTTCACAATTTCAAGGATTGAGCATATGTAGGTGATGGTGCAAGTCAACTCCCTCAATGCCCAGATGAAAACATAAGAGAAAGACCTAGAGGTAGTATTTCATGCCTTATAGATGAATTCTAATGATCAATTTGAACTCTTAGATGGAAGAGTGAGATGGTCCAAGGAAAGGTTGGAAGCCTTTAGAAGAGAATTGGGAAGAATGGATGTACTTTCTCTAGAAATAACATCTACAAAAGTGGATGGTGCTATTAAAGAGTTTAAGGGCACCATCCAAGGCTTTAAAATTTTTTAGGATTTATAGTATGATGCACCCAAATTCTATGCACCTAAGGCACTTTAGGGCTAATCTAAGGTAGACTAGCAATTTTATATATGGTAATGTTGGGACCCCTTTTATAGAAGGCTTGATCTCATGCTATTTAGACCAAGCCTAGTGCATGAATACCATTGGAGCAATTAAATGACCCTTTTTTCACACCTTGGCACTAACTAGATAGACTCCCAAAATTCCTGAGCTAGCTGGCTGATGGTTATATAATAACATAAGTCTTGAGGCATACCTACCCACTCCTGCACATGTCAGTTTGAGGCTCAAAGAGAATAGTGATATTAGCGGATTAGGTAAGTGTAAAACCATAATTGATAGTCTAGCACCCAACACATTCCCCTAATTTTCCTAAATGGCATAATGGAGATAACAAGCTCTCACCTAACCACCCTTTGACACATGCCTATCTAGTCAGCAAGAGGAGTGGCCAATGTTTATATAAAGAAGATGACCTTCAAGAGTAGAAGAAATATGATTTTATAGAAATGGTCTAGTGAATTTGAGAATGATAAAAGGATGAACACTTGATTTCTACGTAGTGAATGTAAGCCATGCTCATCTATGAGCCTTTGGCATTAGTAAAATTTGGATTTATAAGTGATGTCTATTACTAGTTATTGTAATAAAAAAATATATCAATGAATGAATATAGATTATTGTTTTTATATTTTAGTCTATTGTAGATTGGTTGAATTGTGAAGTTTTTTCCCCACAAAGAATGTTGATGAACTAGGACTCACCCTATAGTAAGTGGCACCTTATGCTATTTAGACCTCTTACCCACTACAAAGGTCCTTGTGCTAGACCCAGTGTCAAAGGGTGAACTTAGGATGAATGGAAATCCCCATGTCTATCCCCCTTTGTTTAATCATGCACCAATAAACCTATCCTTTAAAGCCTCTATGCTAGAGATTGAGTGAACCTCCTAAACCATTATACCCTACATAACCTATGGCTACACCATGATGTGATTAGCCCAACATGGACTTGGTATCCTTGTTTTCATGCTTCAGGTGAGCACATAATTCTTGTGCCTTATGTGAAACTGATGCCATTGTGTTTAAATTTTGTGTGTCATACCTTTAATCCCCTTGTGCCTAACTCCTATAACCCTAGAAATGCTTGATAACCAAATTTGTATGCATGGATGAGCATCATGCCTACTTAAGTGAAAAGTTTACTAAAATATATATTTAGTTATGGTTTACCTGAGGAAAGATATATTTCCAAAAGGCACATATAACAAGTTAAATTACAATAAAATTGGACAATATAAAATTGTGAATAAAATCAATGACAATGCTTATGAGGTGAGTTTATCATAGAATTTTAATCTCTTTCTAGTATTTAATGTTTCATATTTATATGATTTAAATGTAGAATATGGTGAAGGTGAATAATATTAAAAATTATATTAGAATCAATAGGTACCATAAAAGAAGAAAGAAAACATAGTACATGTTCTAGATAAGAAGATAGTAAACACAAGGCAAGAAAGATATGATAGGTATTTGTTATAGTTGGAATGATTAAAATAGGAAGGAATAAAAAATGAAGATAAAACTTGGTTTCATAGTGGGAGATGAAGAATATTTATAAGAAAAAATGGCATTAGTATAATCAGAACAACTCACAAGAGCTAAGCTGTTTTCAACCAGAGGATAATGATGCATAAAAAGAGGCTAAACTTCTAGAGGCCATAAATTTTGACCCATAGCTCTATTTGAGTCCATCTTCATGCCAAAATGACCATATTGAAAATTTCAATGCATCCATAACCTTCCATTAAAGTTATGGGATGTTTTTAATATTTTTTAGAGGCCATATGTGACCATTGAGGGTCTAAAATTGCAATTTTATTTTATTTTATTTTCATGTTTTTTTTCTAAATTTAGAAATTATTTATTTGTTAATCAAACTTGAACTTTAGTTAAAATTCATCCTGTATGTTAATTTTAGTATTTATTTATTTTTAGATATTTTTAGAGCTATGGATGCTTGCATGTGGAACTTAATTTAAACAGTAGCTACTAAAAATAACAGGTCAAGTTTTATTTATTTTTAGAGTTATGAATTTTGCATGTCATCTCTAATTATGAGTTGAGGCTTATTTATGCATGGTTTTTAATTATTTTAATCCTTCAATACAGATCAATATTTTTTATTGCTCATAATCTTGGCTTATTATAATTTTTATTTATCTTGATAATATTCTAGTTTATTATAATACTTGTGTCTACAAAATGCATCGACCATCTCGATACAATCTCTTATGTTTGTAGAATACATTGACCAAATCAATATAGTCTCATGTTTTTACATTCACAATTGTATAAAATAACTTGACATAGTCTATTACCCTATACATTATTTGTGTTACTGTGAAATGCATCAAAAAACACAATACATTTCACATCTTCAATTTTTTTCTAAAAAAAATATCCTACAGACTATATCAAATAGATTGACTTGGTCTACTCCTTGACATTTGAAATATCCTCATAACAAACCCTATTGACTAGCTCGATCATGTTTTTTTCTCATCTCTCACCTTGTAAATACATGAAATAGTTTTATATAGTTCCATTATAGATTATATATTAACTTGTTTTACTAGACTACATTGTTTTGTTTGATACATTTTGTATCCCAAAATTTCTAATTATCAAACTACATTAAAATATTTTATATAGTTTAAATTCCTTTAGTGTTTTGGATGATACAACTATTTTTTATATATTTTATCTTGCCTAGCTATCCCAATTCATCTTCAACCATACATCATGCAATATATATTTTATGATTCTAAATAGAGCACAAAACATGATATGATGGATTTAACTAACTCTCAAAACTATATTAAATATTATTTTAATATTAGAGATAACCAAGATAATATAAATATTCATTTAACCATGAGATAAACAAATTAAAATTCACTCTCTACCTCCTAACCTTTGGATTGCTTTAACTATCCTCCTCACATGCCTCCAATTGAGGATGAGATTGATTTTGAGTACACTACCAAAATGATCCTTTTCATCAATGAAAATATTTAATATAGGGGAAAGGATCCTATAGTAATTTATAACATTATGATGGGACCTCACATAGGATGTACATCTTCACCTACACATAGCATCTTGATAGTAGTTGGGCTAAGGCAATACATGACTTCTTCTCTTTTATCTTCTTTTAATATTACCTCTATATCCACTAATATGGTAGGTATTTTATCTAGTGGGCCTAATCAAAGTGATCATATTAATACTCACATTAATTCATATGAGTTTTCCTCTACTAGTAAAAAACTCTTAATACTAATCAATTCTTGTTACAAGCCATGAATTGAATGGATACCTTTCAAACTAATAATTCTAATCAAATAATGCAAATTAAAAATAAATTATTTTAATAATGAAGTCATTCTCAACAAAAACAATGAGGAATGTAAAACCCAAATGACCCCCTCCCCCATTAGAGATGCATAGATTGATTTCATTCCTCATTCCCCACTTCTTAATAAATTTATCAAGAAAATAAAAAATGACCCATTAATTTCTCATATTTTAAAAATATACAAAGGAGGTATCACTCCTAATATCACTTATAATTTATCTACACATCCATATTTGATTATAATATTTTTTTAGCCTTTAAAAATATTGGATTAAACTAAATACATTTCATACTACCAAAATTATAGCCAAACCCCTTTTAGTTGATGCTCTAGATTGGTACAATAAACTTAAGTCGAATGATATTTCTAGATTACAATACATATTTAATAATTTGGTTCAAAATTTTCAAACCAAAAATCTTCATAAAAATATTTTATAATGTTTCATTAATTGTAAACATGAAGAATTTGAAACTACCCAAACTTTCAATAGGTGTTGGAAAGACATATCTAACAAATCTGAACACAACAAGTCATAAGACAACCTCTTCCATTTTTTTACTAATTATCTTCACCATAATCTCAAATATAGAGTCATGAATTTATCTCTAAATTATTTATAGGAACCCCTTGATCAAGCTAAATTATACTATTCCTCATAAGATAGTTTTAGCCTTCCAAACCTACCTCAAGAACTTGTATGCATATGAGATATAGAAACTAACATAATACCAATGATAGTGCTACATAAACTTATGATTCTATATATGCCTTTCATTTTATTATAATTGATCATTCCAATTAGGCAATTCTTTTCCAAACTTTCATATAAAGTCACTCACAAACTCTTCCCTCTTCATCATCATATGTAAATAATGTTGACATTCACAAACTTCTTTCTTTATTATAAATTTTAAAATATATTCCTAAACCTTTACAAATATAACTTAACCCTATTCACCCTACCAAAAACTTTTATGTTCAACAATTATTTTTGGGTATCCTTCAATTTGGGGATATTCTCATGAAATATGTAGGAAATTTAGGAATTCTACACTTGAGTTTCTCCTTAGTCCAAATTTTGATCATGAAATAATGATCCATTAGTGTCAAAAAGCTTATGACAAGGTAGGTGAAGCCCATGAATCCAAAGCTAAGCATTATTTTATCAATTAGGCTAATTATCATCTTGTAATATATAAAGACCCACTTTTAAATCATCAACCCAATACCACTCAACCTCCTTCATTCAATTTTTTGGAAGCCTCAGTTGATCCTTGTTATTTACCTAATGATGAAAATTTGGTCAACATGAAAACATGAGGCATGTAGTATCTTACATTGACCCCTCAAAAAACTATGTAAGATGCATACCCATCTCATTTTATGATTTTTGAACATACAAAAGTTAATACCAACTCATCTCCTATTACTTCATTGATTAATCAAATATGGTCACCCCAAATTCCAATAGTTCAAGATATAACAACCACTTTGATCCAATCTGACAATAACTTCCAAATTTTATCATCCAACCTAATACAACCTATTATATTTTATCCTTATATTTTATTGTATCCTCCATCTTGATATAGTTAGTCTAATCAAAACCAACTACATTAACTAGTTTGATGTAGTATCTTATTCATAGATCCAAACACAGTACATATACCAAGTCAATGTAGTTTATTTCTATTCATTATTATATTTTAATGACATTGAATAGCTTGATGTAGTCTATTTTTATTCCTTATCATGTTACTACTGCATCAATCAACTTGATACAAGGAGTTTTTATTTCTCTTGTGAAAAAACTACATTGAACAAATTAATGTAGTTTAATACAAATGGTAAAAATACATCAACCAAATAAAAACATCAAAATTCATGTCCATTTAAATGTATTTCATCTATTTCATCCACTCAATTACTTTAGTATTATGTGTCCTTATCTTATTCTAGTTCAATATCCTTAGTATATGATGAGTACAATCACATCATAAAACTCTCTTGCCTTCCATCTAAAATTATATTTCTTTAACTCATGATCAATTCCCCTCATAGTTATAATAAATTAATGTGAAATTTGTTTGCATTGAATATCCCTTGATCCCCACCTATAGGATAAGAAGACATCTTATCTAGGTCTAAGGAAGTATTCCTCAACAGTGTGAATAAATGTACACACATGTTGATGAAACATTGGATGCTTCTCTTTCACTAAAAATTCTTATAACTTATATGATTCTAGATTAGATATTACTATTTGTGGATTATCCTCCTTTATTTATTAATTTTAAAATGGGTGATATTCAAGTGAAACACACTTTTTTATGAAGTTTTAGGCACTTGTGTCACTTTTTTTAATGTCATTAAGACTCTTAGATACTCTAAACGAAATATTAAAACTATCCAAAGTATGTTCCAAAGATATGATAAAATACACATGCCTCCTATTAGTTGTGTTTGTCTCCCCATCATGGTTAAAATTAAAGTCATTATTTTTAATTTTACTCAATCTTATAATATTTTACTTGGATGACCCTAAACACATTGTATGAGAGCCATTGCATCTTCTTTATGTCAATTTATCAAATTTTCCCATAATGGTGCTATATATAAAATTCAAGGAGACACTAATATTTGGAATTTTGAATAATTCTAGGATCACAAAGTTTTTTAAATACCCACTCTTGAACCTTTGCTTATCATCCTATTTTTTGAATATCAATGATTTAACTATCCAATAAATTATAGTTATAGTTAAAATTTAAACCTTTTACTTATGTAAACATACCTCCTAACTTATTATATTTTGATGATGATGATCTTGATGAAAACTATATGAACATTAAGAATAAATATATTCATTATATAATTATCATTTAGTTGCCCCTTCTTTGTGATAAACACAAATCATATAATGAAATTATCTCTTTAATAGTCATGATTAAATAATTAATTCCTAATTCTTAATCAACTTATAGATTAATTTATTTATTCCAGATAGATTTATATACACCTAATTACAATGATTTTTATTACCTAGATGACCCATTTTTGGTTGGTTATGCTCAATCCAAGTATGTATAAATTATTTATTATCAATATTTTTTACAAAATTATTATGAGATTACTTTACGTGTATATAACATTCACTTAGTAGATGTAATTACTTCTCCTTCCAATGAACCTAAAATTATTTATTATTACATTTATGTTCATATGTCTAAGATGTAACATGTACCATCTTATTCCCATTCTACTCTTATCACTATTGAGCTTCTTAAGAGTATGATCCTTGATCACACCATGATGTGACCATACTAGTTTTTTTTATTTTTTTAATCCTTCAACTAACATTCCCATCGATATGTTGGCCACACTACTCTGACCCACACTAAGGCTATATCATAAAGTGGTAGATTCTACTTAATTTCCTAATCATAAATGCATGGATCAAAATGATCTATTTGATAAGTCTTACCCATGATAAAGTATAACTTTACCCTAGACAATGGGTAAATGATCCATATAGCGATTTTCATAAAATAATCATTCGACCAAATATTTTAGATAATAACAAATATTACTAATGTTTTAGTAGACACATTTATCTACTCCTACCACATATAATTGATCTCCCTAGTCAACTTCTCTTAGACACTTGTTGTTTTCATGGCATGACTATGTATACTTTAACACATTACCAAAAACTTAGATAGTACATTGATGCAATTTGGTCTAAAATAACACATCCTTCTAATGATAATATTTTCCCACTT
Organism: Torreya grandis; assembly: GCA_037957365.1. NCBI lineage: Eukaryota > Viridiplantae > Streptophyta > Pinopsida > Cupressales > Taxaceae > Torreya > Torreya grandis. Next base: position 821,732 of record JARHVA010002851.1, read on the forward strand.
CCTAAGATATTTATAGAATATATTACCAAGCACATGGAAGTATATTACCTTTGGTATCAATGTGTCACACATCATACATAGAGATGTATAGTACTTTAACAACATTTCCATAATTTTACATGGTCTACACCTTGACCTTTATATAAAATTCATTAGGATTGCTATCGAATTAAGGATTATCCTTTGCCTAGACCACACATTATCATATATTAGAGGATATCAACCATACTATAGTACAGGTTCCTCACTTTGATTATACCTTAGAGGTTGTGTTGATGTACATTTTGACATGCATCTAAAAATTAGGTGAAGGGTTTACTAATCCCTTACCTCTCTTGAAAAGAGACTTGAGTGAATAAATCTCCCCAAGGTTTTGGTTACCCATTTTTGGTACACAAGGTAACCCAGTCAACTCATTGTGATCATGTCATGTCAATGAGCCTATTTTAATGATTTGAACCAAAATAATTAACTCTAACTAAAGTATATAGTTTTTTTTAGGATTATAGGATTTAATTCCTTTCACAATCTGACTTCTCTCATGAGTTTATCATGTCCAAGAATGTAAAAATATGATAAAAATGACAAACTTATGAGACAAAATGATAAAATAAATCAAGATAGATAATTGAATTCAAATTTATATATTCCTAGATTAAATTAATTATTAAAAAAAGCAAAAGAATAGAGTTAGAGAGGTAAAAATTCTTATTATAAACACAAGTGAACTCTAAGATATTTGACTAAATAAATACCCATTTAAATATATGTCTAGTTGATCTAAACTTAACACAAATCCAATTGAAGATGGTGTAAAAATATAGGAGAGAGAATGACTAAAATAAAGAATGGAATCACTACCACAAAAATTGATAAATAATGACCACTTAGACTTGACAATAATCTAGTTATCTAAATATTCCTTTTAATTAACAATACTAATAACTCATACAATCATCAAATACTCAAAAAATAACTATGTAACTATAATATAAAATAAAAAGGGAAGAAATTATCCTAATAAAGAAAAAATCATATGGTTATATCTATCTCCTTTTATAATCCACATAGAGCCAACCCCTATTGTGGCACAAGATCTCATCTTAAATAAGCACATAGGCCTTATAAGTTAGAAGTGAAGTCCAAATTCAAATTCACCCACTAATGTGGGTATTTGTATCAATAATTGAAGTTGCATGCCAACTATCAGTCTATTGGGGGATAATACCACTCTAATATATCATGAAAATATTAGGACCCAAGCTAGACCAAATCAAGAATGAATGTTGACATGGAATTCAATTGATATTGTATTGGGATAGCTAGTTTCCACATCTTGTGCAATTAGATCCATGCCTCTTAATGGTTTTGATGGCCAAACAAGATGTCAAATTCAAGTTAGTACTTTATTGGCTGCACATACAACATGTCATTCACTTTAAAAGGCCATTACCATGTGGCTTATACTTATTTTCCCTCTTTTGTTATCTCACAATGTGGTTGTATTTGCCTATGTGGGGCCCATTCTAACACTTAGTATCCTCCTCACTCTCTTGAACCTTTTAATGATTTTGATGGCTAGACAAGTTTTCAATTTTAGGATCATGCTTTATTATCTACATAGACAATGTGTCCTTAACTTTGGTAGGTTTCCGTACCACATGGATTCTTCTCAATGCTCCATTACATAGTTGAAGCTTTCATTTCATGTTGACTATTCTTTCTTCCATCAAGCAAGATTTCACCACACATCATAATTTCTCTCACTTATTACCCTAAAAACTCTCTTCATTCATGGACCATCACAAGGATATGAAGCATTAGAATTTCATGATGAAGAAACATCTCCCTCATCATATTTATTGGGGTTATAACATCATATATAGGTTGTACAAAAATATCTAGGAGAGAGTGGTAGTAGGATTATACCATGTGGCATCATCCCCATCATCTACTTTCCCACTCACTAAAATTTTTGCTTATGTGGACTCATTGGGAAAAATTCAAGGAAAATTAACTAAATCTTTGAAATATTATTGAATATGTCTAAGACTATTGAGAGATTAACGTGTGGTATCAAGTAACCCTTTGTAAAATTAACTAAGTCCTAGAAGACTTATTGGGCAGATTTAGGCCATTAAGAGCTATGAAAATTTGCCACATTGAACAAAAATTGATATTAGTATATGTAGGTGAAGAATATATGAATTCTAATCAACAATCTTTGATTTAAAAGATAACAACTAAGAAAATTTAAATAAAATGACCAAGGCAAAAGATGAAAAAAAACTACGTATATAAAATGAAAATTGCATAGTGATTTAGTAACTTACTGAATCCATAAGCCAATTTCATCCATTTTAATGAAAATTACTAACTAAAAGGATAAATATTTATAAACACTTAGCCATTTTGAATCAAAAGGAAGTAAAATGGGTCAAAATAATTAAGAAAAAGAACAATCAAAATTTGAAAATTTAGATAGTTTATATAAATCTAAGGTGAAATAGTCTAAAAGAGAGCTTTAAATGTGTTTAAAAACAAAAGTAAACAAGTAGACTAAAATTTAGTATACTTATGCAAATTTAGGTATTAAAATCAAAGTAACCCTAAAATTTAATTTCTATGCCAAGTGTTTTATAATGTAAAGTTAATTTTGTAGGCTTAGCTAAAATAATGAAACACATTTAGGTTTATATCTTCACATCTAGTAGAATAGGCATCATCCTCGATAAAGTTTATTTAAACAAACAGCCATAATTAACTCCTTAAGTAATAATACTAGACTTGAAATCAAAAAGAGAGCGAGAGGTTCCAAATTTTTATTCTAAAATGGAGCATGTTTTACAAGAAAAAAAATGGTGACTCCTATTACTACCCAAAATTATGGTGGAGTAATTTGGTTATTTATATGAGTTATGCCCTATGCTAGAGTTAAGTGAGATTTAATGTCTTAGTTTCCTACATTCCTCATCAGGAGGAAATGTTGGGGCATGTAATTTGAGAAATCATGTCTATTATCTTCATTAGATGATTCTAGAGGGATGTCTATTGAAGATAAAAAATACCTAAGAAAGGATTGAGAAAGATTTAAAAATTAACCACATGTGTAGCAAGGATTCTATGGCATGAGATTATACAACAAAAAATTGAGGGTGTAACCAAGTATTTTTCCAAATTTTGGATCATTCACACTTGAAAGAGGAAGTATGTTAGTGTCCCATATAAAAATAACATGATGCACTTATGTGTTTTGGTGATTAAGGTGAGGAATAGTTTGATGAAGCAATTGAAAAATATGTATTTGACTTAAGGGCCCCCCCTGAGAGTGAGATTCAAGAGGTGGGAGGATTTTTCACTCTTCCCCTTTTGAAGGAAATTGGTATAAGTGGAGAAAATGGTCATGATCTTAGTTTCTTTTTTGATTTGGACACTTGGCAAAACATTGGCCCCTCAAATGTTTCAGGACTCTTTGAAAAATTGTCCCACTTACCTTTTTGTGGACATGGTGCTAAAAATCCCTAGGGCCCATATGTCTATTTTTAAAAATAAAAATATTCATGCCACGTGGAGGTGCTCAGTTGTTTGTTAACTTTGGGACCTTTTTGGAAATTTCCTCAATCAATTTTATGGATATTTTCCAAAAGGTCCGTGAAGGCTTGAATGCCCAAGTTTTTCCAAAAGAAGGATCATTATAGGTTGTGCCCTTAGTTTCATCAGGGACTTGGGAATTTTTCTCCTACAACACCAAAATGTCATAATAGGTAAAAAAAGTGAGGAAATCCCTGAAGCCCTGAACATGAGTTTTTGAAATCTATTATTCACTCATATTTCACCACATATTGTGAAAGAGTGGTTACATAGAGCGCAAGGTAAAACCTTAAATTTTCCCTCTATTTTTCAAATGAGGCTCATGAAATTAATGGGGGTAGGTCTTAATTTTCCACCTTATGTTGGAACATTAATGGTAACCCTAATTATAAAATGTAAGGGATTATAATTAAGTCTTATTCTTTATTTTAACTTACCTTTCACCTTTAGAGATAAATATTTATGCTCCTAAGTGACAAAGTGTGTCAGAGAAAAGAATGATGTGAATATAGTGAATTATAGTGCAAGTTACAAAGGATTTCTACTTTCACCTATGTGTAACCTCAACTACTACTAATGGTAGCTACTTCAACAACATCCAAGGGAAGCATCGTATCAGTATTGGATTCAATCAAGGACATTGATGCTATGAATTTGTAATTTAGAGCATTGGTAAATGTTTTTCAAGACCCCAACCCCAAAAAATTAGTTACAAATGTTAGCATGAGCTACATCACACTAGTAGTAACATTTCCCCTAGTTGCTCCATAGCTAGAGCTCATCATAGCATGTGCTCGAGCGTATCAACCAAATACCAGAACTATCATTGATGGTAGTCATTTAGTAGTATGATTCTTTACTATAAAGGCCATCAACACCACACATGGCATTCCCCCTCAACCAAAAATCATCACACTCAATTTTGAGGAATGCTAATAGTACATTAACAATGATGAGAAAGCCATTTGGGAGGTAGTAAACTCATGTTAGCTGACCAAAAAAAGAACCAAGGTCTCAAGAATGTAAAAGAACTTGAAGTTGTCAAAATTTAATGAGTTTACTTGTATGTTATATCCATGGCCATCATAATTTATGGGTTACTCACTGCTGAGAAGTTTGAGACATGGATGTTTTAATCACGCTCTACGTATTAGAAGGGAAGAAGAGGATCACTAGGCCACCATCCTCAATGATAATTTATATGCATAGATGATGTGCCTCCAAGAAACCATCACTTCTAAGGAGAAATTTCAAGGTACATTTTATATGTCTTCCTACCTGATGTATAGTGTGGTACATAATAGTGTTTTTTAAGGACTTATTAGGAACCCTGTGGGGATGAGGATTTATGAAATATATCCTAAGGTAACCCTAGAAGGGTCTAGGAATAGTTTTTATAGTGTGCATAATTACTTCTTCAAACCCATGATGAGTGTATTCTACCCCCTAAGGATCCTAAATAGAATTTATAAAATATCTAAGTAGGTAATTGAGAAGTTTGGTGCCACCTATATTCAGTTTAAAACATTTATGTACATCAGGGTGAGTGGGTATTCTAGATGCCCATTAAAATTGCCTAGATAATTGGATGATAGATTGGAAATAATGGAGCTATGTATATATATTCTAGCACCACATGAAACTATTGTAGTGAAATAGATAAGCAATCCTTTTAATTTTCCTATGGTGATTGGTTTCTATCCATGTCCTTATGTGGCCAAGGCAAAGGGGTTGGAACTTGAAATGAGTTTGTATGCACTTGGTAAGATACCACCCTAATCTAATTAAAACATTATATGTTTCATAAATATGGTGACAAACATGGTATGACATCATTACCACTATGAATACCAATGGTCTGGTTGTGCCATTGAAGAAGATGTCAAGAAATGGGAATACATGAGGTTAACAGTGAAAGAGGTCATAACATATGAAATCACTCCTCTCCCCAAGGATATAGTCAATGATAATATGATGCTCTCATAAAAATACAATAGGATTAATATTAAATCCCATCCCATCACTCTGATAGTTTTCATCGAAGAAGATAATGATTCCATCCCTAGGTGAGTGACATGGAGAATGAGGATAACCTTTAAGTGGTTAAAAGAGTATGGGGTTGACCTTAAATAATAAAACACCTCTACCCTCCCAGACTTGAGGGAGTTTAAATAATTGAATTTATTCATTCCTATAAATAATGGTGACCCTCTAGCCCCATCATCATCTACAATAGGGAGAGGGAAAAGAAAGATGGGAGACACTGACTTCACCAAGCTAGTAGATGTTGAGAAATTGACTATGACCCAATCCAAAGCTGGGATGTCTTTCTCAAAGATAACGAGTCTAGCCAAAACATGGGATAAAATTATCATAGGCTAGGTCACAATATCTAGCACCATCCCTATTTTAATTTTTGGGAAGGAAGCTCCATGGGTGCTAGCCATCTCAATAGCTTCTCCCATAGCTAGTCAAACACCATTCCCAACTATCCTATTCTTTGTAGTAGGCTATAGTTGAGCCTCATCCAAATATATATTCAAGAAAGAGAGGAGGCAAAGAATAAGAGGAGCCACCAAAATAAAAATGAGCCAAGAAGACCCTCTAACCTATAGGAAAATATCCAATCAAGTAAAGGATAGTTCTCTTTAAAGACCCAATCACTAAGCAGTGCCCCCTAGAGAAAAAAGAAGATCAAGCTTCATACACACAAAAGGTCAAGGATATGAATGAGGGGGAGGAATCAGATGAATAAAGCCCAATAGCTAAGGTAATGAAAAAATAGCATGCCTTCATTCCCCCTAAGGTGAAAATTGGGTAGAGGACCCATAGGGAGAAACGTCACTCCCCTTCAAAAACCTTGATGAAAGGAATATTTATAGAAGGGGAACCTAAAATAGAAAAAGGTAAAGGTGATGAGGAAGGGACTGAGAATTCAGATGATCCTCTATCTTTTGATGATGTTGTGAAGGTTGGTGTCGAGGTTGCCACCCAAATAGAATCCCCTACAAAAAAGGAGCTATGATCCCTAGAAATAGAGGTATTTATCCAAGATGTTATTTCTTAGTCACCTAGGTAGGATAAAGTTAATGAAGTCAAGAACACCCTAAAACAAGATGATGGTGATTAAGGTGAACCTAGGGATGACATTTAATCCCCCACCAATAGCACAAAGTTGGGAGAACAAGAGAAAGATAAAATAGGAAAGAGGGATCAAGCCTAGAAATGAGCACCCCTACAACTTCAAAGGTTAATAAATATGCCAAGGAGAGTTCCTCCAAGGATTCCAATTCAATCAAAATCCCTTAAGGGATTCTCCACACCATCAAGGTGTATGAGCTAGAGAATAATAAGGCTTTCAAGGCCATGATTTATGAAGAGTCACCTAAATGTGATAAGTCACCATAGCCTCTATAGACCCAACTACCTAGCGTGCTATGGAAGGAAAAGCCATTATTCTATCCTCTATCCAACACATAGAAAAAAGGAGTTTCATTAAAAAATTATGCATGGAGTCTCACTAGCTTGGGTCTGATTTTGAAGTTTTGGATAAAGTTGATTAAGTCCTAGAGAAGTAAAAATAAGAGCAGAGAAGTGATGAAGACACACATCATTTTATGTTAAGCCCTCCTCCTAAACTAATGATGCTCCCAGTAGCTTCTTCCCCACTATCACCACTCATCCTTACTACAAAGCCATCCTCAACATCTGTAACTCTAGTGGGTTTCTAAACCAAGACCCTTCTTTGGATTGTATACCAAGTGAAGGAAAAGAAGGATGTGATGAAAAAACTAGGGGATATTGATATAGCCTAGATTGTTCAAAATTAAAAGGATAAGCCCAAAAAGAAGGCTAGGATGCATGTCAGAATGACATTCATTGGCATAAGGGAAATAAGTGTTGAATTAGCCATTCCTCTTTTAGATACACTAAAGAAGGATACTCCCAAGGAAACTATTCCATCTCCCATTATAATCTCAATGAGCCATCAACAAAGGATTTGAAGCATAATTCATAAGTCCTAGCTGACATGGTCATTCACAAAATGGATAAAGATAAAGCTACCATGGAGGAATTAAATGTGAAAAATCAGGCTATGATCTAGTACTTGTAAAAGCTACTAAGTGAGCCCTAGGTAGTGACTCCAACCACCATCTAGGCTCCCAAACTTTCCCATGTCCCCCTTAGAACATTGGACATCACCCATGGTGAAGATTTAAATATCATAGGATGGGTAACAAAAAATTGGCAATAGGACTTGATAGCCCAAGGCCAAGAAATAATCCATATACCTATGGAAAGTCTATATGATGAGATGGATGGGTGAGGAGAGTATATCTCACTAGAATATATTTATGATGCTAATATCAGAAGTTGGGAGGCACTTAGACCCAAAATAGATGAAATATGTAAAATGGGCAAGGATATTCTAATCATAAAAAACATTATCTCTCTAGATAATATTAAGATTCCTAGAGAGTGCCAATTGGCCATAAATCACAGGATCACCATGCTCAAGGATGGAACTTTTATTTTAAAAGGAGAAGAATAGTCTCTAAAGACTAAAAAAGTAGAGATGGAGGTCACTTAGAGAGTAATGCTAAGGTTGGATGGTGTGATGGACCTCAAAAATTAACTATTGGAGAAGTCTCTAAAGGATCTCATCGATGCACCTCATGAGGCTTTCAATGGTAAAAAATAAAGGACCTGATATATCTCCAAAAATATTATGAGAAGTTAGAGGCATTGAAACAAAAGAAATAAGGAGTTCTCTAGAGAAAAAATAATTTGTTATAGGAATATGATGACAAATTCAAGTACCAAATGGGCCTAGATATAATGATCCTCACCAATATGATCGAGAAGTTTGTTACACACAAATATAATATGGAAAAAGACACAGTCATTGATGTGGATTCTACATCATGATGAGATACCTCTGGTTTATTTCCAAAAAGGGAATCATCCCATACATCCCTTTCTTTTCTTTTACTTCTCTCCTTTCTATCTCTTTCCTTTTGAGGAACTTTTGTATTTTGCTTGGTAGTGGCACGTCCCTTTCTAAGTTTATTTTGTTTATGGAAAGGACATTTTTGTTTTTTTGTGCAAGTGGAACAAGTTTTATTTTGTCCCTTGTGGGTTATTTTACATGTACATAACTGTAAATATTTTTCTATAGTTGGAAACAATATCCTTCATCATCATGAGATCACACTTACAGGTCTGAGGAGTCAAGTTCATTAAAACCAACTCCATGCCTGTGAAGGAATCTTCTAGTTGGAGTATCTTTATAGAATATGCAAAGTATGGTAATGGAATTGTATAGGTAAAGGGGGTTTGTCCCTTTATGAAGGTTGGATAAAAATTTGAGTGTAAAATAGAATATCTTAGAGAGTCATCCCTTTATAGTGCCCTGGCACCAATTCAATTTCATTTGTAAAATCGTTGCCAAGCTTTGAGATCATCTATGATGTTCCCTTGTTATAGAGTCATTTTGTAGAGTGTCTTATGATATCTAATTTTAAATAAATTTTTTGTGATCAATATTTTCCCAATAAATGAATAAAATATGTTCATGGTTTCCATTTTGTCTTGTTATTCAAATGTAATGTTTCTTTTCACAAGCTAAATAGATTGGTTATCTAGTGTATGTTTATTTATGGTAGTCATTTGGAAGGTGTAACCAAAACATAAAATCCTTTATATTTTAAAGTTTGGAGAATTAATCATTGATATTATTTTTAAGTTTTATCCTAAGCTCATAGATGTAATAGGAAATAATTCTTGAAAGGTAACATGTAGTGTTGTTTGTAATCTTTCAAGGACCATATGTGCATAAGTTTCTTCCTGATTATTTTAAGAATTAAGCAGAAATTTGTTGATAAAGGAGATATCATGACTGTGTGAACCCCTCCATATTCATTTATTATCCCTCCATATATTTTCATTAAAATTTTATTTTGAACATTGTCCTACCCTGTTCTACCTCGCATACAACATACAACTAACATACTTTAAGTGTTTCCTATCTGAAAAATGTACTATACATTATTCACCTAAAGTGTATTCACTTTACATGCTCAAAATCCTATCAATTTAGTCCTCACTTACCCCTTGTAATTCAAAAATAATTTCCACATTAAATATTGTAGCCATTTTCCCATTTGCCTTAAGTAGCTTACATATGACTCAAACATTCATGCATTTCATGTGACAACCCTTCCAGTGTGGAGTGTGTGAGTTTGGTTATCCTTTACTCATATTCCCTTTTCCCTAATTGAAAATCCCCATAAAGGTTTAAGGTTTGAAATCCATTCATGAAAAATAGCTACCCCCACTCGTCGGTCCTCTCACCTTGGTTCAGGCAGAGCCAAAAGTAGTAGGGAATTAACCATCCCCTTTGTTGGGCCTCTCCTAGTCATTGTTCCCATTCAATTCTTTCAAGGTGATGATCCCTCCATAGATCCAACAACATATTTTCATATATCTTCACCTTTGACTTGCACTCCCCTTCTTGATTTATTACCCCTAGGGTGTGTGAGGTTGAGTGATAGTGGTACATAAATAGGAAGAAACAACTCCTACTAAGAAATACTCTTGAGTATTTGGAGAATGTAAAATCTCTAATTTCATAGTAAGAAAAGACATTAGTTGTAAGTAATTAATCAGAACAATCTAGAACTCAAAGACACTAAATTCAATAGAAAAAAGTGACATATTAACCTATAATCCTACCAATACCATGTATACATGTGATTTGAGTGATTAATTTATTTTATTTTCATTTACACATAGTAACTCAAATTTACATAATGTCAAAACTACTAAAGAGGAATATTTTATAGTTTATCCTAGGGGGAAGTGGTGTTAACATTGCTTTACTACCATTTAGGTTTTTATATCCCTGATAGAGATACCTTTGGTACCTTCCAAAATCCTTGATCCAATGCCAACTAGGTTGGAAATCTTGTGGTGGAGGCTACCAAGATCACCCTTTCAAGGAGAATTTTACATTTTACATTTTAGCTCAATTATTTTTTGTTAAAAATATTTTACAATTCATCCATAAAGGGTTGGGGACCAATCCATGGGTAGAAATAAATTATAATATTCATGATGGCTTTATACAAATTAGAATTTTAACAATGCTACATTTTTATTCTGATATTTATTAAGTGATTTAAATGGATTTGAACAAGCAAATGGATTTTTTAAATTCACAAGTTCTATTACAAATCATTGAAATTTAAAATTGAATAATAGAACTAATAAACAACAATTTACATCATTTATTTGAGTGAAATTATGATTAGGTTCTTTAAGTGTTATCCATATTATTATTGTAACAACCTCCCATTTCATTCATTTGATCAACAAGGGGACCATAGGATAAAAATAGTTGGGGGCAAACCTAATAATGAAAATAGAAAATAGACAAAATCAAACCTAAACTAACAAATAAGGGACATGAAATTAAACAAAACATAAGATAAGCTATTTATAGAGGCTTCCAATCTACTCAATCCTAGAATTAGTGATTGAGGAATTTTCCACTGATAGACAATGGGACATCATCACTAGTAAGATACCTTAGTTGAAATGCATTCTCACCCAGGATTTCATAAATTTGGTAGGGGTTGAGATATAATGCATCAAATTTTACATGTTTTAATTGTTGTCGATGAGCACTATCACTTAAAATGATGAAATTTGAGATCAATAAGGTATTCACTTAGGATATTTTGTCAACCCAATTTTTGACTACCTCTTGATGTCTGCTAGAGTGTAACAAGGCTAAATATCATTTTTATTCTAACTACATGAGGTTCAAGAGGTGGGATTATATTAGACCATTAGTTTTTAGGCACACTTTTGTGAACAAAATTTTAGGGATATTTAAATTTGTTGGGAAGATTAGATCTTCACCATGTACCAGATGACAGGGGAGTTCCCCAAGGTAGAATTGATCCTAATTCTATCTGACCATAAAACAAATTTAAGCATGTTATTCTAATACCTTGGGTTTCTTCCTAGAATATTCTTAATTACATTTAGTAAATTATTAATCATGAACTCATATAACCCATTACCTTATGGTTAATGACTTAAATATAACTTAAGAGTTACCTAATGATCATAATCCCATTCAATAAATTATATAGAGAAAAATCAAGACCATTGTCATATACCAATGTGGTGGTCATACCAAACCTTGTGTCAATGTGTTCCTTCAAGAATTAAATGAATATGATAGTGGTGTAGTTCTTGAATTGTTGAGCTTCAGTCTTGTGAGTGCAATAATCCATCACTATAATGATGATTTTGTGGCCAATAGATGAATTGGCATTGATGGAACCCACAAAGTCCAATCCCCACTTAGAAAAGGGCCAAACTTCAATGATCGGTAGTAGGAGCATAGCCATGGTGCATTTATAAAATGGAGGAACTTAGTAGGTGTGGTAATTCTTAATGTGAATATGAGAATATTTGAAAATATGTATCTAATATTAGCCTAATAATAGTATTTGGTGAGTGGTAGTATTACTTGAACCATGCTCAGTTCTATATTTCCCATGGAAATATTTATGTATTGTAGTTGTTTCCTCTTTACTAAGGCATATAAAATATATGCCTTCATGGTTTCTCCTAAAGAGTATGCCATATTTTATCATTAAGTGGTTAATCCTTATACATAGTGCTCTATGCTAGGTGGAATTTAGCCTCCTTAGACACTCATTGTTTAATAAATATCTAACTATGTCCATGTACCAATCATCATATGTGATGTCATGCACCAAGTACTATTGACAAATAATTTAGGGATCTATCTCAATGATGGTTTTATAGAGTCCTTACCCCTAAACAATCTTCATTAACTAAATCTTTAGGTCAAACTCATAGAGTATGGTAAACCATTTAGGACAGCTCTCTTTCTATTCATTCTACATTGATAGGGCCTTCATAGCTAGATCAGTTACCACAACAAACACCTTGATACACAAAATGTAATGTCTAAACATTTTGATGGACTTGATAAAAGTGAAGGTTGGTTTATCAAATTTGGAATATCTAAGATTATAATTACTAAGTGGGATGGTCATGAAATACCTTAGCCTTTCATCTCCCAACTCTTTATTGTAATTTAACATGATAGCCATAGAGTTTTTTGATGTAAATGAGTAGAGGTGGAAAGGTTGTGTGTTTTCTAGGCTAATGAGTACAGGTGTGTTATTAATGCTAAACTTGACATAGTTAATGTACATATTTGTTTAAATAAACCAAATAACCTTGGCATCCTTCTTTAGCATGCTATTAAGTAGTTTGTTATCTTAACAAAACCTAGCATAAATTTTCTTATGAAGTTGATCTTGAAGAAACTCTTAAGTTATTTCTTAGTGTTGGGCTATGGGATTTTTAAGATCACATCCACTCTATCAAGATTTATAGATATTCCCCTCTTAGAGATATAATTTATTAATATATTTCCTTTGATTATCCTAAATATACACTTCTTGGGATTTAATGAAATCTGATGGTCTCTACATCTCTGTAGCACTTTCCTTAGGTCATTTACATGATCTGATCTCTTCTTGGAGAATATTATGAGGTACTCCATATACACAAATATGCACTTAGCCATTAATTATTTAAATTTAATATACATATCCCTATAAAATGTGGTGCTTGCATTAATATATCCAAAAGGCATTATTTTATATGCATAGGTTACCCACTTGGTAATAAAAGTTGTCTTGATTTTGACTTCATAATTTACCACCACTTGATTATAAAATAAATACCCATCCATAAAGGACATCATTTTGGGCATGGTTTAAATCACCTCATATAATGAATTCAATGGGTAGTTATCCTTTTTAGAGGATTTTTTAAGGTTATGGAAATCAATAGATAGTTTTATATCCCCATTATATTTCCTCACTGATATTAGATTTGTCTTCTATGAAGAATGTTTCACCAAGAATATGATCCTTCCTACCATTAATTTATTCACTTCTTTAAGAATCAAAGGCTCTAGAAGTGGATTCAAAGTTCTTTATCTTTGCCTAAACAACTTGACTCTAGGATTGATGGGGATTGTGTGGATGAAAATAGAGGTATCGAAGACCTTAATATCTTCCTATCTCTATGCTATCACATCTTTAAACTCTTAGAGAGTTTGTGAAAAGTCTACCTTCTCTTATAGTATGTAAATGGTTCCTAAAACCACATTATTATCTTCATTTACACCACCCAAATTATGATTATCAAATTACTTACCCTTGATAGGGGTGGATTCATTATTTTGCTCATGCTAATCCATATCAAATAATCATTATAGCTAAATCATTCCTTTAGGTATGTTATTCATTTTCAAGTTTATTACCTCACATTCATCTAATTCAAAGTCTTCTAAACCATATTAATCTATTATCTGATCCACAAATACTTCATTTTTGGTGATGAATTCTAGAATATGTTGGTTATCATTAAAGACTTCAAATTCTACAATGTTATCTAGGACTGAGGGGGTAAATATTATCTCTTTTAACAATCCACACATTCTTGGAAGGGAAATTAGTTTCAAGGTACTCAAAGAAGTGGCCAATACCTATGTTGTATAATTTATTTACTTAGGTAGTGTCTAAATTCCAAAGACATTAAAGTCTTTAATCAAGTTTCAAAGTTTTCTATGATACCTATACAAGTGTTTATCATCACAATAATATTGACTTCTTACCTATCTAACTACCAAGTTAGAGTCACCCAATACATTGATACTATTTACTTTCTCTCTAGGGGAAAATATAAGACCATGGACCAATGATTCATATTTAATCATGTTATTTGTGTAATTAAACTATAGATGGTATATGACCATATAATACTTCCCTTTTGGATTAATTAATTTGACCCCAACACCACATCCATTTTTAAACTTTGAACTATAAAATTCTAAGGTCCACAAGTCTAATACAATTACTTATGTTGGATAATTGTGTAGGGATAATATTGTTGTCACATTTACATCATTAAAAATAGTGTAATTTAGACCATCATCCCTAATTGTGTTATTGATTTGATTCATTTGTGAAGAAAATAAACATTTTTTACTTTTGTTTGACTTGACACACTTTAGGATATCATATGCGAAGGTGATATTTGGTAAGGATACTAACTTAGTATCTTCACCAAATTCTTCATCCAATAGATCCAAATCTTCCACCTCTAGGATATAATGCACATTGAGCATGTTAATAGAGAGGGCATCATGCATTCATTCATCTTTGTTCAGTAAATACACTTCCGTTTCATATTCCCCATATAGTATCTCTTTTTTTTATTATACTCAATGATCATATGAACCACTTGAGCTTATCATATTATTCTAATTTGGATGGGGAAACCATGAAAAAGTAGCCACATATGGCTACAATTAGTTGTTGCATAGTCATTTAGAGTCCTTGACTAGTCTTGACTCAGCAGTATGTCATAATCATCTAGGATATCCACCACTTGGATTATAAACCAAATTCATGTAGACATTTTTCATCTCCGAAACTACCTTTACTTCTATTTTATCTAGTTGGACAACCTTATAGTTTGACTTCACCAATATTAGGACAAACTACTAGTATATGGCATAAGATATGACATTCCCAAAAACACCTAAACCAACCATATATCTATGTAAGTTTTTGATAAATGTCTTAACTATTGAAAGAAAGGGAGGATTTTCAATATTATCATTTTAGAGAGCCAAATTTGAATGATAAATTATGTAGGGGAATCTTAGGAATGCTAAAATTTGGTCTAGGATGTATTTTAGAGTCATGTTTGTAATTGAAATTTGAATTTGAGTCCAAAATAAGTTTCCCACCAAAGACAATATTTTAAATTTGCAATATGTTTAGGTGGTCTAAGTGAGTGGTAATAATATGTAATGATGAAAATGTTGTAATAAACCTTTTAAGGTCTAGTGAAAGGTCCTTTAAGTTGGTTATGAATACATATGTTAATAAAGTGTTTGAGGTAGCAGTTAGGAAGTTCACCACCCTCCATGGGTGAAAAGAATGTGGAAGTTATTTAATCAATAAATGGTTACAAATTCATGTTTTAAGAGTTTAGATCATATGTAGGAAATAAATAGTCTGTGTGTGGTTCAAAATAGGTCATAGGAGGAGAAAATAGGCCAGACACTGTTGAAAGGAGTGAAGGTCTACCAAGATAAGCTATAGGAATATGTAAGTCTGTTATTAATGAAAAAATCTTAAAATGAATACAAAATGTGATAGATGAGTTGATTTTAGTGTGTATTTACTTTTAGAACTAAGGATATAGAAATTCATGACTAAGTTTGCTTACCTTGAAAATTTCTAGAATTGTTGTGTGAAGGATGATCTAGTGGGGATTGTGACTTTGAAATGGAATATGAATTTGTGAATATTTGTTATATTCATCAAAATACTTTTATATTTAAAAATTTATTTCATTTCATTATGTTGATGTTATACCTTATTAGGATTAGCATGCATAGGTAGTAGGTAAGTATAGATTGACAAAGAGTATATTAAATGTATTATAAGAAGTGTTTTTGTTTTCATAAGTTCAGTGGAAAATAATACCCTTATAAACCTTGATTATATATTTTCAAAGAAGTTTGAAGGTCTAAATCCTTGAAATAGTCTATACAAACCCTGTGTACTTCATTATTTCCTTGATCAAACAAACCTTCATAACCATCAATGCTAGTAAAAAATGTGGTAATATCACTTTATGTGTTTGGAAACATGTATTATTTATGTTCATAAAGGATTTGATTTTATCCTTAGATGTTTCATAATTATTGAATGAAATCCAAGAGTGAGACCTATTGAAAACTTGTAAACACACAAAAAGGGTTAGAAGATTAAAGTAGAGGATGTAAAAAAATAATGTAAATAATGGATTAAGATTTTTAAATATTTTATATGGTTTAATTGAAAATACAAATATTTAACAAACCCTAATTGGTAAGGGTAAAAATCTTGTTAACAAACCCTTGTATACTATAATAGTATGCATAGTGAGACCCAAATGTTCCTAAAAAGCTTTAACAAAGGAAGTAAAATGAAATTTAATTGATTGAAAAGGGTGAAAATGAGGTAAATGGACCTTAGTAATGGGTAATAGAAGTTTTAAATATAATCTAATGTATGAAAATAAATTTAGACACCTCTTAGGTCCTAAAAGTCTCATAAAACGTTGCCTAGGGTTTTCACTTGTAAATCAATTTTGTGAGAAAATGAACTAGTGGAAAAAAATATAATTTAGGTCATTAGGGAGGTATTCATCTTGGATAATATATATTAAATTTTATGTTTTTGTTACATGTTTTTATGTATAGTTTTGGTGGCACTATGTATTGCGTTAGCAGATAGAGGCCTAAAATGTCTAAATAGAGGCAAAGAAACATTTATAAAAAAGGTAAAAAGGTTGAGTTTGGTTGTAAAAAATTCATAAATATATCCTCAAGGATATATGGTATATGAAATATGGGATATTTTCCCCAAATACCTCTGTATAATTCTATACAAAGAGGATTTGTCAAACAAAAAGGCTAATAACCCTATCTGCCAAGGTGTGTAGAGTTTGGGAAAAAGAGTAAGTTAATGATTAAAGAGATTGTTGTTATGTCAAAAGTTTATAAATGGGTTAAAGTATAATTTTTAAATAATTCAAATACCTTAAACTAATCAAGAACCTAAGAAACATTACATGATGTATGAATCAATGAGCCATTACGAGTGAAGTGAATCATTGAATAAGAGAAGTGAGGGAAAGTGTTTACTTCTCTACATCATTTTGGTATCAGATCTATCTAGATGATTGGGGAAAAGTATATACTTGATTATTACATGGCTCATATTTAATTTTACAAGTTGTTCAAGAATTTGTAGGTAAGCAAGCAAAGAGGTAGTTTACAAGGAGTCTTGTTGAAAGATAGAGCTAAGAAGGCAGATTAAGAAAGGTATGAATTACTTTGTGGTTTATTATTTGGTATTGATGCATTCATGATGGTATGTGATAGGTGATTAAAAAAAACAAGTAAATATTTTGGTGTTAAATCCTGAATCAAGAGATATATTAACAAGCTCAAAAGAGATCAACTCACAAATAGAGCTTAAGAAAGAAAAAATAGTCCTAGTGTGAAGTACAAGAGGTGGAAAGGCCCTATTGAGGTCTGAGATAAAATTGAAGGGGTTAAAAGTGTGAAACAAAATAAGGTGTTCCAAGTGAGTCCAATAAAGGAGGAAGAGTATGTACCCAAGTGAGGTACTAAAGATTAAAATGAAAGGAGAGGTAGAAATAAAAGTAAAAAATATGGCTAGATTTGATTGCCATAGTGAGAGAATGATGGAAATAGATATAAGATAAATGAAGGATGAATTATCAAGGATGGAAATAGAGTTAACACATATTTGGAGTGTATATAGTCTAAGATGTGGAATCAAACTTAGAAAAGGAGTCAAGTGTAGATTTATAGAAAGAATACAAGAGAGCGAAAACTAGCAAGTAATGGAACATTTAGAGAGACAGTTGAAGATGTCAACACAAATTTCCATGGAAGAATAGAGAGAGGTAATTGGACCTTAAATTTTTCAATATAAAATTTATTTTTCATGGTTTAATGTAGGTCAAAAAATGGGAATTGAATAAAACAATTGGGATGAAGAAATTGATTGGACAATAGTCTATAAGGAAGAAGAAGCTAATGAATGGAAAAGTGAAGGTAAAAATAAATATTAAGTGTTTTTATACCATGAATATGGTGAAAGAATTGATGAATAAGAGTGGAATAAATGAAAATCAAAGATTAGGTGAAAAATAAAACACAACATTCGACATAAAGACAACAAAGCTAGACCAACAAGGAAAGGGAATAGAAGGTAATGCATTGAATGCAAATTTTTATGAATATTATGAAGATAATAATGATATTTTTTATAAATATATATTATGTTTATTTTATTATTACATTAGAGTAGTGGAGAAGCAATAAGCACATGAATTGCTTGAGAAAAGTGTTGAATAAGTTAAGGAATAAGTGACTAATTTACCAGTCCATGAAGAGGAGAGGCAAAGTAGTGAGTTGAGTGATTGGATAGTCAAAGAAAGATCAAATGTAGTGGATGATAGAATAAAATATGATTTTTCCAAGAATAATATGAGAAAATATGAACCATTAGAATAGATACCAAATAAGTAACAGAGTGTAATATCAAATAGGTATGTTGATGAAGAGGTAGAAATAGAACTGATAGAAGATACAATAGATAAGGAATGGAAACTTTATTTTAATAACACAAATATCGAAGAGTATTATGAAAGAAAACAAATAAATAAGGATAAGTATAGGTATAAATAATAGTATGAGAAGTAATATAAGAAAGAACAAAGGATAACATGGATGAAGAAGCAAAGGCATAGGTGTGGAAGCAAAGAGCATACACATTTGTATGAACATTTGAATGAAGAATAATATGGGTGTCAAGGTATACTTTACACTTGGGATTACGATGAAATGGTATCTTAGGAATTATCAAATCTTGTCTATGATGTGTCTTAGAGTCATGTTTGTAAGTGAAATTTGAATTTGAATCTAAAATCAATTTCCTATCAGAAGGGATTTTTAATTTTTCAAGATGTTTAGGTGGTATAAGTTATTGGTAATGATATGTAATTATAAAAATGTTTAAATATACCTTTTAAGATCTCATGAAAGGTCCTTTAAGTTTATTATGAATACATATGTTGAGAGAGTGTGTGAGGTGGTAGATAGTAAGTTCGCCACCCTATGTGGGTGAATGGAATGTAGAAGATTCTTGAATCAAGAAATGGATACAAATTCATTTTTTAAGAGTTTAGATCATATGTAGGAAATATATAGTGTATGTAGGGTTCAAATTAGATGATAGGAAGAGAAAATAGGGCACACATTATTGAAAAAAGGAGTGACAGTCTGCCAATATAATCTATAGGACTGTGCAAGTCTTCTTGTAATTAAAAAAATATTCATATGAATATAAAAGGTGATATATGATTTGATTCTAGTGGCTATTTGAAAATTTTTACATGTTAATAGTTTTATTTTAGAACTAAGCATAAGAAAATTCATGACTAATCCTACTTACCCTACACATTTCTATAATTATTGCATGAAGGATGATCTAGTGGGGACTATGCCTTTGAAATGGAATATGAATTGGTGAATATTTTTTATATTCATAAAAATAATTATGTATTTCAAAATTTTGTTTCACTTCATTTCATGATGTTGATGATATACCTTGTTGGGATTAGCATGTATACGTAGTAGGCAAGTACAAATTGATAAAGAGTATATTCAGTGTATTATAAGAAGTGGTTTTGTTTTCATAAGGTTAATGGAATAATATTAGACCATTATGAACCCTGAGTAGAGATCTGGAAAGAAGGTTGAAGGTATAAATCCTTAACAAATTATATACAAACCATGTGTACTTCATTTTTTCCTTGATTAGACAAAACTTCATAACCATCAATGCTGGTAGAAAGGGTGGTAATTGTACTTTATACATTTATAAATAGGTATTATTTATTTTCATAAAGGATGTGATTTGATCCTTAGTTGTTTCATAATTATTGAATGAAATCCTAGATTGAGACCTTTTGGAAACCTTTAGACATATAAAAAGGGTTAGAAAAGTGAAGTAGATGATGTAAGGAATCATTGTAAATCATGGATTAATATGTGTAAAGATTTTATATGATATACTTAATAATATAAGTAGTTGACAAACCCTAACTAGTAATTAAATGTTAAAATATTGTTAACAAACCCTTGCATATTGTAATAGTATGCATAGTGAGACCCACATGTTCCTAAAAAGCTTAAACAGAGGTAGTATATTGACATTTCATTGATTAAAAAGGGTGAACATGAGGTAAATAGACCTTAGTAATAGGTAAAAGAAGTTTTAAATCCCCTTAAATTCTTAGAAACAAATTTAGACACCCCTCAGGTCATGATAGTCTCACACAAAACCTATATAGGGTTTTAACTTGTACATCTAGTTTATGAGAAAATGAACTAGTGAAAAATGATATAATTTAGTTAGAAGGGAGGTATTGATCCTAGACAATAGATTTTCATTTTTATTTTATGTTTCTATGTGTTTCCTTATATTTTTGGTGGCACTATGTATTAAGTTAGTAGATGGATGCCTAAAGAGTATAAAAAGAGGTAAAGAAACTTCAAGAAAAGGGGTAAAAAGGTTGATTTTGGTTGTGAAAACTTCATAAAGAGATCCTTAGGGATATAGGATATAATTAGTGGATATTTTCCCCAAATACCTCCATAAAATACTACACAAAGAGGATTTGTCAAACAAAAAGGCTAGTAACCCTATCTACCAAGGTGTGTAGAGTTTGGGAAAAAGATTAAGTTGATGATTAGAGAGATTGTTATTTTTTTATAATTTTATAAAGACAGTCAAGTAGCATGTTTAAATAATTCAAAAACCTTAAACTAATCAAGGAACCTTAGAAACATTGCATGATGTATGAATAATTGATCTATTGTAAGTGAAGTGAATCATTGAATAAGAGCAAGTGAGAGAAAGTGTTTACTACTTTACATCAAGAAACATTAGTAGAGTCTTTCCATTTACTACCATAAAAATATTTTAAAAACAATTATCTTTGATTATAAATTTAAAGCAACTCATACATAGTTATATTGGATTTAGTTTTCTTAATATCCTTGACTATATCATAACTAAATTTTGTATTATCTGGTTACTTATTATCTATATTATACATGGTATATTTCTAGGTGGATAAAAATTTGGAGGTCCTTTGGGTGGAAGAAGATTATCACCTAAATTCACATTAGGTGGAACCTGAGTGTTATTACAAGGAGTAGAGGTGGTTAATAGGTTGGTTGAATCCCTCTTTATTTGGTAATTGGTCCCTCTATATAACTATCTAAAAGCAAGGACCCCCTATAAGTTATCCTCATACTCATTCTCATTCTCAAAGGAAAAATTGTAAGTGTCTAACACAAAATCCATGTCTAGGTTCCCCATCTTAGTTCTGGTTGTCACTAGGAGTAGGCATGATTTACATGTTATCCACTTCTATTTGAAATATGTTTAAAGTTGTTATGAGTTGTGTGAAGTTGGTTTATATGTGGTCTCTAGTATTGTGTAACCTAAACCAAGTATTTAAGGCTAGGTCTATGAAATTCATAATATGGGGGGCATCATAGTTATGATTACCACCACCAAGGGGGCTTGGAACATTCCCATTATTTGGCCAAGAATTTCATTTCCTATTGGGTCTTGGAAATTTAAATTCCTACCCTGAGACTAGTTATTATAATTTTGAATAGAATTTTGAGGCCCCTACCTATGCAGGTTAGTCACATCATTAGATATCTTCTGAAATAATTGTTTGAGATTATTTACTTTTGAATCTATGATAACATTGGGTTGGTTAGGTGATTGAGGTTGTAGGATATCTATAGGTGCATAGGTGTGAGTGTTGAAAGCCTATACTTGGGTTTTTAAGTAAGATGGAAGGTCCATTTGGGTGCTTCAAGATACAATTTCTCCACTAGTGGTTGGCATAATAGTAATGTTATTTTAATCCATTAGGATCAATTATTGGTTGTTTGTCTAGGAAACTACATGGTTGGGATACACGTAAGGCAGACCATTAGGATAATAATTCATTGGAGTCACATTGTAAACTAGATTAGGTCTTACATGTAGGGCTCATTAAAAGTATTCATCAGTGGAATATGTTATTTCAAGTATTGTTTAATCATTAGTATTTGGTTATATAGATCTAGTTGACCCAATGAGGGTAAAGGGCCAACTCCATAGCCTTATAGAATCATTTGTTACTCAATGTTTAAAACTTAATTATAGGACAAATATAAAAATGTTAAGGATATCAAGGTCCTATTAAGTATCATAGGAGTCATTAAATCCAAAATTCTAAAGTAGGTTTATATGGTAGTTGCTTTAAATTAGGTGTAAGGGTCCCTTAAAGTTAGTACAATTTGTGGAACCGATCATTGAACATACTCATGGGCTCATTATGTTACCTCTTATTAGCAATGAATTGATGATATAAGACTATGAGGTCAATGATAACTCTAATATGGTTCACAAACATAGATTCTAACTTATCCACGTAGTAATAGACCTAGTGGGTAATCCAAGATACCAAACATACACTACTTATCACAAGGAGTAGTGAAACCATCTATAGGAAACATCTTCATGTTGGAATTAGGTTATAATTAGATAATATTTAAAGGCTTAAATATGTTCATTCATAATTTAGACACCTTCCATTATGAACTTAGGACAAAACAAATCTATATTTTTAGACAAATTATGAGCTAAATCTTAGATAATTAGAGGAAAAAATCCTCCTTATCTAATCTAGTCCATGTTTTCCATTGGTAAAGGCTTGGAGATAACAAATTTATTAAGCAAATGGATAAATACAATGATCATATAATTAGTGTCAACTATATGGGCTTGAATTTCCCTTTCCCATTATTAACTCTCGGTTTTGAAATTCTATGGTTAGGGATTTCCAAGAGCTCTACATTATCCCCAATAGATTTTGATCAAGTGTTAATTATTCTACTTAAGATATTAATATAATCTTTAGCTTAGTGGTATATATGGGTTTTAAAATTCCTTAGCTCAAGTTTTCAACTAATGAATTAAAATCCTTTTATTATTAGAACATATTTATGGAGGTTTTGACATGTAACCAATAATTAGGTAAAGGGGTTATTAATACCTTGACTCTCTTTAAAATAGAATCAAGTGAACAAGTCACCCTAAGGTCTTGGTACATAGGGTAACCCAGTTGGCTCATTATTACCATACCATGTCAAGGGGGTAAGTTTAATGATTTGAATTAAGATAATTTAATCTAACTAAAGTATCTAATGGTTTTTAGGATTACATGATGTAAATCCTTTCACAAGTTGACTTCTCTCATGATTTTATCATGTCTAATAATGCAACATGCAAAAACCATGAAAATATTCTAAGATAGAATGATAAAAGTAACCAAGATAGATAGTTGAATTTAGATTATTATATCGCTAGATTAAACTGATTATAAAGAAAAGGCAAAATATTAGAGTTAGAGAGGTAGAAATTCTTGTTATAAACACAAGTGAGCTTTGATCTATCTAGTTGAATAAATCCCCATTTAAACCTATTTCTAGTTGAGCCATATTTAGCACAACTCTAACTAAATATGGTGTAACAATATGGGAGAGATAATGATCATAAGAAAAAAGGGAATCACTACCATAAAAAGGCATAGAGAATGACCACTTAGACTTGAAAATATTCTAGTTATATAAATATTCTTTTTTATTAACAATACTAATAACTCATATAATCATTAAATGCTCAAAAAAAAACTATGTAATTAAAATCTAAAATGAAGAAGGGAAGAAATTATAATAAGAAAGTAAAAAAACATCTAGTTCTATCTATCACTTTCTACAATCCACATAGATCCAACCCCTATTGTGGCATAATAGCTGATATTAAATAAGAACATGGACCTAATGAGTTAAAAATTAAGTTAAAATTCAAATTCATCCATTAATGGGGGTAGTTGAAACAATATTTGAAATGGCATACCCACTCACATTCCATTAGAGGTGAATCCTAGTCTACTACATCATGAAAATATTAGGGCCAAATCTAGACCAAATCAAGAATGAATGTTGATAGGGAATTTAGTTTAGATTACATTGGGATATCCATCCACCACATCTTATGTATTTAGATCCATGACTCATAACTATTTTAATGGATAAATGGGTCTTCAAATTGAAGCTAATGCTTTACAAGTTGCACAACCAACATGTAATTTACTTTGACAAGCCACTACCATGAAAATTCTCCTCACTTTACTATTAATTTACCCTCATAGTGTGGTTGGATCTACCTATATGGGCCCCATTATAACACTTAGTAAAATCCCTGATATCATGTGTTTTTTGATGATTTTTATGGCTATACAAGTTGTTAAGTTTAGGCTCATGCTTTATTGGTTGTGTAACCAATGTGTCCTTACCTTCGATAGGTTTTATTACCATGTGTCTTCTCCTCACTTCTATGTTACTTGGTTGAATCTTAAAGTTCATGTTGATTATTCCTTTTTTCATGAGGTGAGGTTTCACCATGAATCATAATTTCATTCACCCATTACCCTTACATACTACTCTTCTTTCACATACCCTCGTGGGGTTACAGAGCATTAGGATTTCACCATGTAGTAACATCTCAATCATCTATTTGTTTGGGTTTTTGACATAATTTATGGGGTATATAAAAATTTATAGATGAATGAGTAGTAATATTTCACCATATGGCATCATCCTGCTCAACTGTTTGTTCTTTTGCTTGGATCTTTACTGATGTGGAAACTCACTAGGTAAACTTCACAAAACATTGACTAAGTCTATGAAATACTCTTGAATATATCTAAGACTATAAATAGATTGATATATGGAATATGGTAACCCTTTATAAAATTATCTATGTCTTTAAAGGCTTATTTGGTAGATTTAGGCCCACAGAGCTGTATAAATTTTCCACGTTGAACAACAAATGTTCTATGTATCTATAGGTAAAGAAAAAATAAATCTCAATCGATAATATTTGATTTAAAATCCAACAACTAAGTAATTTTGAATAAAATGGTAAAGGTGAAATATAAAAAGTAACTAAGTATATAAAATGATAATTGCATAGTGACTTTGTCATTTGATCAATCCACAAGCCAATTTTATTCATTTTAATGAAAAGTTACTAAGTAAAAGGATAAATTGTTATAATCACTTAGCCATTTTGAATCAAAAGGAATTAAAATGGGTTATATTTCTTAGGAAAATAATCAAGAAAACTCTAAAAAGTTAGATAGTTTGTATAAACCTAAGGTTAAATAATATAAAGGGGAGCTATATTGAAACAAAAGTAA
Organism: Torreya grandis; assembly: GCA_037957365.1. Lineage (NCBI taxonomy): Eukaryota > Viridiplantae > Streptophyta > Pinopsida > Cupressales > Taxaceae > Torreya > Torreya grandis. Next base: position 847,376 of record JARHVA010002851.1, read on the forward strand.
AAAAACATACTAAGACTTAGTAGACTTATGCAAATTTAGGTATTAACATCAAAGGAGCCTAGGACGTGAATTTCCATGCCATTTTTTTCGTAATTTAGAGTTAATTTTGTAGGATTGGATAAAATAAAGAAGCACATTCAATTTTAAATCTTCACATTTCACAAAATAGAAATCATCCCTAAGAAAGCTGATTTAAACCAATAACCACAACAAACTCCTTAAGGAATAAGACCAAACTTTAAAGAAAAAAAGGAGGGTCCCCAGTTTTAGTCTAAAAATTGGGTGTGTTGTGTAATAAATAATAAGTTGAATCATGTACTCCTCCTAATTCTTCTCATTCTCATAATTTATCCATAGAGATCATATGTAAGGAAGTCCTTGCATGAATCTCTATTAATATTAATGATACCATGATAAGATCTAGATGTCAGCTATAATAAGACTTATCAGATTTGATTGATGATTTATGTCAAGGTATATATCAAAATTTGTAAACACATTTTTGTCTAAAATATGATATTATATTTCAAATTTTTTATTTGATAGGGTGAAAGTTAGGTTTTATAGGGACCCAAAACCACAATTTTAACCAAGAAGTAAATACAAACCAAAAAAGGAGCTAAACATAAATAGGCCACATAGATCAACCTACCACTAAACTTCAACAAAAATTAGGACCCGAGAACAACATAACTCAATATATTATATTTCACATTATCATATGATTGAATTTGATATTTACATTTCATTAACCATAGTGGCAATGCCTTGTTATTTATATCTCACATATATCATGATTCTATTTGAGTATTTAGTGCCTTAGTTTTTTGTATTTACTTCACATTTGTGCCATTTTATACTTATTATTATTTCCTTATGTTTCACCCTTTTGGGAAATTAAATATTAAGGGTTAGGATGAATAGTAAATTAAAAAATGAAATAACCTAGTTCTAAAATAAGACCAATTAAATAATTAGTTTATGATATTCCATTTTAGTGTTGAATTATGAAAATATTAAATATATAAATTACAATGTAAAATAGTATTTTGATTGCATAATGATGAAGAAGAAATTATGCTTAGATTATTTAATGATGCATAGAGAAATTTGAGATATATAGGTGTAGAAACAAGATATTTGATGTTCAAGAACCAATCATTAAATTTTATTAATATTCTTTTTGGTTACTTGGTAGCTTGCATCACCCTATGGAAATTTGTGTTGATGATACTATCTGAATCCCAATATAATTATCATGTACAGAATGTTCATAATATCAAGATGTGGCTGACTCATTCTTTCTAGGTTTTATGTCACTTTTCATCTAATATATGTAGATCTTGTACACATGTTATTTATGATTGTTTATATTTCAAATCCTATATATCCACATTAGGTTAGGTTACCTTATGAAAAAATGGGTTAGTGGGTTCATCATGTTGATATGACCTCAAAGATCTATTTGTAAATGAGTTTTGACTACATAGCCAATACACCAAAGAGGGCCTTAAAACTACCTCCCGTATCTATGGGAATGTGTGTATGTAAGGGTGAAATATACAATATGATAATACATGTAGTGATCTAGATTTTAAATTGATAAATATGGCTCATTGGTTGCCTGTTGAGTGCCTTAGACTTATAGTATGACTACTATTATGATTGACATGCAAATATGAATGAATAGGGAAGAATAGTTTAGATGTGAAATTTATTGATTAAGCTTGAATATGTAGTTTTCATGGTAATTGATAAATGTATAATGATTATGATATTATTTGTATTTATAATAGATATTTTTCAATAATCCTTATGGAGTGGTTAATGACATTATTAATCCAACCCATATACTTTGAAATATTTTTAAATTTGAGAAATTTTAGGGTAATTACACTTGTGTTCGATTAATGACACTAGCATTGAAACTATTATACTACCATGAAAAAAAATATCTAGGATGAAGGAAATATTTTTATGTTATGTAGATTACAGTGAAGGATGGATATCAAATTCTAAATGTTATGTGGTTATAGGTGATCTATATAATAAGAGTAATCAAGGTTGGTGTTGGTGGTCCATTTGGCACAACACATGAACCCTAGGATGAAATGAGGATATTAAAGGATTAATTGGTGAGGATTACCATTTTTCCCTTTTACCTCTCCTAAAATTAAGTCATCTAGACATATACTTCCCTAAGGTCACTATCTACTAGGTTATGATGAACTAGATACCTCGGTTGGATGATAAAATTTGTTCCATATAAATGGCCTATTAGGAGTACACTCTAAAACTTATGAAATAAAATTTGGTATTTATTTTATCTAAAATAAATAACTCATTTATATTTATTAATGAACTTGTTGTTAATTGTCACTTATCTTCACTCTACTAGTTTTAACAATGTGTAAAAGAAGACAAGTGAAAGGATGAACATGTAGTCCAAATAAGGGTTGAACAACTGACCACAATTTAGACTATTCTGAAGTTAATATAAAAAAGAGATGAAAATAAAATAAAAAGAGAGAGGGTAGAGATAAATAAAACATAAGATCACTTTCTAATGAGGAATATTTTGGCTATGTTGAATAGATAAATATATCAAGAAACAAGTATTTGTTTACCTAGCATAAGACAATAAGAAAGTGGAAATGGTGTAGAGTTCTCAGGGCCAAGTAACTATGTATATGAGGGGAAAAAATTCATCATAGGTATGTATAAATAATGATTATTATTCCTAGATATTTCATATAAAATGTAATTAATGGAAAAAATATAAGATTCATCAATACTTAGATGAGTTACATAAAAGGTTTTCAAACATACTCCACTCATGCAAAGAGAAAAAAATAAACAAATAAATAATAATTACAAGAAATGAAAATTCCATATCCCTCTATTCTACCCATAATTCTCAATGGACCAACCCCTCTACATCCTTTGAATAATCTTATATACATGATTTATTCCATTGAGTTATAAAACCAACCCACATATTGGTGGTGTGACCCCTTAATCAAATGTTACCATTTATGTTCAAATTTGAATTTGGAATTGCAAAATCTTGAAATAAATATCAAGGACATGCTCACTAAGTTTTGAATTGAATTTTGGGAGGCTTAAATCACTAAATATATCCTTGATATGGTCAGTTGTCCATACTCTATTTAGTAATGACCTTACATAATTAAGACATCACTTTATCATTTATGTTATTATTTTGTCCCAATGTGATTCCAAATATTATAGTTAATGCCACTATATAATTTTTTTAGGAAGATATGTCACATGGTTTCCTTCACTACTATAAAATAATATAATTCATGAATTTAATAATTTGATTAGAATCACAATCTAATTTCTAGATCTTGATGGCCTAGACAAGCAAGATGGGAATCAAGTTTAGGCTCTAATATTATTTTTGGTAGCCCACATATATTCCTTGGTAGGGTTTCTCCATATATCTACTTATCCCTATTAGATAAATATAAAATGTCTATTACATGCCAAGGTCCTACTAGGCAGTGACTTTATGTTAACTCATGACTTGGTAGAGGGTTCAAATTGTCTTGTCTTTTCTTTTACCATGGAGGAGTGGTATCTTAATAAGTGGAGATTATCATTATATTAGATCTTAACATTTTATCACTCATTTTTCATTATCTTAACTACCATGGAGCCTCTAGATTATGCCACATGCCATCATATTGGGGACTCCCTTGATCTCTCCTTTTTCATACTCATCTTTCTTAACTTAGGCCTATGGTGAAGTAGGATTATGTCATGTGGAATCATCTCATTCACTCAAAAGGTTAATATTTTTTCATTATGTCTAGATCATTAGAGGGACTTAGAAACTAGGATTATACCACTTGGCATGATCCTAAGATCCTAAAGGATTGAAGGGTGAGATCTTTTTTTGAAGTGCTCTATAGTAGGGGAGCTCCAAGGTGTTCATTGGTTGTTAGTCCTCAAATAATATAGGGATGAAAAAAAATAGACATTAATATTTTAATAAATAAGATGTTATAATTTAAATTCCTCAATTTTAATTAAAAATTGGCTTAGTCTAAAAGTCTAAAAATAAATATGAAAAAACTTATAAAATTAATAGTTAAAAATGGCCTTCCACCAAATACACAGTTAAACCACTTAACATATGAAATGATTGAGTCTTAAAATAAAATAAAAACTAAATACTATAAATTTTATGCCACTTAAGGGATGAATTAGACATTTAATCTAAATACTTAGGAAAATAAAAATAGCTCGAATAAAAGGTAAATCATCTTAGTTATATGATGGTCTTGACATGATAGATGACCATGAAATTTAAGCTTATGTAATGCTGGAATGGATGCCATCATGTCATCTAGTTGGTAATTCATGCCACAAAGCATAAATTTACACATCTAAGAACTAATTTAATATCTACATGGTCTAATGACCTATATGATCGTGATACAATGATATCTTGACAGTTGTTAAGATCTTGCTCAGTCACAACCTTGTTAAAAGGTTGGCAATAATATGGACCATCCTAGGGAGTGAGAAAATAATATCATGACACATGGCGTGATCCCATGGATATATAAGTTCTATTGTTGATTATAATTATATAGACTATCTCAAGAGCCTTGATAAGTAATATTACAACATGTAGAATGATCCTATGGATCTAGAAGGTCTTTGGTCTATTAATGAAACTGATGGGTCCCAGGTAAGTGGGGAAACTAGAGTACACCACATATCCCCATCCTAGGAACTTGAAAGGTCAAAGTAGAATGACTAAGTCAAAATAGACCAATAAAAGTGTGCAAGTGATAATTGGTAGCTCCTCGCTTTCCCTGGGACTAAGTATAAATTTAGGTGACCATTGGATCATGGGGAAACCAAAAGAGTCATTAAAATTTGAATATGAAGATTGCCCAAAATGGCTAAGGAATAAAATAAAGGTAAAATAAACAATCCCATGAATAAAATAGTTTTTTTCCTAACTTAAACCCAAAAGCCAAAACTAGTCCATTTTTCTAAAAGAGAATAAAACATATAATGACACCATGAAAACTTGGCCATTTTGACTTGACAACACATCAAAAATTAATAAAAACATGTGAATAAAACAATCCAAATTTTTAAAATTAAATTCAATTAATCCCAATTTTATAAAAAAAACTAAGTTATAAGGTAATTCAATATAAAAAATTAACCATTTTAGTTTTAAAAGGAGAATCTATGGATGAATTTATTAAAGAAAAGATCACAAAGATCCTCAAACCATTAGTTAACATACATAAATCTAAGGAAAAATGAAACAAAAATTGAAACTTAAAATGCATTTGAGAACATAATATTCAATAGACCAAGACTTATGAGCTTCTAGGTAAATTCAAATATATGTAACAATGAATCCCAAAATGGAATCTTTTAGACCAAGTGCATGTTATAGACACTTTAAGTTTAGACTTAGTTTAAAGAGTGAAAAAATATGACATTAAGACTAAATCCTTTAAATTTAATCTCCCAACTAGATGAATATATAAAACAAGCCCAAACATTATTAAAACTTAGAATTCCAAACTCTAAATCAAAAGGAGGTTCCATGATTTCATGAAGAAATTAGAGCATGTTGTGTAAGAAAAAACAAATAGTGAATATGCTATAAAGCACTCTTGATTATTTTAGAAAACTTAAATACTACCTACAACCTATAATGTTCCGTTTATCATATTTTTTAGAATATGAAATAACTTATGTAAATATATGCCATGAATTACTATAGAAATCAAATCAGACAATCTCACTAATCAGTGTATGCTTACGTGTTCATTTTATTCTTGAAATTTTGAAGGACTAGGTGTTGTAGTTAGGATAATAAATCTAATGAATTATAACCTAAAATAAATAAATATACATCACTCCACTACTATCCAGGAAAATATAGCCCTAACAAAGTTTCTTATGGTCCCACATAAATCCTTATTCCATTGTCATCCAGGCATCCATACCCCTGATAGAAGTTACTTAAATCACCCAAACCTTGATTTTTTAAATAATATATTTACTTTTATTTTCATTTTAATATTTATTTTTCCCAAGCATCTCAATCCTAGGTTGGGGACCACCATGGTAAAAAAAAACTATAATTACAATTATTTCACTTTTAGATCTTGGTTTCAATAATCTCATCGAGTTAAATTCATAGATCATTAAAGTGCTTCTTATGAAAGGTTTTGGGAGAATATGTTAAACAATTAGGTAGACCCTCAAAAAAATTACCAAAACATAAACTAATTCAAGATAAATGTAGACAGCTAAATATTTTGGAATTGATTTAAAGGAAGGATACAATACCACAATACTCTAAGTCCCCACACACTAGAATGTCATTTTTTCTACCTAATTATAGACTAGTCATTATTTATCATGTTATTTGTCTTCATGATCAATTCAGGTGTATTATATAGAAAGAAGCACAAAGTGATGTTTTTAATATGCCTAAATATGGAAGAAGTAGCTAGAATACTCAATGATTTCCATGGGAAATGTGGGATTGGTCATAGTTTAGGGAGTGCCATAGATCACCAAATACATATAATAGGCTATTAATACCCTCATGTTTTTAAGGATGTGCATAATTAGGTAGGCTATTAATATCTAACTATATACTATCCATTATTTATCATGTCATTATTTATATAAATATTAATCAACTTTAGATCCAAATTAAATTCTTGTAGGAGGGTCAACCACTTCCCATGTCACTTTCCTAACTTTTCTACATTAAAATTTCCTTAACAACTAGATCAAGCACAATAATAAATAGTTTCTTACATAGGATTTAATGTCTAATTTTTTTTACTAATTTTATCAAGGAATAGGCATTCTTATCAATGGTTGAGTATACAAGATCAACATTTTTAGTGGGACACTCGTAAATGAGACATGTCTCTCATCCTAAAAATTTTCCCTACATTATAATAGAAACACTTAAGTGTTCTAAAGTGAATGAATAGATGTATAATGGCTATGGTAGTCATGACTGATAAGCATTGGTGTGTTTAAAATTGATGTCTTGATTTTAGAAAAATATACTTATGCTTTAGTTTTCCATTCAATCTTAGTATCCTTATTTAAACATTTTTTTCAATTATAATACTATCTCTGCAAAGCCCAAGATGAAATATATTATAAAGTTTACTTTTCCAAGAAATGACTTAAGATATTTTCTACTACTAGGCAATGGGATTTTTAGAATGTCCACCACTCTTTCCAAGTCTATTGAAATACCTTTTTTGGAGATGTGACCTATAAATCTTCCCCTTCTTACCCTAAATATGCATTTATTCAATTTTAGGGATATTCCATAGTCTATACACCTTTGTAATATCACTCTAAATTATTTCATGTGGTCTCCTTTGTCCTTGGAAAAGACATTTAGGTCATCCATGTATATGAATATGCATCTACCAATAAGGTCCTTGAATGCAATATAATGGCCCATTAGAAAGTGGCACCCATATTGATTAGGATAAAAGGCATCCTTTAATATGTGAACATACCCCATTGAGTATTAAATTATGTCTTTATCCAATATTCATGGTTGATCATTACTTTATTTTAGCTTGAATATCCATAAATAAATGACATCATTTGAGAGTTGTTCACTATCTACAAGACTTCATTTCATGAAGGTAGTGGGTAATTATAATTTTTAGAGGCTTTGTTTATATTTATAAACTCCACATAGTGTTTAATTTCCCTATTATCTTTTTAAAAGGGAACTAAGTTGGATATCCATATTTAATACCTAATAGGATAGATGTTATTTTTAAAAATTAGGTTTTATGCTTATTTGAAAATTAAAGGCTCCAATAATGGACTTACCATTCTTTGCCTCTAGTGAAATGGTTTGACACCTATATTTATATGAATAGTATGTGTAAGGATGGAGGTGACAAATACCTTGAAATCCTTATAATTCCATGAAATAGTGTCACCAAATTATTTCAAGGCCTATATAATCCTTTGTCTTTCACTCTAAGTACAATTTGTGCCTAAAATCACATGTTTTGAGTCCCCTACATTACCCAAATTTCAATTTTGATGTGGAATGCATTTGGTAGGGTTTATTTTGTCCTTTCCACACTAATAGTCCATGAATAATATCCTATCTAATGACACCATGCTTTTTAGTTATTTGGTTTTCAAGTTTTTGAGCCCTTCTTCATTTAGTTTCAATTCCTCCCTATCATTTGGTCAATGATTTGGGACTAAAATATGGTGGTGTTGGTGATAAATTTGATGATATTTTGGTCATCATTTAAGACTTGGAAGTTTATGAAGTTATCTATAATAGATGGAGTAGATACAAATTATACTAAGAATCACCTCAATCTAGAGTTAGTTATGGGTTCCAAGGTACTTGCAACCATTGTAAATTCATCCAGCATATAATTATTTCTTAGGGCTATTGTTTGGATGTTGAATAAATTTAATTACTAAATAAATTTAAACACTCTATTGTGTTATATAGATAAATACTTATCATTAAAAGTGTAGTGGTTTCTCACTTTCTTAACCAAAAGTTATGAATATCTAAGGACTTTCAGGTTTTTCACCTTCTTCCTTAGTGAAAAATAGAGAACATGTACTAATGGTTCATAGTCAGGCATGTTTTTAGTGAAAGAAAATTTATTCAAAATGTTTTTTAATATGACATCCCTCTTGGTTTGATTAGCTCAATCCTAGAACCACACCTACTCTTTGATTTGGATCCACCAGACTTCAAGGTCCACATATGATATTTAGTTGTGTGTAATAGATTTTGAAAGGTGGGTGTTACCATCACATTCACTTATTTTACCATTTTTCCAATTCCTAGTTTAGACATAATTTTATATTTATCTATTAATGACCTATTGAGGTTAAAATACCCCCATTTCTAAAAATGGGGACCCTTGTTTCAAAATTTTGCAAATTTGTGCTTTTAATTGAAAATTCCACTTGATAAGAGTTATTTATTTGAATATCATCCCCAATTGGTTCTCATTTATCCTAACTAACATGTCTTAATTTGATCCTTTTCTTATTTTGTGTAATGTTTCTAATGGTTTCTTTTTATGTTTTCAAGATGTAGGTTTATTGAAGACTTAAGTATGTGGACAATGTTTAGATTTTCATACTTCAAATGATGAATTGGCCCTTTGATTAATAATTGATCCTTAAGTGTTTGATTGGATTAATGTTTGAAAATCTAAAAACCTTTAGTCTAATTCTTTTATCCTAATCCTTTTGATTGTGAATTCAAATTTACATGGGTTCTTTTTACTCAAAATTGCATGGGAACACTTGATATTTATTCAAAACTTATATTATATTTTATCCTAATATTTTGATCATGTTTATTAACATGAATAAAAACTTAGTCTAAAATTTTATGTCAATTTCCCTATATTCCCTGAAACCCTTATGTCTTTTTTATCACCCACCTAGATTAATTAAACCCCCAACACTCTTATATTTTGTACTTCATCTCAAATTTATCATAAGATTTAATTGTATTTATTAATAAAATTAAATCCATAGCCCAAGATTTTATCTTAGGTCATATACATTCCCTTAGCCTTTCTTATTTTATTTTTTCCACAAGAATAGAATGAACCAACAAAATTATAACAAGTGTTGAGATCCCAGAGCTTAAGTAAAAGATCTATGGTTCATGGGGACTCTTCAAAGTTAATAAGTCAAACACCTAGATTGATGATGCACATTCGATGGGGAAAAATAGATCTAACAGTGAGAGATTGAGGTTGAAAATTCAAAATCCCTATGAGCTAACATTGAGATGACAAGTGTCATACCAACAATGGATAATTAAAACTCAGGCACTATCCTGAAGACTGATGGTATATGGCTGAGCATACATATTTTGATCAATGGTGAAAATTAAGTCAAATATTCAATGAAGCCTTAAGAAAAGCAAAAATGAGATAAGTGTCATCATCACAAAAATTGAGTCAAGAAATAAATGGCATGTGGAACAAAGGATAGAACCTAGAGGATCAAGATAGATGATGCATGTTGATCCATGCAACCAAGATTAAATAGTGAAAAATGAAAGTTGACTTGTTAAATAAATCAATATGAATGAGGAACTACCACATGGTGCAAAGACATTGGCTTGGGAGGAAAATGACAAGTGGAGGTATAAAGAAGGTCCACAAAAGTAAAAAATGGAAAAATCTCAAAAACTAAGCACAAAAGTCATAAATCAATAGTGCAAGACAAGGGAAACTTTTCAATGTGCCCATATCTAATGAAGTGTTGACACATGTCTTAAAAGACAAACACTAACTTTTCAATCATTAATGAGCTATCTGATTTGGTGGAGCCACATAAGCACCAAGAAATATTAAGAGATCTTATGGACCTAAAAAGTCAAAGGTATAAATATAAGATCTAAAAGTAAATTGAAGTAATGAAGCTCGTAATTCAAATTCAATTATCACCATTAAAACTCTGTACAAATCCCTAGCATGTATTGAGACTCCAATTGATCATGTTTTCATTGTAATCAAGCTAAGGAGAATCAAATTGTCATCTATTCAAAGATAATTTAGTCCAGAGTTGAATTATAGACCATTAGTGAATGATTCAATCCATAATTGAATTGAAATCCACTTATGTGCAAGTTGATAGAATTCATAGCAATAGCAACTTAGACAGGTGTTTTCAAGGAGGATGTCAAATTTTAATTGATCACAAATTTTGAGGGAAGGGTTTTTAAAGATACTAAGTTTTATGCTTTAACTCTAAACACCAAATACATTAATTGGTCAAAGTTGTTTTAGACCATTGAGAATCAACCTACTATCACATGAGAAGAAGATAAAATTTTCTCAACCAATAGACAATATGAGGATATTATTGAAATCTAGGTGGTGGGTTTTCATTATGTAGCTATGAAGACTGAGGTACTTCACTTCATTGACATTATTACTCCTATTTTCTAAGAATGTAAGGTATATAAGGGCATGATTATTAATGAACACAATTTAAGAAAGGTTATTTATATATTAGCTATGGTATTTGAGTCATATTATAAGTTACCTAAACCCCAAATAAACCTTAACATAATCAATTATTGGGACAAAGAACATTATTTAAAGAACATCTTGTCCATGTGGTAATATTGTAGGAACCAGGTCTTTCAAACTTTAGTAAAAACATCCCCATTAGCCAGTTCAAATTTGGGATTAGAATGATTATGAAAATGTTGAATAGACTATGTGAAAATGAAACCATAACCTATATTGATCCTTTTTGGGTGATAATTGTCTATTTTATGGTTTAAAATTAGATTACCACCCCCCCTCTGGGTTAAATAATAAGCATATCATTAAGTAGACAAATCTTTACAATCAGGAACAAGAAGAAAACCTAATTTTTTATGATGTCATACCTCTTATATGCTCTTTAAGATACTACCATGATCCCAAACTAGAAATGATGGTAACAAAATGGGAAATAATTCTTTTCAAAATACTATTCCAAGCTTCATATATTAAAATATAGAGATCATATTCAGTTCATATGTGATTAAGTTTACCCATCCCTAAGTGAGGCCATAATTGGCATTTTAATGCTAAGAATCAACTATTTGATCAAAAATTCTATTGAAATAATAGGTTATATATGGATATACCCATACTATAGTATCATAATAATTGAAGTGACACAAATTTCTCCTCTCAATCTATCCATTCATGTCCCTGACATGTTAGCTGAGCCAAAAGTTGCATATCAACTATTTCATGTTGTAGATGGTCTTTGTAAGACCAAGAGAAAAATCCTCCTCCATAAATTACCCATAAATAGTATAAATATCATATTCAAACAATGGGAGAACATTGAGGAAACATCCAAGCACAAGACATCCTTTAATCTATAGTTGGATGGGCTTTGACAATGGGACCCTTGTTTGAGGGTTAAGGAGCATTTGAAGATTAAGGGAATAAATATTCCTTATGATCATCACCAAAGAGATTTTAACCCTATATAGACAAAATAATCTTCATACTTTGAGGTCACTAAGAGAATAAAATACCACAACCTAAGCCCTGAATCTAGGTTAGAAAGAAACTAAAAGATGGATGACATATGGTAGCTGGGGCCCAAACAATATCATTTGCTAATTAGTACCTCTATTAGACCTCCACCAGCTCAAATACAAACATATCACAAACCTAAAACATATATTGAGTAGAGACTAGAGGAAACAAGGCCTGATGAGATTACTTCTTCTTCAGCTCATGTGGAGAAATAAGGATCTCCTTTAGAGGGAATTCACATGGTAGCCCTAGAACCTAATGAGACTATAGATGATGCACTCAAAATGTTATCAATAGCTTATGAGTAAAAATTAGATAATGAAAAAATAAAGGATATAGAGACCAAGGAAAAAAAGGGAAGGAATTTTTAGACTTAGTCCCTATGGATCCCTCCAAAAAGAAGACTAAGCTACCTATTGTTCCTAGAGCCAAGAAAACCAAAGTGACTTTCACTCATCCTTTGAGTGAAGTTAATTTATGTAGTGAAGAAAACATCATTTATGGCCCAATTATTCTAGAATGGTTCATCTATGGACTTAAATTATAGAGAGTACCTATTAAGAACCATCCTTGAGCCATGGTGAAGGATACAAATATTCCATTGCAACAAGAAATGAATCAATGAATAGTGTATTTACAAGAGGAAGATGAGATAAGACTATCTAATCTAGGTCAATCAAGTACAACACAAGATCCCATCTCCTCAAGTAACTTAATCCAAGGTTGGAGTCAAGTTTGACCCAAAATGTGTTGGCTTAATGAGAGTAATAGAGAATAAGGCCATGGTATGTGGTGAGGATATGAGATACCATAAGGTAGATCCATTAACCAATATAAACCCAATAGGTAGATAAAGGCTTGGAGAAGCTGCCATTTATGAAGATCCCTTGGAATTAGCGTAGACACATATAAAGAATCTATATGTAGCTATTAAGGGTATGTAATAGTAAAAGAAGAATTTCAAATAACAAGTTAGCTTGTCAATTCTAGATGCAATGGTCAATATGTTTGAAGATAATTTATTTGAAATGTTTAATTCTTTGAAGTCAACAAAGCCTAGACAAGGTGTATTGAGCAAGAAGGGTATTGTAGCCATAAACCTAGTTCACCAATGGTAGAACTCAAGATACAAAGTAAAATATTTGATCAACATCCTAATAGAGGATAAAATTATTGAGTTCAAAATAATAATATTGGCTCATCTAAATAAGATAATGGGGTTATTGATAGATAAAATCAAGAGCCTAAGCAAGTGGTCCAAGGACCTAGAAAACCTTTATAAGGATGATAAGAAGTTGCAAAATATGATGAAGCATATATTGAGGAGTATAATTAAAGATACCACTACACTCTATTTAATTAAACTAATTACTAATGAATAATTCAAGAACAGAGCCACCCAAGACATGCATGAAGTGAAAAATTAGAGCCAAGGTAAGACATGAGCTGATAAGCCAAATATTATGGACATGATCTTTACTAGAGAGGAGAAGATTATAGAGGCCATGAGAATAAAATAAAAATTATAAAGTGAAGGTAAAGACCTAAATAACAAGTAATATCAAGATGAGGAACTCTTCATGGATCCCATTGTTGGCTTAAATTTCATTAATGATCAACATGACAAAGTAATGAAGATCCTTCAGTAAAAATAGGGGACTACAACAACAAAATGGTCTCAAAGTTGAATCTATTAAATTGAGTATATCATTTTTGTAATTAGATAATGTATATTTTTAAAAGAGAATATTATATTGTAAAGGCATGTGAAACTTGTAAAACACATCACCTATAGGTCAGTTCTTTAGAAAGTGTTTTTCTCTAGAAGGTTATAAAGGGTGGATGTATAATTGTAATTTGACATAACTGACCAATATACCTCCTTAGCTTTTTACATAATGGGTATTGTCCATTGTAAAAAGGGAGGGATTTTTTAGAAAGAATATTATGTACTAAGTTTGGAGCAATTAATGCAAATATGGAATTTTGAAGAGATCATCTCATTTGATTGTATGAACTATTATTATGGCTTCTCTCTCATTTATCTGGTCTAACTTTTATATTTGAATGGTTCTTATGAATTCCTGATGTGCACTTTTAAAATGAAAATCTATTAATTTGTGTTAATGATAGATTAAATAAAGTTCTTAGGTTCATTTTGTTTTGTATTCTCTTCTTGTAGATGTGCTTATTTTATTTACTTGTAGGGGTAGATCTTTAAGTGAATCTTGTTCTTATTTACATTATTTTACTTCATTAGATACTTGATTGATGTGTGATGTGATTTTATATTAAGCTATATCACTCCATATATTGGTTTCAAGTGCATGTTTATATGATATATGAACTTTATCATTATATCTGGAATGAAGATCAACAACATCAATATGTTCCTTCTCTATCCTACCCTTCCTTTTGTTTATTTTTTGACCAATTCAATTTAGATTAGTTTCCATTAAAAATATCCATTTTAGCTTATATTTTATGATTATAATTAATTTTATTTATCTTAGATCACTTCATCATCACAAGGTTAACTATTAGGCCATGGTTACTCCCAACAACCAAACATTATAAATTTTGTGAAGCAGCTCATTTATTCTACCATTATTCCACCAAAGATAAAAATATTATCATAACCTAAAACTCATGTATTTTATTTTTTTAATTTATAAATGAGTAATGTTTACTATAAACTTAGAACCACTAATGATACATATACATGTATCAATTGGGAACACATTCTGCTGGTGCTAGAAGGTGGGCTGAGTTAAATCTTTGTAAATTTGTTGTGTCATTGCTATTTTTCTGAATTTTATTCAAAGGTGTGAATTATTTACATATTTGTGTTTATTTTAGCTTAACTATGTAAATTTGATTGATATGCATGGTTTGAGACCAATATTTAGGCTTATTTAGTTGAATATTTTCATTCTTTGAAGATTCATGGTAAATATTTGTAGAGATAGCTTAAGATTCATAAATCTTCCTCATTTGAAATTAGGGATGGAAAATTTGTCTAAATATTGATTGATTATTGAAAATTTATGTTTATTTGGACTTATTTTTGTAAATATCATCTATATTATCAAGTTTATCTATATCTTAGAGCTTATTTAGTCAAAGATAGCTATTATTTGAAGAAATTTACATAAATTTGTGCAAATCTTGCTTAACTTAGGAATCCTAAATGTTCAAATCAACTCATAGGTAAGAATTCAAATATCATTTTCAATAATTGAGATAAATATATTTCATCTTTGTAAAGATAAGGTTTCTAAGTCATATTTTGGATAGACTCAAGTTTTACAAGCTAGAACTACCAAGGATTAGGACTAGGTCATAGTTTGAATCAAGATTACCTCTCCTTTCATTACAAAATCATAGGAAAGCAAGAGAAAACAAAGGTAAATGAAGGGTTTATAAATCTTATCCCACTTCAACTATTCAAAGTACTCCTATGTTTAATCCTTTTCAAGGTATGGATTGGTTAGGTGGATCTTCCATTAATGAGTCTAGTCAGGTACATGACCTATCATAAAACCCTAAGAAATATTCACTATCTTTCAATCCTAATGGTATTATCATAGTTGAATAAAATATTAAATATTTCAATTCTAATTTAAGATTATTGAATGTAGTTCATGAAGATGTTGTAGATTGTTTCCATTTACTTTCAAAGATGTTATATATGAGTGTTCTAGAGAATTATATCACTAGATGGAATGATTTTAACAGGATTTTCATCGATCAATTTGGCAAAATAATTAGTCCTTATATTTTGTATCAACAATTCATCACTATTAAAATATATTATAGTGAGACCATTAGAACCTTTAATGCTAGATTCCAAAAAAAAATTAGTAGAACCATAGCTCCTTACATACTTTATGAGACCTTGGATTTAGAAACATACAAGGATGTTTTAGATGATATGACTTTTGTGTTTCTTAAAAGGTCTATTAGAGTCAAACACTCTGGCCCTAGCTTATGCTAAAGCTATAATAATGAATGATCAAATACGGATTCATGATCAATTTGCATATGCCATTCCCAATGTTAGCCCCAATTTCCCTACATTGAATGTCATTCTTAATGACAAATAGAATGTGTCTACGTTAAATTAGACACTAGTTTTGAACTAATTACCCTTATGCAATTCTCATCCTAGCCAAAATCTAGGATTATTGAATAATGTTACAAATGGATTTCATCTGATAGGAGCAAATATCTTTGATGCCAAAAACTAGTAATAATAATCAAGTTCACAATTCAGAGGCACCAAAGAATGAGAATGAATCCATACTCAAAATGGTTCAAAAAATGAGTACTAACTTCTTATAGTTATAGAAACAAGTAGGAAATACTGGGGAAAACTACAATAAGAATTATTCATATCAAAGGTTTAATATACCTAATGACTAATTTCACAATGGTAACAATGATAATAATAATAACAATAATGAGTCATCATCAAGCAAAAATAACCCTAAACTTAATATTTGTGATGTTGCTATAACTAAATATTGTAGGGTTCATAATACTTCAAAGCATGGTAATTTGGACTATATTGAATTCTATAATGCTTTTAAATTATTTCACAATGAGTTGGATATTCTTGAAGGTTTGCATAATAGATATAATTCTATAGGTACATCTAGATCTTTCAAATCAGCCAAATCTATTGATACAACCCTGATGGTGGAGACATTTAACTTGCCATTCCAAGAGGAAAATGAGCCTAAAGATACTCCTGAAGAGGTGCATGATTTTTTATAGTATTTTAAGAAGACCTATCATCTAAGGAATAGGGAGTAAAAGTATCCTTTAATGATTTCAACTCTACCAAATAGTTTTGACACTTCTCCTGATCCTATAACTAGCAATGATTTTGAGCCTCTAAATGGAAGTACTTCTAAGCCTAATGTTGATTCATCTAATACTTCTACTGGATGTGGATACAATATAGTTGAAGACATGAAAAGGATTAAGGCTAACATCACCTTGTATAAATTGACTCAAATCATTGAGCAAAGAGATTTTTTACTTAAATCTCTATCTAAGAAGCCTGATAAGTCATAAAAGACTTAAAATGATAATGTTTTTATGTACAAGAACAAGGTATATGTTCTACCTTTCTTGATTATATTCAAAATCTTTGATAAGGATTTGCATAATTACTTACTAGATTCATGTGCTTTTGCTAACATCATGTGTAAAGGTATTATTGAGCAATTAGGTTTGAGTCTAATTAAACCTGATAGGGTTGTCACTCAATTAGATAAATCTAGGGTGAAAGTAATTAGACAATCGTTGAATGTTCACATGAATTTTGTATCTAAGCCAATGATACAAAAATTTATAGACATCTAACTAGTGGATATTCCTGATACTTATGGAATGTAACTCAGTAAGGATTGGACTAGATCTTTAAATGGTTACATGTCTATTTATTGTTCCCACATATTGATTTCATGGAAGGGAGTTCTAAATAAGATTTGAATTGAAAGAGAGCCCAAGATGAAACATATGATCACAAAATATAATGTTGTAAATGAAAGGGTCAACATGGCCAATTCTTACTTAGGAGTTTATACTCTTGACACCTCTAAGGTATGTAACTCTAAAGATAATCATGCTATGTATAGGATATGGAAATTATATTTTTATGGTGCAAAATGTAAGTCTGGACTAGGGGTAGTAATTATTTTAATTAATCCTTTTGGAAAAGAATTTAGTACTTTTTACAAACTTTAGTTTTTATACACTAACAACTTTGTAGAGTATGATGCTCTAATCTTAGGTTCATAATTTTCCATCAAGCACAAGGTCAAATAACTATTGGTTCATGGTGACTCATAACTAGTAGTTAATCAAGTGATAAGTAATTTCTAGTGTAAATTGTCTTACCTTAAGAAATATTAGTTTAGATTTTTAGACTTAATAAAGTATTTTGATGATTTTAACATTATCTCAATTCCTATGGAATAAAATAAGATTGTATATGAGCTAGCTTTAGCTTCAACCAATATTATACCCAATCAATACTATAAACTAGTTGAATTGGTTCTTTAATTGAAAACATTAATGACAAAATTGTGCAATTAAGTGACAATAAATTTCCCAAGGGCATGATTTCCCTAGAAATATTATTTGACATAGATAAACTAGTTGAAAATGTCAATATTCCCAAGATGAATGGAAAATATTGTGAAGTAATTGACCTAAGAACATAAGATCAACCTTAGCTAGTCAATATTTGTACAACATGCACTAATGATGAGTTGAGAAAAGCCAAGGAGTTATTTTCCAAATATAAATATGTTACATCATGGTCATATGATGACCTAAAGATCTTTGATCCTAGAGTCATAGCCCATACCATACCATTAAAAAAAGACTACAAGCCTTTTACAAAAAAATAAAGACCTGTTAACCCTATCTTAGAAACTTTGATATACAAAGAGGTTAAGAAGATACTGGATGCAAAGATAGTGCTTACCATTAGACACTCCACTTGGGTAGCTGACTTAGTGGTAGTCAGGAATAAAAATGGGTAGATCAGATTATGTGTGGACTTTATAAATATGAATAGAGCATCTAAAAAGGATAAATATCCTTTTCATTTTCTTGATCAAGTTATTTAAATTGTTAGTGGTTCTACAATGATGTCTTTTCTTGATGGTTTCTTAGGATATAACCAAGTGCTTGTGAACAAGGAAGGCATATTAAAGACTGTATTCACTACTAAGTGGGGAACTTTTGCCTACAAAAGAATGCCCTTTGGATTAATAAATGAAGGTGTAACTTTACAAGGAGCTATAGACAATGCTTTATAAAGGTTGATAGGTAAGTGAATTATCATTTACATGGATGACCTAACAATATTTTAAAAAAATTGGGAGGATCACATCATGCACTTGCAATAGGTATTTGAAAGGTGTAGAAGGTATGGAATTTATCTCAATCCCAAGAAAATTATTTTTTATGTCACTAAAGGAAAATTATTATGACATATTACAAATAAAGAGGGGATTTTTATAGACCCTAATAGAGTATATGCTATATCAAAAATAGAACCCCCTAATAGTAGAAAAGAATTGAAATCTTTCTTTGGGAAGATCAACTTTGTAGGAAAGTTTATTTCTAGTTTCGTAAAAATAGTAAGACCATTAAATGATATGTTGAAGAAGTATGCCAAGATCACATGGAATAGATAAACCATAAAATCCTTCAAAGACATAAATTAAGTAATAATGTAGGCATGAGTATTGATAAGCCTTAATTTTTCAAAAGACTTTTATCTTTATTATTTTACTTTATACCATACAATTGTATCTATCCTAACCCATAAGATATATGGATGTGATCATCTTATTACTTTTATGAGTACTAATTTTAAAAATGTTGATTTAAACTATTCCCTAACTAATAACTAGGCATTATATTCTTAGAAATGAAGTGCACACAATACTACCAGATCCTACCACTAAGCTTATGCTTAGCCAATATAAACTTGAGGAAAGAAGATGTAAATTGATGTTCATACTTTAAGAATATGATCTAGAAATTAACACTGCTAAATTAGTAAGGTGCTAAGGGCTAATTCAATTAATTTTTAACACCAACCCTAAATTAAGAATCATACAGGTGGAGTAACAAAGTTTTTAACCAAATGATTGGTATAATTCAATTATTCATTTGTTAATCAATAGAACTTGTCCTAAAAGGATTACTAGGGAGAAAATGAGAGATATTAGGCTTAAGGAAGCTCATTTCTTTATCAAATATGTACTATTGTTTAGGAAGAATTATGAAGGAATATACCTGAGGTGTGTTTTTAGATAGGAAACATTAGAGATCCTGAGTACTTTCTATGAGAAATTTGGAAATGGGCACCCATCGAGAAGGACAACAACACATAATATCCTTAGGGTTAGTTATTATTGGCCTACTATCTTCAAAGATGCTCATAAACATGTGAGAAAATGTCATTAGTGATAGATATTCAACACTAAAGAGCCCAAAATAGCCATGTCATTAAATCTAGTGATGATTGATAAACACTTTTCTCAATGGGGATTAGATTTTTTACGGGTT
This sequence comes from Torreya grandis, assembly GCA_037957365.1. NCBI lineage: Eukaryota > Viridiplantae > Streptophyta > Pinopsida > Cupressales > Taxaceae > Torreya > Torreya grandis. Next base: position 867,592 of record JARHVA010002851.1, read on the forward strand.
GTCAACCTTAATTATTTATAAGGATAGAATTATATGCTCATTATTATTGAATACTACAGTAGATGGATATAAGTAGTGGCAACAAAATAATGTAAGATAGAATATGTGATTAAGTTCTTGGAAGAGAACATATGTACTAGGTTTGTAATACCGGTATCTCTATTTTGTGATAATATATACCTTCATATCTATTAAGATGACTGAGTGGGCATATGAAAATAACATTATTCTCAAGTTTTCATCAAACCATTACCCTCAAGGCAATGGGGTCTCTGAGTCAACTAACAAAAATTTGATGAAATCCATCATGATGGCTATCTACTACTGACAAACCAAGAGCATGGTGCAAGTTGATCAAGCATGCCCTTTAGGCTGATAGAACAAGAGTCAAGAAAGCTCTAAAGGCATCACCATTTCTACAAGTATATGGTAAAGAACCTATATTTCACATCACTCTCAAGTTACCAATATACAAGTTCATGCAATAGTACATGGAAGAGGATCACGAGTTTGGAAGTTTTAGGTTGCTTCAAATTATTCAAATGGAGGATGTGAGGGAGGAAGATTTTACCAATTTTTGTAGACATCAAACCAAACTGAAGAGATGGTTTGACTAACATTCCAAAATTAAGGTGTTTATATGAGGAAACTTGGTTCTTGTTTGATAAAGCATCTCAACCTAAGGGTGAACATAGGAAATTCACTCCCTTATAGATTGGTCCCCATTATATTACTAAAATACTAGGAGACAACACCTTCAAGCTCAAGGACTTGCAAGAAGCAAAGTTCACATTACCAATAAATTGGCAATACCTCAAGCACTACTTCTTTACTTCTCCACCCCAAGTACATATGGAGTAATCTATAATATTAATTAGAGTTAGTGTAGGTATGCTTTTATTAGGTCTCTTTTCTATTCCTTGTTTGTACACAATGCATTCAAATATTTTTTTTCTTGTTGTTATTGGTTTTATTTTTGTGTGTTTCCTTTTTTTATGTTACCTACTTTGAATAAGTATTTTTAGGATAGTCCTCATGCTCTAGTGCATATAACTAGTCAAAACTCAACAAGTCAAGAATGCAATTATGAACCTTAAGCACTAGTTGACATGGATCTTAAAATATGATCTTGATGTTATAGTTTTGAGAAATTGATAAGGATTAGTATCTAGATTGGTTTTTCCTAAAATATTAAACCTTGTTCTTTATCCAAGTATGATTTTGATAAGTATTGCTTATGGAGGATGAAAGTTTGAACTATTAATACAAAGTTGTGTTTTCAATTGAAAACATTAATTGCTTAGGACAAAGTTTGCAACCAAGGATGATTGTATGAACATCAAAAAATTGACCAAATCCCAAAACCTGACTAATCTAGTTCCCAACCATTGTTAGAAAAAATATATATATCTAAAAAATACAAAAATAAGAGCTTTATTTCAAAATTCAAAAAAATTCTAAATAAAGGTGATTTTGGTAATCTCTACTGGGGCTATCCTCACTTAGTTGTTAGTGAATCAAGGCTTTGAGTGGAGTTAAAGGTATCTCTATCAGGGATATGGACACCTAGCTAGTAGTAGAGTAATGCCCAAGCCTTCCCTTAGCTAAAACATGATTTTAAATATGCTATAAGTCTATGTTAATGGTCAATGTCATGAATCTAGAAGTTTTTCTCTAAATCCCATGGTAATCAATAAGTGGAATCAAAGCACACACCTAACATGACTATTTTTTGATGTTTGATCCTAAATTTTCATGTGTGAGACTTGTTTTAATTATGATATAGTATTAACAATGGTACCTAATCATGTAGGATGATTTTCCTAGTTATTAGTCTAAACTAGAGTCTCTAAATTCTAACATATTTCTATGTTTCCACTAGAAGTCACCATTTGTTGAGGTCAACATACCCCCATTTCTAATAATGGTGACCATTGATTCACAATTTTGTAAATTTGTGCTTTAAATTAAAAATTCCACTTGATCATATTTATTTATTTGAATATCATCCACACTTGGTTCTCATTTAGCTTAACTAACATGTCTCCATTTGATGTTTTTCTTATTTTGTCTATTGTTGCAAATGGTTGCTTATTATATTTTCAAGATGTATGTTTATTGAACACTCAAGTGTGTGGATAATGGTTAGGGTTTCATAATTCAAATGATGAATTCACCCTTTGATTAATGATTTGTCTTTAAGTGTTTGATTGGATTCATTTTTGAACATCTAAAAACCCTTAGTCTAATTTTTTAGCCTAAGCATTCTGAATTTGAATTCAAATTTACATGGGTTATTTTTATTCAAAATTACATAGGAACACTTTATATTTATTAGAAACTTAGTTTATATTTTATCCTAATATTTTGATAATGTTTATTAACATGAATAAAATATTAGTCTAAAATTTTGTGTCAAATTCCCTATATTCCCTGAAACACATAAGTCTATTTTATCATGTACCTAGACTAATTTAACATGGGACACTCTATTATATTTTATACTTAGTCTCAAGTTTATCTTAAGCTTTAATTGTATTTATTAATATAATTAAAACCTTAGTCCAAGGATTTATATTAAGTCCTATATATTCCTTGAGCCTTAATTATTTTATTTTTCTCCACAAGAATAAAAGGAACCAACAAAAAGATGACAAGTGCTGAGATCTTGAAGCTCAAGCAATAGATTTATGGTTCATGGGGACTTTTAAAAGTTAATAAGTCAAACATCTAGATCAATGACGCACATTTGATTAGGCAAAGGAGATCTAATACCATGAGATAGAGGTTGAAAAGTCAAAATCCCTACAAGTGAGCACAAAGATGACAAGTGTCATGCTCATAATGGATAGTTAAACCTTGATTAATATCCCTAAGATTAATGATATGTAGATGAGTGTACACATTTTAATCAATGGTGAGCATTAAGTCAAATATTTAATGAAGCCTTGGGAAGATTAAGAAGGAAACAAGTGTGATCATCATGAAAACTAAGTCAAGAAATCAATGACATAGAGAGCAAATGATAGAACTCAGAGGATAAAGATCGACGATGTGAATTTATCCATGCAACCAATATCTAATAGTGTGAAACAAAAGTTGTCTTGTCAAATAACTTAGGATTAATGAGGATCTACCATATGGTGCAAATATAATATCCTAAGATGAAAATGATAATTAGAGGCATAGAGAAGTTCCATAGAAGTGACAAATGGAAAATTATCAGACATTGAGCATACAATTTGACAAATAGTGTTTGACCTTCTGGATCCAAGTCAATAGTGTGAGATAAGGGAGAGTTTTTAATGGAATTAGATCCATTGAGGTGTTGACATGTGTTTAAAAGGACAAATAGTCACTTTTCAAACATTAATGAGTTGTGTGACACAATAGAGCCACATAAGTGTAAAGTCAGACTAAGAGATCTCATGGACCTAATAAGGAAAAGGTATAAATACAAGATATAAATGCATATCTAAGTCATGAATCTCTCAATTCAAACTCCACTACTACCATTAAATCTTTGTGAAAATCTCTAAAAATCGCTAGCATGTATTAAATCCCTAATTTACCCCAATTTCATTACAATAAAGATAATAAAAATCAAATTATCATCTGTGTAAGGATAATTCAATCCATAGTTAGATTATAGACCATTATTGAATGATTCAATCTATAATTCAATTACAATTCACTTGTGAGAAATTTGATAGAATTCATAACAATGGTAGCTTGAAAGGGTTTTTCTAAGGATGATGTCTAATTTTTCATGAACATAGATGCTAAGGGAAGGGTTTTCAAAGACACTAAGTTTGGTGTTTCAGCTCTAAAGACAAGAGATACTAACTAGTCAAATCTATTTTGGACAATTGAGAATCAACCTACCATCACATGATAAGAAGAGAAAATTTTCTCAGCCAAGAGACTGTATGAGGACATTGTTACAATATAGATAGTTTGTCTTCATTATGCAACTATGAAGCTTGACATACTTCACTAAATTAACATTCTTGCTCCTATTTTCAAATAAATTAAGGTAGATAAGGGTATGATTATTAATGAACATAATTTAAGAAATGTTTGTTATATCTTGGCTGTGGCATTTGAGTCACATTATAAGTTACCTAAAACCCAAATGGACCTTACCTCAATTAATTCCTTGGCAAAAAAAAATGATTTGAAGAACATCCTAACTATGTGGTTATACTCTAGGAACCAAGTCTTTTTAGAGTTCAGCAAAAACATCCCCATTAGGCAATTCAGACCTAGGATTAGAATGATTATGATAATGTTGAATAGACTATGTGTAAATGCCTCCACAACCTATGCCAATCCTATCTTGGTCTCAATTTTTTATTTCATGGTTAAAAAGTTGATTACCCCCCCTTTGGGTGAAATAATAAGCATATCATTGAGTAAGCAAATATTTATAATTAGGAACAAGAAGAAAATGCAATTTTTTATGATGTCATGCCTCTTAGATGCTCTTTATGCTATGACCAAGATCCTAAACCAGTGGGAATGGTCACCAAATGGGACATAGATAGTTTCACAATACTATTCAAAGGTTCACATATTCAAATATAGAGATAATTTTTAGTTCATAGATGACTATGTTTACCCAACCCTAAGTGAGGCCATAACCAACATTCTAATGCCAAGAATCAGCCCTTTGATCAAAAATTATATTAAAACAATAGGTGATATATGGATATACCAAGACTATATGGTCATAATATTTGAAGGGATACATAATTTTCCTCTTAGGCTACCCATTCATGTCCTTGATAAGCTAATTGAGTAAGAAGTTACATATCAGCTATTTCATGGTGTAGATGCTCTCTATAAGACCAAGAGAAAATGCCTCCTCCATAACTTGAACATAACTATTGGAAAGACCATATTCAAATAAAGGGAGAACATTGAGGCAAGATCTAGGAAAAATACATCCTTTAATCTATAGTTATATGGGCTTACACAATGGGACCCTTATTTGAGGATTAAGGAAATAAATATGCCTTATGATCATTATCTTGGGGATTTTGACCCTATATACACAAAATCATCTTCATACTATAATTCCACTGAGAGAATAAAATACCATAACTCGAGACATGAATCCAGGTTAGAAAGAAACCAAAATATGGATGACATATGGAAATTGGGACCCAAATAATATCATTTTGTAGGTAGTATATATTTTATACCCCCACCAACTTAACTATAGATAGACTATGAACTTAAGGCATAGATTGAGTAGAGACTAGAGGAAACAAGGCCTAATGAGATTACTTCTTCTTTATCTTATGTGGAGAAACAAGGATCACCTTCAGAGGAAATTCACATGGTAGCCCTAAAACCTAATGAGACTATAGAGGATGCTCTCAAAATTTTATTAATAGCTTATGAGTTAGAATCAAATAATGAAGGAACAAAGGTTGAAGAGACTAAGGAAGAAAAAGGGAAGGAAGTTTTAGACTTCGTCCTTATGGTCCCCCTAAAAAGAAGGTTGAGTTGGATATTGTTCTTAGAGCCAAGAAACCAAAAGTGACTTTCACTCAGCCTTTAAGTTAATTCAATACATTTAGTGAAGAAAACATCATTTATCATTCATCTATTCCATATGGTTCATATATGGACATAAATTACAAAGAGTGCCTACTGAACACCATCATTAGGCCATGGTAAAGGCTACAAATATCTCCTTTTAATAAGGAATGAAGCCATGAATTATGGATTTAAAAGAGGAATATGAGATAATATTGGATTATCTAGGTCAATCAAATGGAGAATAAGTAGAGATCCCAGCCCCTCAATTAACCCTATCCAGTGTTAGAGTCAAGTTTGTCCCAAAATCTACTAGCTTAATGAGAATAACATAGAACAAGGTCATGGTAGGTGGTGAGGAGATGTCATACTGGAAGGTAGTTCCATTCACCAATTTGACCCTACTAGGTATATAAAGGCTTAGAGAAGTTCCCATTTATGAAGAATATCCCTTGGATTAGCCTAAGCATGCATAGAGTAGCTACATGCAACTATTATAGACATTAAACAACAAAATAATAACTTAGAAGAAGAATATATCTTATCAGTTCTATATGTAATGATCAAGATGTTTTAAGATACTTTATTTGACATTTTTAATTCTTTGAAGTCAATAAATTCTAGACAAAGTGTATTGAACCAGTAGGGTACTAGAGCCATGAACCTAGTTCACCAATGGTAGAACTCAAAAGGAAAAAAAAGGGATTTGATCGATATCCTAATACAAGATCAAATTATTGAGTTCAAAAAAATCATCTTGGCTCATCTAAACATGGCAATAGGGTTATTGATATATAAAATCAATATTTTGAGCAAGTGGTCCAATGACCTAGAAAACCTTTATAAAGATGAAAAGCATTTCCAAACTAGGATGGAACATATATTGGGTACTATAATGAAATATCCCACTACACTCAACTCAATTGGCCTAATTATTGATGAATAATTCAAGCACAGAGCCACCCAAGTCATGTATGAAGTGAAAAATTAGAGCCAAGGGAAGACATGAGCTGATAACCCAAAAATCATGGACATGATATTTACTATAGAGGAAAATATTATAGAGGCCAAGACCATAAAAGAAGCATTAGAAAGGCATAATAAAGACATCAAGAATATGTTAGATCAATAGAATGAACTCTTCATAAATCCCATTGTCAACTTAAAGCTCATTGATGATCAACACAATAAAATAATGAAGATCCTTTAGTAAAAACAGGGGACTACAATAATAAAATGGTCTCAAAGTTGAATTTGTTAACTTGAGTTTATTATTTTTTGTAACTAGACAATGTACATTTTGAAAAGAGAATATTTTTTTTAAAGGAATGTATAACTTGTAAATCACATTGCTTATAGGTCAATTCTTCAGAAAGTGTCCTCTAGAAGGTTATAAAAGGTAGATGTATAATTGTAATTTGACATAGCTGATTGGCATACCTCCTTAATTTTATATATAAGGGGTATTTTCCATTATAAAAAAGGAGGGATTTTTGAGTAAGAATACTATGTACTAATTTTTGAGCAATTAATGCAAATAAGGAATTCTAAAAACATCATCTCATTTGTTTATATGAATTGTTATTATGGCTTCTCTTTCATTTATCTGGTCTAAATTTTAGATTGAATGATTATTATGAATTCCTAATGTGAAATTTTCAAAATTTAGAGCTATTAATTTGTGCTAATTCTAGATTGACTGAAATTAGGTTCATTTTATTTTCTATGCTCTTCTTGTAGATGTGCTTATGTTATTTACTTACAGGGGTAGATATTTAAGTTAATCTTGTTCTTATTTTCATTCTTTCACTTCCTTAGATGGTTTCTTGATGTCTGATGTGGTTTCAGATTAAGTTATTTCACTTCATATATTGGTTTCAAGTGCATGTTTATATGATATTGGTACTTTGTCATTATATCTGGAATGAAGATCATCAACATCAATATGTTTCTTCTCTACCCTACCCTTCATTTTGCTTATTTTTTGACCAATTCACTTTATATTAGTTTCCATTATAAATATCAATTTTATCTTAGATCTTATATTTAGATTCTTGGATCATAAATCATTTCACTTAGATTATGTCAATTCATCTTCATAAGGTTAACTATTAAGCCATGATTGCTCCCACTAACTAAACATTATAAATTTTGTGAAATAGTTCACTTGTTCTATCGTTATTCCAAAAAAGTTAACAAGATTATCACAACATGCAACTCATGCATTGGATTCTCTAAATTCAAAAATGAGTAGTGTTTCTTAAACACTCAGAACCACCTTTGATACACATATATGCATCAACATGACCTTCTAGTCTAACCCTTGATAGTAGTTATTAGTGTAGAATTATTTAGAATGGTAATAGGGGTAGCCTATGAGCTTTTGCATCCCTTGTTCCCAAATTGATGCCTTACTCAACCTTTTCTTGTGTTTGGATAGGAATGTGTATTGAAAATACTTTTGAATAATATAGGGTATCCTTCTCATCTAGTTTATCCAATTCTTTAACTTTAGGTTCTTCTTAGATAGTCAACATGTTTATTAAAAATATATTTTAAGTTTTTCTTATTTCTTAAGTACATATACCCCTAGTTCAAAATACTTGTATAATATGTCATTGGTCTTATTTTACTATATGACAATGTGGGACATCTTTAAATCCATCTAAATCCAAATTTAATTAGGCATGCCTGACCATGGGAGCCACATGTGGGAGAAATTGGTTGCCATATATTACTTTAGTGTCCTAGACCAATCTTGGTTGAGATTCATACCATATGTTTTAGGTATATCTACCACTTGGATACCAATGAATTGTTACAATCTACGATTATAAGGCAACTACATGTGGATGTGATTCAACTCACCAATAACCTTAACCTATGATTAGTCCAACCAAACAATTTTTCTATTAGATTTTGGTAGGTGTTAGTCCCAGATATTGTAAAATGGCATAAGGCATCATATTCCATGAAGCACATGAGTCCACAAAAAAATTGTGTAAGTTTTTTCCAAAAATTCTATCTATAAAAAAAATGAGGGGTTTTAATTTTTTCATTATATATAGCAACATGAGCATAAACATTGTTATTAGATTCATTCCTCCTAAGAGTAGACAATTCTCTTAGTAACAAGTCCTTTTGGCTATACATCTAAACAAAATTTAAAATTGTTATGTTTTCCATTTTTATTTAGGTAGATTCTACAATGTTATATCCATGTTTGATTTATTAAAATGGTTTATTAGCTAGATGAGGTGCAACACTATTTTTAGGATGACATAAAGTACTAGGTCCTTTGATGGAAACATGATTATTACTGGATTTCTCATCAATGGGAACTTGAATGTTGTTTAGAGGAGTATAGGTAGTCAAATGACTCTATAATTCTTCTTAGCTGGTAGTTGTTCCCCATCTGAAACTATATAAAATAATGGACCTCATATAGGTTTTCATTAGGCCCATTTTCAATTTTAAATCTAATATCATAAGTATCTAAAACCATGGTAGTGCTTGGGCTATCTTCACTTCATCTTAATTTTCCATTGTTTGGTATAGGAATTATTTAGAGGGTATCTTTATCTTTTTGGAAGATGTTTGAGGATAATGCCAAATAATCACAATATATTTTATCATGGTCCACTATATGTTGTAGTCTACTCCAAGTGGGTAAGGCTTAGTTTTCCATGTTTATTGAGTTGGAAGTGTTATTTCTATTTCAATTGGTGTTGTTAAGTGGAATACATATATTTCCATTATTGGGCCTAATTCCAATACCTATTAGTCCTCTAGAATTTATAATTTATATGATGAGGTGGGTTATTTTTATCTTGGTGGTGTTTTGAGGTGCCTATCTATGAAATTTAACCATATCATTCGTCAATATCTAGACCATTTTATAAAAATTAGTTACCTCAGGCTTCATAAGGGTACTTTAGTTACTTCCTACTTAAGGTTGTGGGATAGTGACTAGTGTAATAACATTTAAAAAGATAGGGATAATATGATGCATTATGTTATGGATATTTATATTAGGAGTATGATTTCTTATAAATGAAGGGATAATCTATTATTTATTATTAGGAGAAACATAACCACTTGAATGAGGCATCGTATCAATGTTACTATAAACAACTCTAACGATATTTGGGCTCACAACATATCCAAAAAATATGATTTGGAGGAGTAGAGGGCTGATTGTTAGGCATGGGATTCAAATACATTAGATTATAGACTATATTTGGACTCAGATACATGGCTCCTAGGATTGCATTCATTAAAGGTGTTTTCTACATAAAATACTATTTAACTATTGAATTTGGTTAGAAGAACTAAGTTTTTCTAATGAGGGAAGGGGAATGACACCATATTATTTGGGTATTATCTACTATTCAATACTAACTAATTCATTTTAGGCCAAGGACAATGATGTAAGAGTTATTTCGGTCATCTTAAAGAACATGTAAGTCATGGGCTCTAGGGACCTTAAATATGTTTGTATTAAAACCAAATCAATCTACATGTAGGGTTCCTTCAATGTTTATTATATATTTTAAAAATTAGTATTGAAAATAATAATGATCTCATTGTGATCTCTATGGGCCATTGAAAATTGGTGATAGAGTATGGTAGGATCTATTTTTATCCTAAAGTGATTAATGAAAACAATCTCAAGGTCAGCCTAAGAGGTGATGGATCCTTCTGGGAGACATAAATACCAAACATAAGTCATCTCATATAAATAATAATTGAATAATATACAAGTGGCATCTTCATGTTGAATTTGATTCATGATTTGTGCTCTTCTATTATTCTTACCCCACCATGAACATACCTCAGGTAGAACTTCTTAATATTTTTAGACAAGTCATGGTCCCCATAAGTCCTCAAATGTTCAAAAGACAAAGAAATCATCCTAACCAATAAATATTACCCATTATTGGGTTCTAAGGGAGTTAAAAATAGTTAATTAAGGAACTATAAAAGTGGGGGAGATATTATATGAGAAATTTTATTTGGACTTAGACTTCCCTTGGTTAGTCTTATTCTCCTATGTCCTGATAGTTGTAATAGTTCAAAGTCACCCTAAATTTAATTTAACATTTGATAACTCTTATATTTTATATATTTATAAACCTATAATATTATTATCTAAGTAAAACCTACAATATGTTAGATAGAATCAATCATAAATATCAAAAAATAATTTATCAGGTCCTTCTAGCACTAATCTAGTGGTGGTTTGTTTGACATAACACATTATTTATAAGAGTAATGGAGGAGAGGAAAGTCTCAACTGGTGAGGCTTCCCCCTCTTCCCTTTCACCTCTCCTAAAATTAATTCAGCTAAATAGAAGCTTTCTTAATTCATTGGTCTACCAAGTCATGATGAACTAGATACCTTAGTTACCTGTTACACGCTGTTCCATATAAGGGCCCTATTTGGAGTACACTCTAAGATTTAGGAAAGAAACTTTGGTATATCTTGAATGTATAAGAACCATAATTTTTATATTTATCAATGAACTCAGTGTCTTTTGGCACTTTCATTTAGTCTATTATTTTTAATAATGCATAAAAGAAGATGAGTGAAAGGATAAACATATAGTCTAGATAAGGTTTAAATAACTAACTAGAATTAAGACCATTGTAAATAAAATATAAAAGAGAGATGAAAAAAATATAAAAATAGAGAGGGTAGGGAGAAATAAAATATAATCTCACTTTCTAATGAGGACCATTCTAGCTTTGTCAAATAGACAAATCTCTCAAAAATCTAGTCTTTATTTAGGTAACATAATAAAACTAGAAAGTAGAGATAGTGAAAAGGTCTAAGGGAAAATAAATATGTATATGAGGGAAATAAATTCACAATAATCATGCAAAATTAATTAATATCACTCCTAAATATTTAATATAAAATGAAATTCATGAAAAAAAAATATAAGATTCATCAATAGTCAAATGAGTTACAAAAAAGATCTTCAAAAAACCTCAACTCATGCAAAGTGAAAAAAATAATATAATAAATATGGCATATCCATATATTCTATCTATAATTATTAATGGAAAAATCCCCTCTACATCATTTCACTAGTTTTATATAGACGATTTAGTCCACTGACTATAAAACCAACTCAGTAACTAGTGATTGTGATCACTTAAAGAGATGATTCCATTTTTGTTTAAATTTTAATCTATCCATGTAAAATATCAGTGAAATTAGGATCAAGGCCATACTCACTTATATTTGATTTTAATTTTGGGTAGCTAAAGTTGTTGAAGATCTATTTGAGATGGCTAGTTATCCATACTCTACTGGTGATGACTTTTCCTAATTAATATAACACTTTGTCATTTATACTCTCGTTCAATCCCAATGTACAATACAAATATTCTAGTTAATTCCCTATCTAAATTTATTATGAAACTTTGTCCCATGGTTCTTATAATTACTATAAGAATATGATAATTCATGAATGTAAAGATATGATGGATTCATAGTCCAATTTCTTGATCTTAATGGTCTAGACAATAAATATGGGCATCAATTTTAGTATTTGATCCTATTTGTGAAGGCCCAAATATCTTCCTTAGGAATTTCACTAAAAATTTCCACTTCTCATGTTTAAATAAGTTCAATGGGTTCTTTATATTCCAAGGCCTACTATGTGTTGAATTTATGTTAAATTAAAACTTTGGTAGAGAGTCCAAATTGTCTTGACATTTATTTCACCATGGAGTATTGAAATATTAACAAGTGGAAATATCCCATTGACTTGTATATCTATATGTTATCACTCATTTTTCAATGTCTTGACTACTTTAGAGCCTTGATATTATGACATGTGTCATCATATCAAGGACTCTCTCAATATTTGCCTCATCATACTAACCTTGCTTGATTGATGGGTGTGGTGAAGTAGGATGATGTCGTATGGAATCATTACATTCACTTTAAAGGTATATAATATATTCATTATGTCTTGATCATTCTGAAGGCTTGGGAAACCAAGCATATGCCACTTGGCATGACCTTAGGCACTTGAAGGGTTAAAGGATGAGATGTTTATCTAAATTTATCTAGAGCAATGAATCTCTAAGATGTTGATAGGTAATATATCCTTAGAGAATATATAACTAAAAACAAAATAAATAGTCATTATGGTTTAAATAAATTAGCTATTTGACTTTAAATTCATCAATTTTAATGAAAAAATAGCTAAGTCTAGAAGCATAAAATAAATGTGAGAAATCTTATAAAATTAACAATTGAAAAATGGCCTTCTACCAAAAACATAGTTGATCTAATTAATAGATTAAATGATTGAGTCCTCAGATCAAATAATAGCTAAACACTTTCAATTTTAGGCCACTTAAGGGATGAATTAGACCCTTAATTGAAATATTTAATAAAATCAAAATAGTTTGGGTCAAAGGGAAAGCATCCTAGTTCTATGATAGTATTGATAATCTAGATGACTCAAATTTAAGCATATATAATGCTTGCATGGATTCCAACATGTTTTCTAGTTGGAAATTCATACATGTGGCATCCATTCACTCATATAGGACTTAATTTAATGTCCACCTAGGTTCATGACCTATATGATCTCGATGTGATGGGATATTGACACTTGTTAAGATCTCATTTATCTAAGAATTGTCAAAATATTTACAAGCATACAACCCATCATGGGAATGAGAAAATAAGATCATGCCACATGGTAGAATCTTGGGCATATGAGAGGTTTATTATCAATCAAAACTATGTGGACTATATTTGGGTCTCAAAGAAATAATATTACACCATTTTTCAAGGTCCCATGGATCTAGAATGTCTTTGGCTTATTAAATAAACTGATGGCTCCCAAAGAACCAAAGAAAATAGATTGAACCATGTGTCCCCTTTGTGGGCACCTAGAAGGTTGAAGAAGAATGACTGAGTCAAAAGAGACATAATAAAGTTAGTGAGTGATAAGTGATAGTTACTTTCTTTCCTAAGGACTTGGAGGGAAAGATAAGTGATAATTGGCTTATAGGGAAACCAAAAAATTCATTAAACTTTGGATATGAACTTTTCCCAAAATAAATAAGGAAAAAAGAGAGGTAAAATAAACAAACCCATGAATAAAAAAATATTTTTACCTAACTTAAAACCAAAAAAAATCTATTTATGTAAAATAAATTAAAAATTAAAATGAAACCATGAAAACTTAGTCACCTTTACCTAAAAACACACAAAAAAAAAAGATCTAAACATGTGAATAAAATAGTCCTAATTTTTTAATTTAAATTCAATTAACCTTAAAGTTTTTAAAATGACTAAGTCATAAGGTAATTTGATACAAAACCTTATCTATTTTAGTTTGAAAAGGAGAATCCATGGATGGAATTCTTAAATCAAAAGTTGTGAAGATCTTGAAACCGTTAGACAACAATGCATAAATTTGAGGCAAAATGTCTTGGAAATGGAAACTTCAAATGCATTTCAAAACTTAATCTGAAATAGAACAAGACTTATTAGTTTTTATTAAAATTCAAATAGTTGTATAAATGAAGCTCCAAATGTATTCTTCTATACCAAGTACATTTAATAGATAATTTAAGTTTAGACTTAGTTTAAGAAGTATAATAAATACAACATTAATACTGTAACCTTTCAATGAACTTTCTCAAATAGATAAAGTAGGCCCAAACCTAAATAAATCCAAAAAGAATAGTCTCCAAATAAAAAGGAGGTTCCATGATTTTATGAATAAAATAGGGAGTTTTGTGCAGTAAATAATAATTGGACTAATAACCAAGTAATTAGACTCAGTGAGGGGGCAAATATGACCCTTTTAGCTTCAAGGAAGGTCAGACTTAAAGGTAGATCCTTGATATATATTTTTTAATTTTAAAATACTAGTTTAACATATAAATATATATTTAACAATATACATCTACAACCCATCCACCCTCCCCCCTTAATATAGTAATTCATAAGGGTCAAATTACTAGGTTAAAATAAATAAAGTGTATAGTGGTGTGCAGATGATGTGGAGACTGATCTTCTAGAGGCCATAACTTTTGAGTTGTAAATTTATTTGAGATCTCATTTGTACTTAAATTACCATTTCAAAATTTTTAATTTAGTCATAATGTGTCCTATCTGGTTATGGATGTTTTCAAAACTTATCATATGTAATACATGACCATTTGAGGGTAGGGTCCAAAAATCTATTATAGTATTCTTTTTTGGGATTTTCCCATTTTTTCAAATAGTGTTTCTATACTCAGATGTGAAATTCAATTTCAATTCATTCGTTATATTAATTTTAGTTATTATAATATATGTGGATATTTTTGATTCCATATTAGTGTTCACATAAATATTATAAAATACTAGTTGAAAACTCACTAGAAAACAAAAGTTACTAAAAACATCAATTTTCTAAAAATTACATGGGTCAGTTAGCTTTAGGTAGATTTTTATTTTTAATTATTCATTTTAAATTTAATTATTATTTAATATTAATTTAAATACTCTATTTTAATATTGTATTCATTCAATGAAAATCATGAAATTTATGAGTTTATGTCTATTCATAATTTTGCTTAGCTAGTCTATGTCTACATCATCTAGTATCAGAGAAAATTTGTATCTTGGAGGTAATATATTTGTGAATTTATATTGGGTTTTAAAAATTATATTTTTGGAGAGTATTATATGATTGGATAACATGTGTAATAAATGGTGAGAGGACAAGGAGGGATTGTTTAGATGGATAGGAATATGCAAGCGTTATAGAGGCAAGTGGAACAATTGACTATAATTATAATAAATCAAAGACAAAGGAGAGAGGAAGGTGAAAATATGAATAAATAGATCATGAATATGAAATTCATTAAGAAGAGGAACATGAATAACCACCATTAATAGAAGAGAGGATAGTCAGGGCTTTAGAGGAAAGGAATTAAGGAATCAAGGTTGGCATTCTATATTATGGAGGTACTTCAAAACTATAAAAGTTGATAGATTAGATGAACAACATGGATAATATTTTTGAATGGAAAACTATAAGAGAGGATAATAAAGTGAAAATTACATGAACAAAATTGAAGGGTCATGTAATGATTTGGTGGGATCACATGTAGAAAGAGAGATAGATAAAGGGTAAAGAGAATATCAACACATAGACTAAGATGGAGAAGAAGCTGAGGGATAATTTTATTCCTATGGATTATGAAAAAACCCTATACAAAATATTCTATAATTTAAGATAAAAGGGTCACATCATAGAAGAGTATACATATGATTTTTAGCAACTTTACATACAAGTGGATCATGATGAAACAAAAGAATAAATGGTTTGATGGTATGTAAATGGTTTGAATTTTTCTATTCAATATGAATTTAGCATGCATAACATACTTTAAATGGAGGATGATTATCAATTAGATTTGAATACAAAAGAAAAAATAGAAAAAAATTTAGAAGATCATTTATTATTGCACCAAGAAGAGGGAAATCACCTATAGTAAGGGGTCAATGTGAATTAAATACTACTGGAGGTGGTTTTAATCCCATTAGAGGAGAATCATCATGTGGTGCAAAAAAGTAAAAAGATAATAGACAAGGATTTCAATACTATTAAAGAGGAATATTATTTCAGAGAGGATGAGGATATGGTGGTTCTAGAGGATGGTTTCCAAATGGGTTCCAAATACGAGAAAAAGTAATATAAGTTTTAAAAGAATATGAATATGTTATACCTAATGAATTACTGGAGTATTTACCACCAAAGAGAGACATTCATCATGATATTAATTTTATTCTCGGATTAACTCTACCCAATCAAGCAATGCATAGGATGAGTCCAAAAAAACATACAACATTGAATAAATAGTTTATTGAATAGGTAAAAAAGGGTTTAGTAAGGGAGATCATGAGTCCATGTGCAACACCAAAATTTTTAAATTAAAATAATATCGAGGGTGGAGGATGTGTGTGGATAGTAGAGTAATTAATAAAATTACCATCAAATAAACTTTTATTATACTTAATTTATATGATATGATGGATTTTCTTGCAAACAAAAAATAATTTACTAAGTTTAATTTGAGTGGTTACTATCAAATTCAGATTCATGAAGGAGCTAAATGAAAAATAACATTCAAGACTAGGGATAGCTTATATGAGTGGATGGTGGAGACATTCATATTGTTTAATGTACATGACACATTTTTTAAGGTGATGAACATATTTATATGAGATTAAATTGGTAAGTTTATGGTTGTCTATTTTGATAATATTTTAATATTAAGTAAGACTAAAAAAGTATTAGAGGTATAATCACTGAGAAGGGGGGGTGAATCAGTGAGCCCAAATTATCCAACTTCAATTCTAATCTTTACAAGTCCTTCATCAATTACCATAAACATTCATGAAGCATACACATCATTCATAGTAATGTACAAGAAAGACAATCCAAGATCAAGCATATAAGACATGACATACATGGGAAACCCTCTTTGGGAGTAAAACACACTGAAACCTATAATTGGAATACTATCCTATAAAACAAGAACTAATTTAGACTAAAAATATACTGATCAAGGAACTACCATTCCATATTTTAGTGAGACTAAAATCCTAGAAGGAGCTTCAACACCTATCTAGTTGAGATATAATAACAACCAAACCTTTTATCAAGTTTCACCTTGCAAGGAAGCCATAACCACCTTAGATTTTGAGCTACCACAATAACACCTATGAACACATCTCCTCAACACTAATTTCCTATCTATCTGATGGAGATACAAAGTGTATCAACTCTCTTTAACTCTACACATTCAATGCATCTAAATCCACATTTTGGACCACTCTACACTTCTCAGTAACAACTCTATCACCACAAAAATCCATTTTGATCAAAGTATATTATATACTTGAACCAACATACAAAGATCAATTAGGACACATTACAAATCCAAACTATCCCCACTCTTCAACTCTGCATACTCAATGCATCCTTCATAGCAATAACTCTATCACAACTTCATTAACATGACCATATGGTCATAAACATCATCCACACATAGATCTACCTCTTATATTAACCACCATACTCACATAAACATCAATATTTCTTTTCTCAATCTCAAGACATCCTAAACATCCTTTTGGATCACTCTAGACCTCTTTAGTCATGCTCAACCTACAAGAGCACTATTATTCCACCAAAAACATGAAATTTAGGTCATTACACATAATCATTAATCTTTTTTAATTCTCAACCCATCCATTGAACGCACTCAACCTCCTTACTTATTCACTTCAATGTTCATACCACCTCCAAATCATACAAGTCTAGAAACCATCACATTTGGTTTCACTATATATAGATCATTCATGATTAACAACATCTTGGTCATCCATTAGGAATGTCTTAAACCTTAAGACATATAACACATGAAGACACATCTCAAACCAATCTTCATACTTTGGCCATAACATCTATGTGTCACCTTTAAGTAGGTACACTTTTTAATAAGGCCCTTATAGCTCTTATACACCCATTTGACACACCCTCAAGCAAAATAATAATACATGACCAATTTTCAATACATGATTCCACTCCTTGTGTTGCCTTTGTCATCCTATAATGATCAAATTTATTTTAGATTACCTTTGTGTATACCTAAATAACTCAAACAAAGACCTTATACACAGAAATGCGATTACCAAACAATCAATAAACTTCTTAAGAATTATTCATACTCATGATAGATTGATCACACTTAAAAAATCCACATAGAGCATCCCCATGAAGTCTAAAACATGATACACTAGCTAATTCATCATGAGATATCGAAACAACATCATCACAAGCTTAGATATCCTTCTCAAGTCATTTATAGAAAAAGCATAAACACATAATCAACTTCTAGGCTCAATATTTTTGACTTTATTCACTTTAAAATATTCAAATCTATATATCCAGATGTGATTTGGAGTCCTATACCACTTTTATTTTTACCACATGAGAAAATTCATCATCTATAAAAATATATGGTCCAAAAACCAAACATTAGTTTTTCCTTTATAAATTTAAATATTCAAATACAAATAGTTAATCTTAGAACACAATGCTTGAATCTTGTGTCCTCTTAGTTTAGATCAAATACACACTGTTAATATTATCCTAAATATAACGCATAATTCACCAAATCCAAACATTAAACCATAGACACTTTGACCTCATCTTATATAGTCTTAAAATGTTGACTCAATGCATTTCATCAATCTCTATAGATCAACAAGGTCTTTAATGATCAATTCTCACCATTTGATCAAACTGTATGAATGCCCATTCACCATTGGATCCTTATCCTATACCTTTTATCAATCATTAAACATGATGAACCTATCCTAATCTCAATATATCCTAAATTCTTAGAGCAATACACACCATTAATCTTGATCAAATATTAACACTTTCAAAAATGACCAAGTATGGGGATCCTTTCAATATGCATGAGTAGTAATTTTTTATCCTTAATAACTTATTTTGTGCTTTGACACAGGATCTCAAATTTAGACCAAATGATATCCTCACATAGGATAACCAACCATGTGACACACTACTCCTATAACCCTCATACATATGAGATATAACACCATTAAAATGCCTTCTCGAAATCTTTAATCACAGAGCCAACTATGTCAAAACCTACTTTAGAGGGCAACTTTGAGCATTCATAACATTTTCCATGCTTCATTAAATCATATCAAATTTATCACAAATCATCTATGCTAAAAATTAAACAAACTATATGATAAAATTCTTTTGACACCTTCACACATTCAATATATAACATCATCAAAAATTTCACTTAGCTCTTTCTTGCCTTATGCAAATTTGGCTAAGTATAGAAAAACATGGTCAAACTACCTAAGAGATCATATATTTTGATGCACATCAAATGATCTATAATTTATAAAAACTAAAATAGGTATAAAACTAAACAAACCCATATGATCACATTCTCCTGAAACATCCACACGTGTGAGATATTCCATCATCAAACTAATTACTCGGCTCTTTTTGGCCACCTTGCAAATTTGGCTAAGTATGGGGAAAAAATGAATTCTCATTGAGAAGCCAACTTTTCACCATCATACCATTAACTTCAATTTTATTCATGACTTGATATTTGGCACATAACAACTATGGAATACTTTAATCATAACCATATGACCAACTCCCCTTGACTCATTCACACGTGGAAATTATGATGTCATCAAACTGCCTACTTAGATTTTTTACTACTAAACCCAAAGTGTCTAGATGAGAATAAAGATGAACTGAATGAATTCCAATAATGTACATAAACACTTAAATAATTCTTGAATTTTTATAGGATCCATTGCATATGCTCAAATCATCATACTCATTCGTGAACCTCTCTAGCTAGTCAAACTCTAGAGAACAAACAAGCATACTTCAAGCACACTAGGATAAACACATTTCACAATTTTTCATTATCACTTAGGATTTAGAATAATTTAATCCACTCACTAGGACAGCACCATGACAACTCTCTAACAATTTGTCCCTTTTTCATTGATGTCAACAACCATCATATATAACAATATATAGATCACCTTCTCTCTCTTCAAAGCACTCCTGTAACAAGAACTTTTTTCCCAACAACAAATTTATCTCCCTTTTAAAAAATGAAAAAGTGGACACAAAATAATATTGAGGACCTAAAAATACTATCAAATAAGAAACGAGCATCGTATAAACATGATACAAACTCCCCCTTACCTTGAGCCTATTTCTGAATAAAGAACACACAAAACCATAGAAATATAATTTAACACATTAAGAAACTTTTGAAATGGACTCCCCCTAAGAACTCTAAGCAATTTCACCTTCTGATAAACCTCATATCTCCACACACCATGAAGAACCAACACACATGCTAACTAGACTTCTCTCTCAAGATATCACAAGGACCAAAAAAAACCTTCATGCCACTCACTAAATAGGAAAAATTAACTAAACAAAATTGATAAATCACCTTTAAACACTCATACCTTGCTCTTTTAGAGAAACTGAGTAAAAGGCACTCTTTTTTAAACTAGGCCTGTCTAGCCTCCTTCTAGACCTACCTATAACTTGTAGAGACCACATATTTCACTAGACACACTTTTAGGACAAAAAAATACATATATGGAGCACTATAATATGCCCCCTCAAATACACCAATTTGAATCAAGTTCATCCTTTGCAACATACATCCTTCACAAACTTGCTAGCCAATTAACCCTCTATATTGACAAAAACTTGAATAATTTGAGAAACACAAACCTTAAATTATTTTTTAAGGTTGATTTTACCACCCATTTATACAATTAAACATATTAATAATCCTAAGACCTTAATTCACAATTAAAACCACTTTTCTAGCATAACCCAAAACCCTAGAATCTCAAAACAAACAAAGCCAACAAACCTCCTTCTGGTCAATGCATACTTATGAAAATTCTTACACACATGGAGACACCCATCACACACTTTTGGACCAAAAATGAACCTTAAAATATATGGTAACATAGACTTCCTATAACCCATTTTAGGCCTACTTGTCCTTAAGCCAAAAACTTAGAAAATTAAGAGCACTTAAAATTTTCAATTGGCACATACATACCTTCAAACCTCAAAAACACTTGGATCTCACAAAAAAGAAGTGTATATACCTTTCTATGAATCAAAATATTCTTGACATTTCATAAATCTCACTATGCCACCTGGATATACCCATTCTAACCCTACAAAATAGCTCCTTCACAAATCTATAGGGAAAACTCATGAAGTTATTGCTCTCCCTTAACCAAAGACCTCTAATTTGCATTAACATATTGAGCACATAAAATTGATTTTACATACCTTATTAATTATATTAAACTATTCAGTCCTTTGATCTTAGGACCTAACCAATTAAAAATCTCCCCTAACTTCATTCTTCATTAAGAACATGACATCTTATATAAGTCTTCAAATATTGTCCAATCACAATTAATACTGATATAGTAATATATTATATTTATAACATTATGAACTTCCATGGCATACACAACTATTCAATAAGGTTTTAATAGGCTTATCAAGTTCTAGGACAAAAATCTATAATAAAGGCCTTCAAATTATAGACTCACTTGGAATCTACCATAAACTAATATGCAGATAAATATTTGAAAGTCACCTTTATACCAGAGCATCCAAACCATGATCAACAAAATAACTCCTTATCTAGATAGGACCACTGAGATTCTCCACAAGCTTATTTTCTACAATAAAAGATATATAAAAGAATACACAAACATACCTTGTTTACATACCATCTTATCAAACAATATTTGATACCTATGAAGCTTCTTTTGACTGACATGTGTCTCCATGAATCCTAGATAGAGACACCCTTTTGACATAGTGAGACTAAAAGTCCCAAAACTTAGGAGACTCCCATTTCTCCATATCTTTCTTTGACATGTAGTCTATCTTGGATTTAACTAAATCCTTGACTTCATTCTTTTCTTTAGATTTGTCACTAAATGTTTTCAATAGAAACTCTTGACTCTCCTTAACATTTAATTATTTTTTCACCTCAAAAAACAATCCATCAAGACTCTTGGACTCAATATGGTTAGTATTCTTAGTCTTTACTACCTTAGGTCTCCATACCATAGTTTAACTCTTCTTGTCTTCTATATCCATCTTACCTACTTTATCCTTGAGCATATCCTAGTTTACAACACAAATTTCTAGAGAAACTTTCTTATTAACCTTATGATTAGAATAATTGGCAATGATTACCTTTAGTTTCCATACCTAAGTTTGTCCTTTCTCAAACCTTATATGAGCTCTATATCCTTTTACATACTTTGAAGACCTCTTAACACTATTTGGATAAAATCTAGTAATATGTCCACTCTTATGAAAATTGAAACAAATAACATTTTTCATACCTTTTGATAGATTTGAACTATGATCAATATTTGTCCAAAAACTTCTATCATAACTCCATGAATGTCCATACTTGACTGACTTCCTTCTATAGTCCTTAGCTCTATGACCATACTTATTACATGTATAATAATGACCATGAAATAAACTATCATACCTTGAAGCATTTGGTTGTCTAACATACCTTATTTCATCACTCTTTACCTAATCTAACTTCTTTTGATCTTATTCAATATTTCTTATCTTGACAACAAATTTCTCATGCTCATCCTTTAATGAATCTAGCTCGGTTTCCAATTGAATTCAATCATCTTTTTTAACTCTTATACTTGAAATGGCAGCCACAACTATCCTCTAAGAATTTGGATAGTCTCTTTATCACTCTTGACTTTTTTAGCCATGTCATATTTTATTTTACATGCTTTCTCTAAACAACCTCCCTTAAGAGGAATGAGTTGTGCTTAAATACCTTTGATCAAATTTCTCATGTTATGATCCTTCTTTTTTTGCTCCTTTAGTTCACCAAGTGCACTCATGAGCTTAGCTTCTAGATCAACTTATTATTCCTTGTTATTATCTTCTATACTATTATGGTAGGCTTCTTTATCCAACATGATGTCTTATAATTTTTAACACAAACTTGTCTTGGCATCAACAAGCTGAGCCTTGAGTTCATTGATAACATTCTCATATTCTTTGGCATCTTTCTTAAAAGTACATATATGTTATTCATATGCCTTGATGATATGCTTCCACTATTGATTTTCTTTATTCAACTACTTATCCATATCTATACCTACTTAGGATCACCGTCAAGATATTAGGATTTCTCTAAAGGACCCACTCTAATACCAATTATTAGAGGTACAATCACTGAGGTGTGGAGGGCGGCAGGGGGGGGGGTTTAATTAGTGAGACCAACATATCCAACTTCAATTTTGATCTTTACAAGTCTTTAATAAATTACCAAAAGCATTCATGAAACATACACATCATTCATAGTAATGTACAATAAAGATAATCCAAGATCAAGCACATAACACGTGACATATGTGGGAAACCCTCTCGGGGAATAAAACCCACTAGAACCTAAAATTGGAATACTATCCTATAAAAAAGAAGCAATTTATACCAATAAACTACTGATCAAGGAACTACCATTCTTGATTTTAGTGAGATTGAAATCCCACAAGGAGCTTCAACACATATTTAGCTGAGTTATAACAACCAAACCTTTTAACAAGTTTAACCTTGCAAGGAGGATGTAACTACCTTAGATGTTATTTTTCCACAACACTACCTATAAACACATCTCTTCAACATTGATTTCCTACCAATCTAATGGAGATACAAAGTATATCAACTCTCTTTAACTCTACACACTCAATGCATCCAAATCCATGGTTTGTACCACTCTACATTTCTTAGTAACAAGTCTATGACCATAACAATCCATTTTGATCAAAGCACATTACATACTTGAACCAACACACAAATATAAATTAGGACACATTACAAATCCAAACTATCCACACTCTTCAACTCTACACATTCAATGCATCCTTAACAACTTTGTCACAGCTTCAACAACATGACTAGATGGTTATACACATAGTACACACACTAATCTACCTCTCAGATCAACCACTAATCTAAAATAAACATTAGTAATTCTTTTCTCATTCTCAAGACATCCAAAATATCTTTTTGGATCACTCTAGACCTCTTCACTCATGCTCAACCTACAAGATCACTATTTTTCCATCAAAAACATGAACTACAAGCCGTTACACATAATCATTGATCTTATTTTCTTCTCAACCCATCCATTGGTCATACTCAACCTCCTTACTTATTCACTTCAATGATCACACCACCTCTAAGTCATATAAGTCTAGAAACCATCACATGTGGTTTCACTATATATAGATCATTTATGATTAACATCATCTTGGTTAGCCATTAGGCATGTCTTAAAACTTAAGACATCCAACACATGAAGACACAACTCAAAACAATCTTCCTAGGTTGGCCATAACATCTATGGGTCACCCTTACATAGCTACACCTTTTAATAAGGCCCTTATAGCTCTTATAGGTCTCATGGAGACCTATTCACCCATTTAGTACACCCTTGAGAAAAATAATAACACATGACCAGTTTCAAATACATGATTCCACTCCTTTTTTGCCTTTTACATTCTTAAATAATCACATTCATTTTATCTCACCTATGCATATTCTCAAACAACTCAAATAGATACCTTATACACATGAACACCATTACCGAACAAATAATCAACTTCTTAAGAATTGCTCATACTTAGGATAGATTGATCACATATAAAACATGAAGACACAACTCAAAACAATCTTCATAGGTTGGCCATAGCATCTGTGGGTCACCCTTAAGCAGTTACTACCTTTTAATAAGCCCTTTTTAGCTCTTATAGGTCTCATGGAGACCTATTCACCCATTTAGCACACCCTCAAGAAAAAAAATATCATGGGACCACTTTATAATACATGATTTTACTCCTTATGTCCCTTTTGACATCCTCAAATTATCATAATCATTTTATCTTACCTCTATGTATGCTTAAACAACTCAAACAGAGACCTTATACATAGGAACATCATTACCAAACAAATAGTCAACTTCTTAAGCATTGTTCATTCTAAAGATAGATTGATCACACATACAAAATCCACAGAGAGTATCCCCATGGATTTTACAACATTATCTAATGGTTAATTCATCATGAGACATCAAAAAAACATCATCACAAGCTCAAATAACCTTCTCAGGTCACTTGTAGAATAAACATGAACACAAATTCAACTTCTAAGCTCAATATATGTGACTTTACTCACTTTCAAATATTCAAATCTATACAACCACATGTGTCATGGAGTCCTCTACTAATTTTTTTTAATGCATGAGCGTAATCATCTTCTATCAAAAGATATGGTCCAAAAACTAAACACTAGTTTCTCCTTTTCAAATTTAAATATTCAAATACAAATGATCATAGTTAACCTTCAAACATAATATGTGAATCGCATGTCCTCTCAGCTTATATCTAATATACACCATCAATATTTTCCAAAATTTAATGCATAGTATATCAAATCCAATTGTTAAACAATAACCACTTTGACCTCATCGCATGTAATATTGAAATGTTAACTCAATGTGCTCTATCATTCTTTGTAGATTAATAAGGTCTTTAATGATCAATGCTCACCATTAAATCAAATTGTGTGAATTCCCACTCACCATCAAATCCTTATCCTAGGCCTTTATGTAGTTGTTAAATATCACGAACCTATCCTCATATCACTTCATACTAACTTCTTGGAGAAACACACACTATTGATCTTGTTCGAGCTTTACCAATTTAAAAAATGACCAAGTATTGGGGACCTTTTCAATATGCTTCAGTAGCCATTTTTTATCCTAAATAAATTCTTTTGCACTTTGATGTAGGACCATAAATTTTGACCAAATGATCTCTTCACATAGGATAACCAACCATGTGACACACTGCTCTTGGAACCCTCACTCATGTGAGATATAAATCCATTAAAATGCCTTCTCAAAATCTTTTATCATAGAGTCAATTATTTTAAAACCTTCCTATGAGGCCAATTTTAAGAATGCATAACTTTTTCCATGCTTCAACACATGATATCAAATTTAGAAAAATCCATCTATTCTCAAAATTAAACAAACCCATATGAGAAATTTCTCTTGACACCTTCACACATGCAAGATATAACATCATAAAAAATCTCACTTGGCTCTTTCTTGCCTTATGCAAATTTGGATAAGTATGATAAAACACAGTCAAAATACTTGAGAACCCAACTTTGCATATGCATATCATTTGATGTGATACATATCATTATATAAAATTTAGTGAAAATAAACTATGTCCAAAACTAAACAAACCTATATGATCACCTTCCCCTGAAATGTCCATATGTGAGAGATATTCAATCATCAAACTAATTTATTAGCTCTTTCTGACCACCTTGAAAATTTGGCTAAGTATGGGAAAATAATGAATTCTGATTGAGAGCCAACTTTGCACCCTCATATCTTTGATTATGTTCTGATGCATGACTTGATATTTGGTGCATAGAAAATAGTGACTACTATGATCACAACCATATGACCAACTCCCCTTGACTCATTCACATGTGGTAATGGTGATGTCATCAAATTGCCTACTTAATTTTTTTGTTACTAGACCCAAAGTGTCTAAAAGAGAACAATGATGAGCTAGGTGAATTTAACTCATGCACACAATCACTCAAATCATTCTTGAATTATAATATTATCCATTTCACATTCTAAAATCATCATACTCATCCCTAGACCTCTCTAACTAGTAAAACTCTAGAGAATAACCAAGAATACTTTAAGCATGCTAAGATAAACACATTTCACACTTTGTAATTATCACTTAAGCTGTCAAATCACTTCATCCACTCACTAGGACACCTATATGACACCACCATGACATCATTATGACATCCCTCCAACAAAAATAACACTTAAGTAATTTGAGAATGGTATTAGAGTTGTTAAGAATGGATAAGCTCTATGTAGATTTTAATAAATTTAGGTTTATGTATAATAGTTTGGTATTTTTAAGATTTATAGTTTAAAAATATGGAGTAAGGATGGATGAATCTATTCCAAATAACATCACATAGGTAAGTATTTTCCATGGTTTAGCAAATTTTTATAGAATTCTCATTAAAAAAATTAGTAGTATTGTTTTACCAATAATATATTTCATGAGAAAATAATTTATGTGGACAAAAGTGACATCAAAATGCTTTGATTTATTGAATACGAGTAAATAAAAATTTATTTTATCATTACTATAATTTGACAAAGTGTGTGAGGTGGATTGTGATGATTCACATGTGGGAATTGGTGTTGTGTTAAGTCAAGAAGGATAATAAAATATTTAAATGATAAATTGAATGATTTAGAAAAGAATTACTTTATATATGATGTTTAATTTTATGTTATTCTAAAATAATTGAGACATTTGAGGTATTACCTAGTGCCTAATAACTTTATCCTATTTACAGATCATGAAATGTTGAAGTATGTGAACACTCAAATGAAGTTAAATACTATACATGGAAAGTGGGTGTCTTTCTTGTAGTGATATAATTTTGTTTTGAAATATAAATTATGATGATGCTTTGAGATAGAGAGTGGAATTATTATTGACTATGGTTAGTGAAGTAGTTATATTTAAAGTTGTCACAAAATTGTATGATACTGGTCTAGATTTTGGAAAGATAGTTGAGTAGTGTAGGAATACATTAGTAGGAAAAATAGGTACTATTAATGATGGATATATTATAAATGATAGTTGTATTTTCAAGTTAAAACACCTATGTATTCCATTTGGGTCTCTACGAGACAATCTTATAATATATTTATATATTGGTGGTTTAACTAAACATTTTGGCAAGGCTAAGACAATATGGTGGAGGAGAATTATTTTTGGCCAAATATTACGAGCGATGTGTCAAGGTATGTTTCAAGATGTATAATATGTAGATTAGATAAATTCCATGCATACAATATAGGGTTGTATATTTGAGTATGGATATTATGTTAGAATTACCAAATAGAAATAAAGGTGATAATTAAATTTTTGTTATTTTAGATAGGTTTTATAAGATGGTTCATTTTATTGCATGTAATAAAACCAATGATAGATTTGAGTAAGTATTTCACATTGGAATTACCAAACCCACATAGAGGTAATAATTAAATTTTTATTGTTTTAGATAGGTTTTCTAAGATGGTTCACTTTATTGGATGTAATAAAACCAATGATTCCACTAGAGTTGCATAATCATTTTATAAGGTTGTGAGATTGCACAGTGTTCCAAAAGCCATTACATCAAATAGGGACAAAAATATTAATTTTTAATTTTTAGAGGATTTTATTGAATATGTTGGGAACTTAGATAAAATTCACTAGTGCATACCACCCACAAATATATTGATAGATATACGCTATAAATATGAGCTTGGAAATTTTTTTGATATGCATAATTGGAGATAAGCCCAAGTAATGGGACTTAGCTTTACCACATGTTGGTTTTACATATAATAATTTAGTGAAAAATTAATAGGAAAATCATAATTTCATATATTTTATGGGATAAATCCTGTGAGTTTATTGGATTTGGTATAATTACCAATTGTAGAACAAGTTAGTGATGATGCAAAAGGATTTGAAAATCAAATACAATAGTTGGAAGAAGAAGTGAGGAGAAAGCTACATGAATGTAATGAGAAGTATAAGGTTGATTCAAATGTTATAATAATATCAACATTATTTGAATAATGATGTTTAGTGATGGTTTAATTGAGGAAATAAATATCCAATAGGCACACACAACAAGTTAAAGTATAATAAAACTAGATTGTGCATGATTTTGAAGAAAATCAATGACAATGTTTATGAGGTGTGTTTACCACATGATTTTGATGTCTCTCTAGTATTTAATGTTTTATATTTATATTATCTTCATGGAGAATATGGTGAAGTGGAATAATATGAAGAAATAAATATTCAGTAGTAGGTACCAAAGAAGAAGAAAGAAAAGATAACACATGTTCTAAATAAGAAGACAGTGCATAAAATGTAAGGAATTTATAAAAAGTGTTTGATATAATTGGAAGGATTACAAAATGGATTTTATAAGGGGAGATTAAAAATATTTAAAATAATAAATTATAGGTTTTCAATTATGGCAACTCATAGGAGCTGAGTTGTTTTCAACTAGAGGAGAATGATGTAGAGACCAAACTTTTGAAGGTTATAACTTTTCATTCATAACTCTGCTTCAGCTCTCATTTAAACCAAAAATACCAGATAATTTTTTCTATCCATAACCCATCCTATCTATTTATATATATTTATAAAAAAAATTGGATGCCATATGTGACCATCTGAGGGTTTGAAAAATACATTTTAGTATTTTTTAGGATTTTTCCATTTTTGGAAATAGGGTATTTTTGTACTCGGATGTGAACTTTAGTTGAAATTCATTCATTGGGTTAATTTTATTATTTTTAATACATGTAAATAATTTTATTCCCATCCAATAGTTCATTCAAAACTTATAAAATAGTTACTGTGAAATCACTAGAAGGTGAAATTTACTAAAAATATTTTTTTCTAAAAATTACATGGGTCAGTTAGTTTCAGGTAGCCTTTGAGTTATTTATATTTTTAATTATGAATGTAAAATATAATTATTATTTGATATTTATGTAAATAATATATTTTAATATTTTATTCTTTTAATAATAACCAATAGATAATTTTGATTTCATGTAATTTATAAGTTTATGTCTATTGATAAACTTGCTTAGCTAGTCTATGTCTTCATCAGAAGAATACACCTTGTATTTTATTGAGCCCACTTTAATTTTATGTAAATGAATGAAATAAAATAAATATCATGTTATATTTGTAATTATTAAATATAGTCATAAAGTGAATAATTTGAAAACACTTTAAATAAAGATAGTGATGGAGTACACTTGTGTGTCGATGCAACCATGATGCTCCTTAGTATTTTATCTTGGTAAAGATGCTAACTAGATGAAGCATTGGATACAAGTTCAAAAATAAAACATGGATATGTGAATGATTTAATGGTATGGGATCACACACCCATTTCAGTATAAGGATAAATCATACCAAGTCTATTGAGAGCACAAAATATCAATCTCATAACTCATGTATAACCAATCTATAAAATCTCACCCAAGTCAAATAGTGTATATATATAGAAATAAAATTATGTAATAATAGTTCCAAGACCATATATGGCACATGATATTGATGAAACTAATGTAAAAACAAACTGATGCAATAAATAACACTTCAAACAGTGCATCTTGGTAAGATTGATTCATAAATATCTGTAGAATTTAGAAGTGTATTTGTAATTTAATGAAAGCACACCTTGAATATGTCTAAAGAATAAGTATCTATCAAAATGTAACCTCTAATTTTTAACATTTATATAATATGTATCATGAATATAAAAATATTTATCCTAAATTTTTACCCAATGCATAAAATTATCCCAAATTTATATCTAAATCATGTAAATTGTGTAAATTAAATCAAATTATACTCATTATATAAATTTATATATATGGATTCATGTATTATATTAAATTACCTTACTAATATCCCCCACCCTTTTAGGTGAGGTTATTTCAAAAATCGACGATCACCTTATCTCAAAAGCATAATATAACTATTTTGTATCTATGTGAATCATGTAGTAAATAATTATATAGTAGTGTCATGTCAAAGTAGATATATAAATGAATATATTAGTATTCATGCATAATAATACCTAATATGCATGGTGTGAATCATGACAATGCCTATAAGATATCAAGCTCAACAAATAATGAAGCACACATGTGAGAGTACTCAAATTTCACACAAAGAGTGGTCCAAGGAGACCACAAAGAAGGGGCATGTTCAATGTTAGAAACTCAAGTGTAATGCATGTGAAAATGTCCACACACCTAAAATACAATCAAAACGTAGGGTACTATGGCAAATAAAAAAGGAACATGTTTAATTGTTCCATAAATAAGAAAAAGAAACAAACAAGAAATACATTCAAGAAGGCTAATGTAAATAAATGAAGTAATGAGATATAAACAACAAGCATAAGCATGACATACTAGTCATTGCATACACATGTTAGCAAAATTTCACGTAGAATAATATATCAAATACACTTTTTAAGATATAAACATGATTATATCCATGCATAAGATATAGAATCTCTATAAGATAGTGGAAAATGAACATAAAACAATAGAACCTATGAAAATCATGATCATATAGAAACACAACTCCCCAAACATAGTGCATCACACTTGAAGAGGAAAGGTCCAACATCTACATGTTTGAGTATCATGGTTATAATGTATGCTTATATCACACTAAAGTACCTATGAAACATATGTGTGTATACAAATCATATGATATCTAACAATATAAATTAATAAACATATGAAATATATAGTAAACATGTGGAATGCCAAATATTTTTGGTGTTTTTAATTATTTGAAAATTTTCATATTTTTAGAATATTTTGTTTTATATAATTTTTTTCATGTTTTTCTTTAAAATTATGTGTAATATTCATGCAAGTGAATAATGTTTATAGGGTTCTTAAGAGGTTTTCCCTCAAGTGTAGCTAGGCAATAGACGCCTCTACCCAATTTTTTTGTAATGGGAAAGGGCCCTAACAAATTTTTTTTTATTTTTATTTTTTTTCCTTTTCTTCATTAGTATTATTTTATTACTAAATAACCCACACTAGATTCATGTGATTGAACCTTTTTACTATATGCATGTTTTATGTTATCCTGATAAACTTGTAGATTCTCGTTAGCTTGTGTGTGCTTTACAATTAACTATTCCAACTGATATAATTATTTTCACAGTAGTCATTTTCTTGACTAATATCCTTTAGAAAAAAATGTAAAGAGGGATTTTAATCTAATTTTCAAAAACTACCTTAGTACCATAAACCAAAGAATAAGGCATGGATCGAGTAGAGATGTGAATACTAGTAAGGTATGCCCATAAGGTGTAAATAATAAATTGATACCAATCTATATTATATCTTTCAATTTTTCTTCCCAGTATTGTAAAAATAATTTTTTTTATTGATTATTCATGTCCATTACCTTATTGGTAGTATTGTGTAGAAAATGTATGTTTAAATTTATGTTTGTTACAAAACTACTTCACTATTTTATTTTTTAATGATGATCCATTATCAATGTTAATGGTTGAAGGTAAACCAATTTAGGAAATATAATTTATCATTCAAAATATTCATATGTCATCTCTAGTGGTAAAATCAAGTGGAATTAACTCCATCCATTTGGTAAAAATTTAATGGATGTAATAATAAATTTGTGGTGTCCTAAATATATTGGAATTATGTTTCCAATCCAATCAAATCCCCAAATGGAAAAATACCATGGTAAAATATTAAACTAGAACTTATGAGATTTTGCATAATTTAAATTACTATTTTTTTGATAGTGAACACATAAGTTCTCATGTTTGATATATTATTGTTCGATTATGGGCTAATAGTAACCTTCTCATAATAACTTATGGGACATTTATTTTCTAGTAAAATTTCCTCCAAACTCACTATCATGCATCTCCATAAGTGTGGTATGAATTTATTCATTTTAGACAATAAAGAAGGTTTCCATCAAAACTACTTTTGAATAAATTTCTCCCAATATTAAAATAATGAAGTGATTCCTATTGAATTCTTCAATTTTTATTTCAATTAAAATGATTTGGTATAAAGCTTATATATAGGAAATTATATATATCATTATATCATTCTATATTTAGTGCACTATATGTAAAAGAAATAACTTATAAAACATCCATTTTAGCTATCATAATTGAAGGTTGTCTTACCTATTGGATTTTTAAAAAAATTAATCATTATTAATATCATGGAACATCAATGATGTCACACTATCCATTACATTAGCATGATTTTATCCTTAAGTGGGATACATTAGATATCAAATGTGTCAAATGTATCTTTCAAACTATCTACCATCTCCTTGTATGAAATCAAATGGTCCTTTTAATTTTATAATGATTCATAATTTGATTAAAAATTGGGTCACCATAAACATGAATATGTCTCACATGAAGTTTTTGTGTAATTTATAATGCAATGATCAAGGCTTAATATTCTTCTTATTTAATAGTTCATGAAATGGCATATAATATCTCTCATGAGTATAAAAAAACAATACGTACACCTACACTTGTCATACATCTAGATCCATCAACAACATATTCAATGTGTCATGTGATATATAATAGGATTATACTTCATCATGAAAAGCCTCAATCATTTGAAACTGATTAGATAATGGAATAGGGGATAGTTGGTCCACAATAACTTGAACTTTTATATATTTTTTGAGATAGAATTTTGTAAGTTACATGAACCTGTAGACACTAATTTTATGTATGCAAACTAAAAGTATCTTTACATGTCATAATACCGTTTGATTATTATCCACCACAATTATTTACATTTAATTACATAATTAATATGTTAATTACCATCTACCCTTTTTGAACTTACCAAAACTCCAAATATCTAATAAAATCCATAAAATCCAATTTATCTCTCCATAATAACAACTTACCCCCAATGAAAATCCCATTTAAATAACTTGAAAAACCTTATCCAAAAATTATCCCATGGTTATAACCACCTTATAATGAATTTTTACAATAAAGAATAGAATCATTAACGATCCACCACAATCATCATTTATTATGTTAGATTGGTCATGATTATTTATACATGGCCTCATCTCACCCAAATGGTCCTCAAAATGATGTTGAAATGTTGAAAAAAACCCTATGATATTACCAACATTCAAGAGACCTTCTGACATAAACATTAGGATATTTTATTAATTTACATCAAATATTTGAATCCTTAATATCACTTTGGACAAGTCATAATACACCACCAATCCACGACACCATAAAGAGGCATTTCAAGGTTAGTATTGTGCATATTTTAAAGCATAATTATGTCATCTACTTTATTTTATGAATTAGTATCCTTAATATATACCATAGGCTACTTATATTATGTTTATAATCCTTTTCATCCTCTTGAATCCTTTTCTTAATTCATAATTTTCATTATTTGGAAATTTTATCAGAATCATTAATGATTTTGATAATCATCAATGATTCTAATAATCATCAATCATTCTGTAATCATCAATGATTACATAAATAGAATCATACATGATTCTAATACTAATTAGTGATCTTAATAGAATCATCAATGATACTATTGTTCATTACTAATCTTTGACAATTTTTTTTTTTTATAAAATCCAAGCCATATTCTATAGATTTCTCAAAAAATTCCTAATCCAATATGTTTTCTTTTATCTTGAACATGTATTTTCATCTTTATAATGTAATTATATTTAAATTATATTTCATTAGTATATTATAGTTTATTCTCATAATCATGTGTTATCTAAATTATCAATGAGCATCTTTATTATCATCTCAATTGATAAAATATGTGGGTTGACATCTACGAAAGGAATTTTATACGTTCATAGAACTGGTATTTTACCAAACAAACCACTCTAATACCATATTAATATATTTATCCAAATTTTCATGTGTTTAGTTATTCCTTCCTATCCAAAAAGGATATCTTCTATTTACTTGATCAATGATGCACAATGGATCACACAGGTATGTTTTATCTGAGTTTAAATCCTACTTTACTTTGAGTTTTTGTTAGTTCATTTTATAGAAGAAATTTTAATAAAAACTACTTAAACATTATGGCATGCCTAGTGGGACATTTTTAGTCCTCATAGTTATTTATTTTTCATTATATGTTTTTTTACTTTACTTTTCATTTTTAGCAAATTATTCATTATTATTTTCATCAAAAAGTGAAAATAATTTTTTTGTTTTTCTTTTGGAATCTAAAAATAATTGCATTCATCAGCTTGGTTCATTAGGTAATACACATAACATAATTATGAGGGTTAATATATTGTCATAATCACATTTTTTATTCACACACAACCAAAGCATGAAAATATCAAAAAAGTAACAAAAACAATCCTACCTAGGTGAGCTTACTTGGACTTCATCACCAATAGTAAAGTTGAATCAGTGTTCTAGCTGAGTATAAATATTTAGTTGTTGGTACATCAGCTAAGTGAATACCACCCTTATCATTTTAATACCATGAAGTTAGGGGGTATTCCCCAATATCAATCCATGTAATATCACCAACATATATCTAAGCCTCATGTACATTTAGGTATATTGAGGATACCTACCTTAAACAAACCTAGAACCAGCCTTAACATACCTTTTCCTAGTTCCTTTTTTAAGCTAAACATCCCATCATATTCTAAGGAATAATTTTTTAGAATATAAAATAATAAAAAACATTAGGAATGTTTGATTAAATTGTACGTTTTATCTTCACTAAATAGAGATAATAAAAAAAAATTGTGCTTATGTTGTATTTTTTTTTAACTTAGTGGTACATGGTTTTAATTAGATAGTAATAATAGAAAAATATTGATATAAATACATCATACTAATGCATGAAACATACACCAAGTCCTCCTAGCTCTCTCAGATCCATCAAAGAGGGCATTCCTCAATTTTATCTACTGGGATACCCCAACTTTGATAGTATACTAGATAGTAATCTAATCACCCTTAGTCATTACCTCAATTCACAAGATAAAAATATTCACATATCTCCTCATGGCCAATCCTACAAATTAATCTATGTAATGCCATTATAAGAATCAAAAGAACATTTGGAATCTATATTGTCTTCTTTTATTCATCAACCACTCTCAGTATCTCTGGATCTTGATATGGATTCCATTCTAACCTCTAATACTAATGTGTCACAACTTATAAGTAATAAACCACCACTAGTATCTAATAAGCCATCTAAGACTATTATCCAAACACAAAGTTTTATCATACCAAAAATAATTTCAGCTCAATCATCTTCTTCCTCATTCCAAAATTTAGTGTTCTTAACCCATTCCTCTCTTCTACCTATTCAAATAAATATGACCACAAACCCAACTCAACCATTACAACCCATAAAAAAAATTCCTTTGTTTCAACCTATTCAATAATAAATTTT
Organism: Torreya grandis; assembly: GCA_037957365.1. Classification (NCBI taxonomy): domain Eukaryota; kingdom Viridiplantae; phylum Streptophyta; class Pinopsida; order Cupressales; family Taxaceae; genus Torreya; species Torreya grandis. The sequence continues at coordinate 903,982 of JARHVA010002851.1, forward strand.
TCCACCATCAATTGCTCAATACATCATTCCATCACAACCATTTATAACCACCTATCTTAAAATGTCTCAACAACAAACCTTACCCCTCTATTCCTATAATATTTAACTGCATCTCAACTAATCATTACCACCTTAATTGGTTATCCTCTTTCATAATAATTTCCCACTATTCTTCCCTTTCACTAGCATTTACAATAGAACACTTTATGAGGTATGCCTAAATATAACACCAAGCCTGAACTGATGTGTATTCTTATGGATAGGATGGAAAACCTCAAAGCTTCTACCTCTAGACAAAAGAATGTCCTCTCCTATGAGAAATGTTTTAATGAACCTATCAACTTGGTTTTCCCAATTAGACCCTATCCAACATAATGGGAACTACCCAAGTTCACAAAATTTCAAAATAAGGAGGACCCTTAGCAACATATTAGGGCTTTTATACATTATTGTTACCTTATATCTCATGATTATGCTATCCTCCTAATAACATTCCCCATGTCAATATCTGGATCAACTTTGGATTGGTATAATGCTATTCCAAAACACTCTCTATTCTCTTTTGTCCAACTAGCCTAAATCTTCCAAGAGCATGTTTTGATCAATATCCCAAGGAAGATAAAAATCATTAATTTATACACCATTAGACAATTTGAAGGTGAATCAATTATAGATTTTGTTTCAAGATGGTACGACTTATAAACCAATTATCATTTTCCCTCCCTTAGACAAAATTGATCAAAATACTCACCATGTCATGTGTAACTAACATTTTATCCATGCTTCAAGTTAAATATTTCAATACCTTTGATCAATCCTTTACCATGGACCATAAGTTATAAATCCAAGCTCTAGAAGAAGGAAAGGTCAAATTATGAAATATAATTTTAAAACTTGATCCTTCCAATGCATCCAAAAAATCTAAACCAAAAGGCACAACAAATGTTTTTGTCCTAAAATCATCCCCTCCATCAATAACAAAATAACTAGGTCTTTATACTTTTTAGACACAACCATAGAAATCATTAACATGATTTCCACCCAAATAATACATGCCCTTAGGAAAATCTTATGCTTCCATCTTGGAGTTTTTGTAAAAGTTTTAGTTATTGATCTCTCACTGATTAGGTCCATTGATGACTCTAATCATAAACCAAATTAGTATAAAGTGACTTTTGTTCCTACCATCATGTACCTAGTCATGAGATCAATAGATTTAAATATTTCAAGATCTTAGTCAAAAACCTTATTAATTAAGGGGAACTATAATTAAATAATCTAAATTTTATTCCAAATGAATCTCATGATATATTTAAACAACCATTCCAAAATCATCCATATTGATCTAATTATATACAAGAAAACACCAAAAACACTTAATATTAGGAAGTCCATGTAATAAACACTATTTACAATCAACTTACACCTAAATAAGTTTGTATCACACTTGAGTCATCTTCTGAAGTAACAAAATTTTTAGACCTCCTTGTAAGAGATATATTAGAATAATCTTAGCTGATTAAACCTATTCTTAGATGTATGAAAATGGAAATGCAACTAATCTATAAATCAATCCTAGTTTGGAGAATATAAGTCCTACCTACACTTTTGATTGTTGATACATTATATATTCAAAGTCATGACCAAGATGGATCCTATAGACCTAGCCAAAGGATCTCTTACTATAATATTATCACTAGGGAGTGTTCCCAAACCTCTAATCAAGTAAAATTATGTAATAACCCTAACTAGATCCTATTTTTTCATATTCACTAAACTAATAAAAAGTAAAGTAAAGTTTAATATAGTGTTCACCAAATATTGTAACACAAAGTGGGGTTAATAAACATTAGAATTAAACATGTGTAGAAGACATATACTCATGTTGATGTATACAAAATCTTAATGTATGGAAGAAAAGTAAAAATACATATATATCTACTATTACAAAGGAAGAACACATTTATGAATACTTACCTTTGAAGACAAACCCATCAATCCTTAATCTCTCCCTTGGACTAGGTGCTTTGTAAGAGGTTGTTGTGGTATGTAAGGATAATAATGATAAATTATATCTAGGATACACAACCTATCTATGTATCCAAATGACTTCTCTACAAGACAAGATCCATATCTCTAAATAAAGTATGAAACCCTAAGCTATGATCCTCAAGTATAATGGTGGATAAGTAGATGTGAAATATAGATCTCTTTTTCTTCTCTTTTTTCCTAAATGATTAAATTAGTGCATATATATAACTAAATCTAACTCTAGTCCTTTCCAAAAGTTTAATCGATAGGGTCGACCCAATTGACTCTATATTGTTATTGATAAAAATAAATTAGGTCCTAGTCTATGTCATCTAAGTCCCTATCTAGACCCAAAATGAGTTTTTTTTATTAGAGTATAGGGTCAATGGGTTTGATAATGTATCATAAACCATCAAAAAGGATTTTAGACAAGTGAAGGGCTAATGAAGGTAAACATTAACTAAAAGAAGGTGTAAAATAAGAGGCAAAGCTTAGGGAAATGTTTTTAGGATATGGTTGTGTAGGTAACAAGTGGAAGTAAAGGACAAATTTTTTTCAAAGCACCAATGGTCTACCCACCCCTTTCCTGATGCACCTTTTAAGGTGTGCACTCATAGTGATTGAGACTTTATGGGTTCCTGCAAGAGAGAAAGCATAATTAATTTATAAATTTTGAAAATATTTTGTATATATATTCCCCACTCAAATCTCATCATGTGTCATGTAGGTGTAAAATGGGATGGTGCTTTGAAAAAACAACATAGCAACACATAATGTTGAAGCTGAATAAATTATAGTAAATAACAAATAAGATAAATGGAAGGACATAATTAAACAAAACCACATACCTTTATTTACCTTAGTTTTAGAGATAGAAAAGGAGATGCAGTACATATGAAGATTTATAATGTAGGTATCATTAGGTAAACTTGTATAAGTTAGTATAAAAAGAGAAAAAAACCAAAATTTTGCCTACATCAATATAAAATAGGTGAAAATATTCTCTACGATGTCAAGATTCTAGAACATTTTATGGTTTGTAAAAAGAGATAGTATATATATATATATATATATATATATATATATATATATATATATATGATCAAAATATATAATCTGATGGTAAATATTTAAATATTATATACATTTGAATGGTAAATATAAATAGTGTGAAAAATAATTCATTTGTTATCGTTACTATTCTGGTAAAATAGATCTTTGAGAGACCTAGTTGGAGACCATAGAGCCATCATGGTGAGGAGATGAAAATTGAGATGGGGAGGATACATAGTAGATGTAGTGAGTATAAAACATGTAAGAAATTGGAAATTTCACAAATTTGAGTATTTTTATTTGAAATTAAGTTAAATATAGAATATTGACTGCTATGTATAATCTAGGCACCAAAATGAAACCTAATTTTTTTAGGTAAATCAGGGGTAAAATGGGATATTGGGTAGGAATAAATTAGACAAATAAATGCCTAAGTAATTTATGGTAAATGGGCAAAAAATCACAATTGTGGATGAACATATTCAAACTGGTCAACTTAGTCCATAAAACAAGGGAGAATGATAAGGATGACTATGTAATAGTGGGTTAATTTAGAATACTAAAATGGGATTGAATATATATAACTTGGCCAACTTAGTGACTAAGGGGTAAATTATGACTATATATGACATGGTTGATATAGTTTTCTTAATAGAGTTGATCTAGTATTGATGTGAAAGGGTCGATCAAGTACCACAAATAAAGTATAGGGTTGATTTAGTATTAAGAGGGTCGATTATGTAGGAAAATGAGAAACTAAATCAAAGTTGGATTATTTTTGAAAATTTAAAATTGTATTTTGATTATTTATGACTTAGAGGTCTGATACATCCTTTATTGTTTGATATTTTATAGAGATGTTGAAGGTATTGGTGCTTGATAGATAAATCATGGCTACCACTATCCATCTTAGATAGGTGCAGGTCTAGGTGGCCAATTTAAAAGCATAAGTAGTAGGTTTGATATCTCAGACTACCTCATTATAGTATACCATTCAGAGGGGATAATCCCAATAATCATGTTCAAGCCATAGGATAGGCATGATGGAGCCTAGTCATAGAGATGGAGCTATGTATTTTGTATTTTATACCTTGTATTATATAAAAGACTTGATATATATATAGATATTGATTTTAAAATTTAGATTTGATATCATGAGTTGTATTTAGTTGTGGATGTTGATGCATGGATATATTTATTTTTAGCACATGTATTTAGCTTTTGGTGTATATACTATGGGAAATATATGTGGGGTGTTTTATTTTATAGCATTATGTGATACACATGCATGGTTAAAAAGAAAAAGGTAAAAACTACTTGGAAAAGTATAAGTAATCAAAATAAATGTAATATACACTATATCATGATGGGAAATTTGTAATAATAAAATACAAGTAGATCTAATATATCAAAGCTGGTAAAAAGGATAACAAAATGTTTTAAAACCATGAAAAAGATTTGTACCAATTTAAAACAAGTAAAATCACACTATATCACATTGGGAAGCATGCAAATAATGTAATAAAATGGAAGGCATAAGAAACACCAAATGGTATATAAAAACCAAAATAATTAAGTCAATCAGTCATACCAAATCATGTTGTGAAGTAGAAAAGAGAAATAAAATTGGAAAAATGAACTTAAATTTATTATCCTTGAATTTAGTAGGATCAACTCATGGGATAACCCCTATGAAAATTTCCTATTTTATAGCCCATGAGCTCTAAGCATGTAAAATGAGCCCAATCACTAGCTTCTTACATTTTTTTTTACTCAAGAATTTAGATTTTTGAGGGAGTTTTTAACTACTCATGTAGTTTTAAGAATTTTCTATGAACTACACAAAAGTTCAAATTATTGCAATCTAGATAATTTTGTCTGAACTGCACCCAATGTGTAATAGTGAATAAATTCTTTGCTAATGGACGTGCAAGGCCAGAAAATATCTTTGACCCTACACCTAGACCCAACATCATGTCAATAATTAATTTGCATTAATAACCCTTATATATACATTTAACCTAGGTAATTTTTATTTTTATCAATGCTTTCTCTCTCTCTTCACCATTTTTGAGCTCTAACACACCCACTAGCCACTATTTTCAAGCTCGTGTGCACCTTCTCTTTGTAATCCTCATGATCTATTGGATGTTTTGGTTTGATTGATTTCACGTGTAAAACACCTTAGCCTATTTTCCATTTATTCATGTCTCCGGTAAATATTTCCTTTTTATTTCTTTATTTTTTCAAAGCTTTTTTTTGTTCGACCTAGGGTTTTGTTTTTAGTTCTTCTTATGTTCTTCAGAGATATTTCTTCGAGGAGCATACTTAATCCCATGGAATGTTATATGGATATTTTTCTTTGAAGAACACCCTATCTACATAGATCAAACCCCCAAAACCCCATGATGCATCTCAAAGAATTTTCTCTGAGATGCATCAAAGTGTTTATTTTACCCAAGTATACCATGGGTACACTTCAGATAAAATTATCTGAAGTGAATCATAAACTAGTTTTCAAATGGGTGCACTTTAGAGAATTTTATCTAAAGTACATGCTCATAATTTTGTAGAATTTAGATAATTTTCTCTAAAGTGCACATGACTTGGTGCATATCATAGAATTTTTTTAAGTACATGATCCACCCTTTTGGTGCATATCAAAGAATTTTCTCTGATGTGCACAAAGATCATTAACCATTGGTGTAAGTTAAAGAAAATTCTCTAGTCCTCACCAAATTGAAATTGGTGCAAGTTGGAGAAAATTATCTTACACCAAAATAACTTTCCACATTAGTATAGGTTGGAGGAAATTCTCTAGCCTCCACTAACTTTGCATTTTCCTATGTAGTTCAAAGAATTTTCTCCAAACTACACCCAATCTCTACCTATGTATTTTGGAGAAAATTATTCAAATTGCACCAAAGTTATTAACCCACTATGCAGTTTGGAGAATTTTCTCTAGACTACACATTTCATTCTATATCTCATGTACAAGCATAAATTTTCCCTACTCTTACACCTTTCCCAAAAATGATGAAAAATTCTGACTCTAGGGAATCAAAACTCTCTTTTGTAGATACTAGATTAATGTCAGAGGGTTCCCCAACTAAAAGAATAATGAATTATAAGTTTTAAGGTGTGTTTCTGGCATCTACAGTGGAATCCAATTTAGATCAAATTAGAAATATATATATCAATCATATTGGCATGTCTAAGTTCCTACAAAAATTAGGTAGGGATCCTACTACACCACATATGCAACCTATTCTAAATAGTGAAATACACTTGATAGTTGCATTTCCCATGTCATCTCAATATCCCAAGTTCATCCTAGCAGCTGGTACCCATTTTAATACAGAAACTAAGTCATTCAAGGATGCTAAAGATAAAATGGTCATTCATCTTGATGATGAATACTTTGACAAAATGTTCCATCTCTCAGACTTTGAGGAATATCATGATATTAGCATGAGCTCAGCCTAAGAGTATTATGCCAAAAAATTTGAAAAATGGAAGTGGAATATTAAAATCAATTGGATGAAGATACTAAGGCACTCAATTTTAATATGGCCTAAAAATCTATACCACAGTGAATTTATGGATGAGATAGGAGATTTAATCACTCTCCTAAGTAGGGTCAAAGGTTTCCCCACATCAAATATCTTTCAAGAATGGATGTATCATTATATCTTCATCATATAAATAATTTATTGGGGAAGTTAGATCAATGATTCTATATGCCACCAACTTTTTGATGTAAATTATTCCCTCAAGTTTAATATGACTTCTTACCTAGTGTATGTTGTAACTTGTATGAGGACCTTTCTAGGACTGACTAGTATTGGTGAGAGGAATAATGTTTTTATTCATGATTACTATCCATAGCTAACTCTCAAAGAAAGCATTAAAATTTTTAAAATATTTAATGATGATTTATTCTATAAGTTCATTTGTAATTTTGAACAAGTACTAGAAAAGAAAAAAGTTTTAGATCAAGCATGGGCAATAGTGAATAAGATTGGTTGCATCTACCTTATGTTCTCAACTTTTACTTAAATCAAGAAGGGAGGATTTGATGAACAACCATACATGCCACAAAGGTATCCAAGTGAAAAATTGTTTTCGATGGAGATGTGCAGACAAATTATGACCATGCACAAAAAGTAGTTAGATTCACATAATAGGGGATTCAAGTTTCTGATAAACATTGGTTGATACACTATGTCAACTAGTCCCGAAGCCATGATAATGGAAACTAAAATGCAATGGATCACCCTTAAAAAGTAAAAGGTTAGGAAAAGTTTGGATTATAGAATGATGAAGGAAAATTTTAAAGGTAATTATGCCCATGAGCAAAAGGTTGAGGACATCTACAAAGAATGCAAGATTAAAGAATATATAAGGAGACTTGATTACAGTCATCTCACTACTGATTACATTGAAGATTAAAAATTGGATAACATTCTAGCTTATCTCTTTGATGATGAAAATATATTGGATCCTTCTTATAAAGGTAATTAAGTTGCTTCTACTCCTATCCCTCTAATCCAATGGTCTATAAAGGAATGCACATCCATTAGAGAGATTCTAACCCATTCTTACAAAACCTAATGCTTGGTTAGAATACAAAGGTATCAAATTAAAACATTTTAAGATAGGGTCAGAAGAATAATATGATTAAGATACCATAAGGAGATAAGAGGAATTGAGGATGAAAAATAAATAAGAGGCCTCTACATCCACATGTAAACCTAAATTCATGTTTGTAAGTAAAGGTAAAAGAAAGGATTAAAAGGCTAGTGTTGGGAAGATTATTTAACAAGAGACACAAGAGAATAAAATTATGAGTGTGACACCACCTCAACCAATAGTTTCACAACCTCTAGTTTAATAGTCTTTACAACCTGAATCCACACAATCAAAAGTTCTTATGGTTGAGACCTCCCAACCAATAGTTTCATAGGTGATAATCTCTATAGTTTACCTTATAGATGCAACTATACCATTTGTTTCTACTCACCCTCAATCTATTATTTCATCTCTCCCTTCACCTCCTAGTGCCACACTTTTTCAAATTCCCTTACAAGGCACATTGGATCAAGTTTTTGATTCATTATAAAATTTACCTAGTCCTTCAAATTCATTGGGATCCCAAACTAATTTGTATTTCACTCAATATGATATAGACAAATTCATGTCCACATCTTCCAATAAAATAAAAAACCAAGCCCCTATCACCCCAGTGTCCAAAATACCATCAGACCCCACAGTATCATTCATGCTAACCCAAACCCCATAAATTATAACCACTATCCTAATGGTGTTAACTCCACTATAAGATACCTCCACAAATCCATTTTCCATTCCACCTACATCAGAAACCATTGTTCCTCCCCAAACATCACAATACTTCATTTCTTCTACTCTAGAAGATTCATCTCCTCTTTCTCCATGGATAATTTCTTAGACACCTAAGAGGAAAAAGTAGGTTATTTCACATGATGATTTTTTTTGGTCAGCTTGTGTCAGTAAAGTCAAAAATAATAAGAAAGGCCAAAACTATGTCAAGGGTAATTTTTGAATCTAGGCACAAGTATGCTAAAGTTGTAGTGCCTCCTAAAGATAAAATCATTGAAGATATAAAATGTTTGATTATGCATTTACATAGATAAACTTAGGGAAATAGATGTATGAGGGTGTAAAAGAAGATTTGTAAGCAACTATGGTATCTTTGTTAGAAAGATATGACAAAGACAAAAACATCAAATATCAGCTGAAAGTAGAAGTAGAAAAACTAACCTATATTTTATTGAAGATGACTCGATCTTATGATACTATTGAGCTTGTTGTACATGAAAATACTAAAAAGGCAATTCAATAGGTATAGAAATTTGTATCTTGAGGTCAAGAGGTCAATGACTAGATTGAGAGATTAAAAATATAGGGTACTCAATGGTTACATTATACCGTTAGATTTTTTAATAACCTAAGTCAAGTAAAAATATAAATTCAATAAAAAACTAATAAACTCACTCAAAATTTGGAATTGATTGATAAATAGATTGAGACATGGACTCAGCTACGTCAATTCAAGTTGGATATCCTAGTTGAGAAAAAAGTCATTTCAAATAGGAAAATGTTCATTAAGTATAGGGAGGTCATGAAGAATAAAAGATAAATTATCAATAATCTAGTTACATGTCTTGAATAAAATGAATACATGTGAAATAATAAGATATTATACCTTGCAAATAAAATACAAGAGATTCAATGTCAGGTTAGAAATGACTCCCAAGAAATTCTTCCTATGGAGACTATAGTTTAAGAGTTTATGTCTTTGATTCAAATAGAGATTAAAATATTAAAATTAAAATTTGATTCCATTGATAATTTAATTGAATTTAAAGTCATTTTGGATAAACTACAAATAATCTTGGATAAAAGAAAGGATATTCTAGTTAACCTAGAAGATTTTATCACAAGGGTCCTTACCATCTCCAGGAGTATATCAAGCCCAAATAATAATGAAGTCCAAGATACATTGAAGAGATATGAGGAATATTTATATAATAATAAAAATTAATAAATTCCTATGTCTAAGGACACTTAGTTTATTTTTGTAACTTTTCATATGTAATTTTTTTTGGTGCATTTTGCACGTAGGAAAAGTACACAGTCCTAAGTCAAATAGGACTCTTTCAATGAATAAGTCGATATATTTATGTATTTTTTATTTTTTTTCATAAATCCTCTTTATAAATAGGAGGAGGATATTTGTAAAAAGGATCCATAATTTCTATAGAAGTGAAGTGCTACCAAAATTGAGAAGCAATATTGAAACTTTGAATTCAAATTGTAAATCTTTTATCAATCAATATATTAGAAAACAAGTGACCTTTCAATATTTAAGTTGAAATAACTTTTTGATGTATTGGAGATGTTCTTATGTCTTTTAAATTACATTTATTTTGTGTAATTTATTGAATTATGGTGTGAATTTCTATAAATTAAAAGGTGCCAGGAAGCTGATTTTGAAGTCTTTGAGCTGCAATATCATTATTAGGTTTACATTCATTATTGAGAAATGATTTTGGAGACTTTGGGATATAATTCATTATCTTTGGTGATTTGATATTTATTAGAAACAAGGTGTAGACTTTGGGATACACTTTATTCCATTGTTTTATGATACATTTGATGGTATTTTTCTAGTTATTCTTTCAGCTAACTAATTTGAATATCTTTTATTATTACTCCAACAAGTAATTTCATATTTCCATACTACATTGTAATAAACAAAATTATTCATAGAATTAGATTTAAAGTGTAAATTAATTATTAAAAAATAGAATTAGATGATATGGTAATAGCCACTTTGATAAGAATAGTGTAAATAAGTGTAAATAGTTACTTATTGTGTTAGTTAGCAATAAGAAGGGAGCCTCCCTTTACTTGAGGAGAGATTCTATATCATCAAAATGTGGCTAAAATAACCATTTTTATACCTTTATATCAGTAACAAAATATTCACCCAATATTTTTTGGTGACTCCACTAAGGAATGAACAAGCAATTGAGCTCTACACTCCTTTGGTTGAAATAGAACTAGTACCTTATTATTTACTATTGTTTTTCTATTGTTAATCTCTTTTTATTATTGGGATATTTTCTCAATTTGGTGAAAAAAAGATACACTCATGGAAGAATGGAAGTGGGACACATTGATCCAACATTTTATTTGTTTCAATAGCATAACTTCAATCTTTTATCAACATGTGCAAGGTCACCTCTTCAATGTACAATAAGTTTTCTACCTACTAATATAAGATCTCTTATACTTGGGGAAGCTTCTAATGTTCATAGGGTCTTACCTATTTTTCCTTTAAAAAGGTTTTTTATTCCTCCCTATAATATACATAGAATGGTTTTTCAAGGTTCATGGGGGACTACTTTTAGTCCATTGAACTTGACACCTCCATCTCATGAACTTCCTTGTAGTTTGAAAAAAAATCACAAAGTTATATGGTAATGGTAAGCAACATCTGAATGAACATATTATTGATTTTTGCATTGCATGTGGAGTTATTGGAGTGGAACATGAGGATTTTTCTATAATATTATTCATAAAAACAATCTAAGGTGTTGTTGTTGATTGATTTTATCATCTTACAACCAGAACCATCACTAGTTAGGCAATGCTTAAGGCTAAGTTTGAAGCAAGTTTAAAGGCTATAGAAGATGCTCATTCCTTGTTGGCTCACCTTACAAAAATGAAGAAATAAACACATGAACCCATGCATGAGTTCATGACAAAGTTTAACAATTTAAGGAATAGAATTATGATAGTTGCTCAACCTACACCTGAGAACTTGAAGTGATTTTTCATCAATTCTTAATTTCCTAAATTGAGTTTTCTTTTATAAAGAGTAGCCCTAGCTAATCTTAACACTACTCAAATCCTAGACACTGAAGAAGATGATGATTTAATCTTAGCATGGAAAGTGAGAAATAATACTATCAAGCCTAGATGGTAGTCTTCCATAACTTCACCTTCTACTAGCAACACAGATCCCATGGTTCAAAAACTAAGAAATGAATTATTAACACTCAAGAAGAAAATGTCTCAAGGTATGTCATTTTATCCATACAAGGATGTTCTTAAGAGGACATACCTAAATGATTTTAATTATTCTAACAATTCTAAAAGAAATTGAAATCAAAATAAACTTCCTCCACCACAAACAAGGCTTGTATTGGAAGCACCTCTAGATAATGCAATAGTTAATTGGTTGGAATTGAAAATTGATGATATTATAGAATTGGAATATATTCTAGAAGAATATGCTAATAATTTTATAATAGATGAAGAAGGAGAAGTTTGTGACTCTGATATCATGTTTTTAAACTTTGAATAAGAAGAAACTAAATAAGAAGAAGACATACAAGATGAATCTTATACTATCTCTACCCATTCACAAAATCAAATAAATCAACAATAGAAGGTTGATAAAGATTAAAAAAAAAGATGAACCACGTAAGGAATTTAATATTAATAAAATTAGAACTAATTTGATAATTTAACCAAAGGACATAATGACAAATAAACAAGTAAGTACTCCTCACCATTCTACTTCTTCTCCTTCTACGTCTATACCCAGTCCCAAAAACTCAAAACCTAAAAATGAAAATACCTTGTCTTCTTCGACTACCCCATATACAAATTTTGATATCATAGACCATGATAAGTAGACAAAAATATAAATTTATAAAGCTGAGTACCTCCAATCTAATCTCAACCAATTTCAAAGATTGGCAAAATTCATAAAAATCAAAAAGATCAATCCTGATCAGACCTCATCTAAGAGTGTGTCAATTGATCCTAATCCAAGATGAAAGAAAAATATCTTGGTCATAACTCCTACATATAACTCTAAAAAAATATAACCTTTCTATATTTCCATATTTATCAATGGTTATAATCTCATCAATTATGTTATTGATTCAGGTGCTTTCGATAATGTGATGCCTGCCAAGGTGGATAATGCCTTGGGATTAACCTCAATAAAGACTTTTAGCCATTATTTCTCAATGGAAACTAAGAAATTACATCTCATAGGCCAAATCAAGGATTAATAATTTTCATTTACTACTTTTCTAGAGAAATGATCAAGATAACGATTCTAGTGGCTGATGTTCTAGCCTCATATGAAGTTTTATTGGGATGAAACTTTTATAAAGATGTTGGTGGAGATATCAACATGGATTGGTCTAAGGATAGGATACATATTAAAGGTATTATACTAAAAATTCACCTAGATAAGTAAGAGAAGTATACTATGACAAATACTAAAGATCCAAAATCCCAATTCTTTTTTAAACTTCTAGAATGGGCACGTATTTATTATCCACAAATAAAGATCTAATATCTTGAAATGACATTTTATAAAAAGATTAGGAAATAGATAAACCCTCCACTTCAGATGAAGAAGTTTTGGATTTTGAAAATATCATACTTGAAATTTCAAATGATGTCTAGACTTTATAATTTGATGGTAGTTATTCTTCAAATGGATCTAGAGCCGAGATAGTTTTCATATCCCCAAAAGGAAAAATCTTCCCTTTCTCTTTCAAGTTGTAGTTTGATAACACTAACAACATTGTTGAATATGAATCCTTATTGTTAATAATGGATGTTTCAAAAAATAAAGGAATTAAAAAGATTGATGCTCAAGGTGATGACAAACTAGTCATTTATCAAGTCATGAATCTATATCAAATAAAGAATCAAAGAATCATGAACTACTATAATTGAGTTTGGGATTGCTTGGAAAGTTTTGATGCTTTCAATATATCAACAGTTCCAAGATAATATAAAGATAGAGATAATTATTTAGTTATTTCATCCACTCTTTTGATTCCTCAAAAATATTTCCAAGGAAACAAGTGTACCATTAAGTTATTTTTTGGCCCAGTGTTCTTGATAATGTTAATCATTGGAAAGTTTTAAATAATGATGAGCAAGTCATCTCATTCTTGGAGAAGGTGGAGAATTTTAATGAGTTATATTTTTAAGGAAGTGACTCTATCCCTCAAGAGTCAATATCTGAATTTAATGAGGAAACTAAAAAAGAAGTCTTGAAGTTAAAAGGGAATAGGATTTACAAAGGATTGGTGTCATTGAAGAGACTTTTTGATAAATATGATCGATATATTAAACGTCAGCAGTTAGAATTAGACTCAACAATAGAAATTAAGAAAGTCAATATAGGGACTGAAGATCATCTCAAAATGATAAATATTGGGAAATGTTGTTTGTTTTAATAAAGGGATAAGTTGGGGAGAATCATATGCTGGTACATCATTTTATGAGCATATTCATATGCTGATCTGAAATCTTTCTGACCAAAAGAAGTGCAACATGATAATCCTCTCAAGCCAGGGTCTCAACCTCATAAGTAGAAATAGTGATAGTATAATCATAAAATATTAGGTACCATCCTTAATAAAATTAAAAATATGTTTAATTATAGGATTATATTTATTATACATCATTCCACATGGATAGATAATATTATTCTTGTCAGAAAAAAGAATGGAGAAATCTGCATCTGCATTGATTTTCATAATTTTAACCAATTGTCACTTAAGGATAATTACCCATTGTTGGTAATGGATCAAGTAATAAAAAAATGATAGGTTCAAAAATTTTATCTATTCTAGATGGCTTCTCAAAATACAATCAAGTGGAGGTTCATGATGAAGATCAACACAAGACAACTTTCACTACTCCATGGGGCACTTTTGCATATCACATAATGTCTTTTGGATTGATCAATAAAGGTGATACCTTTCAAAGGGATATGGATTTCAATTTTTGAGATAAGATCAATATTTTTATTGTAGTCTACCTAGATGATCTAGCCATTTTTTCCAAAAATAATCAAGATCATTGTGATGATTTGTAGCAAGTGCTTGAAAGATACCATGAACATGAGATATCTCTTAATCCCAAGAATTCCATTTTTTGGGTTAGTGAAGGTAATATCCTTGAACACATTATGTCTAAGGAAGGAATAAAGATTGATCCTAAATGGGTCAAGTAAATTTAGAGTCATATTCTACCATCAAGTAAGAAAGGATTCCATTCTTTCTTTGGGAAAGTTAATTTCTTACTGAGATTTCTTCCAGATTTTGCTAAAAAGACACATCATATCATTGATATGATGAAAGGGAAATCAATATTTCATTGGAATGAAGAGGGAAGAATGGATTTTCATGAGATTAAGGAAGCAATTTCAGTTTCTCCTATCTTAGTTTGCCCTGACTATACCAAAACTTTCATCATGTATAGTTACGCTTCAAAGCATACCTTATATGCAATCTTAGTACAACCAAATGAAGAAGGGATTAAATATCCCATAGATTTCATGAGCTTCCCTCTGAAGGCTCATGAGATTAATTAATCATCCATGAAAAAAAATGATTATACTATGGTGAAAGTAGTTTATTATTTCATGTACTACATCCTCAAATCTCACACCATTGTGCTAGTACCAAATTCTATAATCAAGTATATTTTGACTCAATAATAATTTGAAGTCAAAAGAGTTAATTTGATTACCAAGATCTAAGAGTATGATATTGAGATCAAGCTTACAAAATTTATGGATGGAAAAGGTTTGTATCAACTCATGGTACAGATTGAACTAGAAGAGATACCCAGTAATGAAGGAGATACAAAAGAACTCCTCATAGTCTTGCTTGTAAGCACAATAAATGAAAGGTATTCTGACATTGCTTATTTCCTCACATATAGAGAGTGTCCAGAACATTTGTCTCACAAAGAGAAGAGGATAATCAACCTTAAAGATATAAACTTAATTCTTTGGGACAATGGTTTGTATAAGCCAAATATTGATGGAATTTTTCTATGATGTGTAGATAAAGCACAAGGCAAGTTGTTAGAATATTTTCATGGTTTGGCTTGTGGAGGACATTTTTTAGCCCAAATAATATCTCACAATATTTTGAGATCAAGATAATACTATCCAACACTTTTCTAGGATGCATAAGCTTGGGTATATAAATGCAAGAAGTGTCATTAGCTTGTGGGGAAACCCAAGTTAGTAGCTTTACCTCTCAAACCAGTAGTCATTGAAGAAACTTTTCAGTAATGTGGTGTTTACTTCATTAGAATGGTGAATCCATTATCAATTTTAGGTCATAGTTATGTTCTTACAACTATAGATTACTTCACTAACTGGGTGGAGGCAATTCTAACCAAACATGCTACTTCAAAGGTTGTTTGCAAATTCCTAAAAGAGAATATCATCAAAAAAATTGGTGTGCTATTGTGACCAATAATGTTTCTTATTTCACATCCAAAGAGAGGACTCAATTTTTCTTTAAATAAGGAATTATTTTGTCTCACACCTTAGACTACTTCTCTCAAGGGAATGGTTAAGCTGAGTCAAGTAATAATAACCTTGTAACTATCATCAAGAAGTTGGTAGATAAAAATTAGAGAACTTGGCATAAGGCATTATATGATGCATTATGGAATGATCATATCACTCATAAGTGAGTGATTGGTATGTCTCCTTTCTAGCTTTTATATGGATTGAATGCATAAATACCCATCACATTAGAGTTATTTACTCTCAGATTGTAAAAGGTAATTGAAGATGAAACATTTGAAATCTCTCTAGATAAGCATATTATGTACCTTATCCAAATAGAAGAGAGACATACAAAAGTATTGGATCACATTACTAAACATCAAAGTCATGTCAAGGAAATTTTTGAAAAGAAAGACAAATCACGAGTTCATGTTGGAGATTTATTTATTTTATGGGACAAGAGAAGAGAACAAAAAGGAATGCATGGGAAATTTGATTCTTTGTGGAGAGGTATGTTCCTCATCCATCAACTTTTTAGAGAACATAGTTTTCTTTTGGCATACCTGGATATAATACCATTACCACTACCATACAGTGGGAAACATCTAAATATTTTTACTCAGTGAGGTTCCAGATAAGTTTGTACATATTGTAAATATCTATATAATCTTTGTTTTTGGTTTTAGACTAGTCAGTCACCTGACTCTATGGCCCAATGTAGAAAGGCACTTAGAGTTTTGGGATTCTCTTTTCTTCAAGTATTTTAAAGAATACATGAAGGAAATTCCCTAGTTAGAGCAAACTATAATCCTTAAACTTATTAGGCTCAATTCATGGGATAACCCCTACAAAACTTGTTCATTTCATAGCCCATGATCTCTAAACATGCAAAACAAGGCCAATCACTAACTTCTTGTGTTTTTTTCCTCAAGAAGTTAACTTTTTTAGGGAGTTTTTAACTACCCATTTAGTCTATAGAATTTTATCCAAACTACACCAAAGTTCAAATTGGTGCAATCCAAAGAATTTTTTTTGAACTACACCTAATGTGGAATAATGGAGAAATTTGTCACTAATGCACACGCAAGGTCATAGAATTTATCTGACCCTACACCCAAGCCCACCATCATGTCAGTAATTAATTTGTATTAATTAACCTTATATATATATATATATATATATATATATATATATAACCCAATTAATTTTTATTTTTCCCATTGATTTCTCTCTCTTCACCATTTTTGAGCTCGTGTGCACCTTTACTTCATCATCCTCATCATCAATTGGATTTTTTCATTTTATTGATTTCACGATCAAAGCACCTCAGCTTATTTTTGAGTTTTTATGTCTCAGGTAAATCTTTCCTTTTTATTTGTTTATTTTTTCAAAGTTTGTTTTATTTTATTTGACCTAGGTTTTTATTTATAGTTCTTCCCATGTTCTTCAGATATTTTTATCTAAGGAGAAAAATTAATCCCATGGAGTGATCTACATAGATTTTTCTCTAAATAACACCCTATCTACTCAGATTAAACCCCCAAAACCCCACAGTGCATCTCAGAGAATTTTCCTTGAGATTCACCAAAGTGTTTATTTCACCCAAGTATACCGTGGGTGCACTTCATAAAAAATTCTCTGAAGTGCATCATAAACTAGTTTTCAAATAGGTGCACTTCAGATAATTTTCTTTGAATTATACACTCACCATCAAATATACTTTAGAAAATTTTATTAAAAGTGCATGTAACTTGGTGCACATCAGAGAAAATTATCTAAAGTACATGATCCACCCTTTTGATGCATATCAAAGAATTTTCTTCGATGTGCACCAATACCATTAACCATTGGTGTAAGAGAAAATTCTCTAGTCTAAACCAAATTAAAATTGGTGTAAGTCAGATAAAATTATTTGAATTACACCAAAATAACTTTCCACATTAGTGTAGGTTAGAGGATATTCTTTGGCCTACACTAAATTTGAATTTTCCCGTGTAGTTTGGAGAATTATCTCCAAACTACATTGAATATCTTCCTATGTAGTTTGGATAAAATTCTTTGAATTACACCAAAGTTATCAATCCAGTATGCAGTTTGAAGAATTTTCTTTGCACTATACATTTCATTCTATATCCCTTGTAGAAGTGTAAATTTTCTCTACTCTTACACCTTTCTAAAAAATGATGAAAAAAGTTAACTCTGGGGAATCAAAACTCTCTTCTATAGATACTAGATCAATGTCAGAGGGTTCCCCAGCTAAAAGAATAATGAAGTATAAGTTTTAAGGTGTGTTTATAGCATCTATAGTGGAATCTATGTAGATAAGTTTTGAGATATAGATATTGGTCAAGCTATTACAAAGGTTAGGTAGGGATCTTATTTCTCCACATATGGAACCTATTCTAAATAGTGAAATACATCTAGTATCTATGTTTCTTGTGTCAACTCAAGATCTAGTGTTTATTCTAGTGGTTATTGCCCATTTTGAAAAACTGCTAATGGGAAAATGGTCATTCATTTTGATGATGAATACTTTGAAAAAAATTTCCATCACTTAGACATTGAGGAATATTTTAATATTAGCATGAACTCAACCCAAGATTATTATGACAAATTTTTTGACAAATGTAAGAGGCATATTAATACCAATTGGCTAAACACACCAAGGCACTGAATTGTAAGATGGCCTAAAAATATATACCAAAGTGAATTCATGGAGGATATAAGAGATTTAATCAATCTCCTTAGTAGGGTAAAAGGTATCCCCACATCAAATATCTTTCAAGAATGGACGTATCATTATATCTTCATCATTAAGAAAGATAAACATAGAATTTATTGGGGAAGTCAGATCAGTGATGCTATATACCACCAACTTTTTAAATTAAATTCTTACCTTACATTTTGTATGACTTCTTACCTAGTGTATATTTTAGCATTTTTGAGGACCTTTCTAGGACTTAATAGTGTTAGTGAGAGGAATAAGGTTCTTGTTCATGAATCCTATCCATAATTAAATCTCAAATAAAGCATTAAACATTTTAGAAGAGTTAATGATGCTTTCTTCTGTAAGTTCATTTTAATTTTTGAACAAGAATTCGAAAAGAAAATATTTTTAGATCAAGCATGGGAAATAGTGAATACGATTGGTTACATCTTCCTTTAGTTATCAACTTTTACTTACATTAGGGTGGGAGGATTCAATAAACAACCATACATGCTACCAAGGTATCCAAGTGATAAATTGGTTTTGATGGAGATGTGAAAATAAATCATGGTCATGAAACAAAAGTAGTTAGATGCACATAAAAAGGGATTCAAGTTTTTGATAAGCATTTGCTGATACACCATGTCAACTAGTCCCAAATCCAAGACAATGTAAACTAAAATGCATTAGATCACCTTTAAAAAGTATAAGGTTAGGAAAAAATTTGATTATATAATGATGAAGGAAAATTTAAAAGGTAGTTATGCCCATGAGAACAAAGTTGAGGACATCTAGTCAGAATGCAATACTAAAGAAGATATAAGGAGACTTGGTTATAGCCATCTCACTATCGATCAGATTGAATATTTGAAATTGGCTAACATTCTAGTTGATCTACCTAATGCTGAAATTATATTAGATCCTTCATATGAGGTTAGTCAAGTTAATACTACTCCTATCCCTCTAATCTAATGGTATGTAAAGGAATGCACATCCATTAGAGAGAGATTCCAACCCATTCTTGAAAAAACTAATGCTTGGTTAGAATCCAAATGTATTAAACTAAAACATTTTAAGATAGGATTAGAATAAAAATATGATGAAGATACCATAAGTAAATTAGAGGAATTAAGAATGAAAAATAAAAAAGAGGCCTCTACATCCACATACAAACCTAAATTTGTGTTTGTGCGTAAAGGTAAAAGAAAGGATGAAAAGGCTAGTGCTGAGAAGAGTATTGAAATAGAGACATAGGAGAAACTAGCTATGAGTGATGCACCACCTAAACCAATAGTTTCAAAACCTATGGTTCACCAATCTCTATAGCCTAAATCCATGCAGTCAGAAGTTCCTATAGTCAAAACCTCTCAACTAATATTTTCATAGGTGACATTCTCTATAGTTTCCCCTATAGATGTAACTATACCAATTGTTTTTCCTCCCTCTCAATTTTTTCTTTCATCTCCCCCTTCACCTCTTAGTGCCATGATTTTTTATATTCCCTCACAAGGCACATTAGATTAATTTTTTAATTCATTATCAAATTTACCTAGTCCTTTAAAGTCATTTGGATCCCAAACAAATTTGTATTCACTCAATAAAATATAGACAAATTCATGTCCACATATTCCAAAAAAATAATAACCCAAGCCCCTATCACTCCAATGTCCAAAATAACATTAGAGCCCAAAGTATCATTCACACAAACCCAAACCCCACCAATTGTAACCACTATCCCATAGGTATCGACTCCACTATCAAATACCTCAATTATTCCACTTTCCATTCCACCTACTTCAAGAACCATTGTTCCTCCCCAAACATCATAATCCTTTATTTCATATACTCTAGAAGACTCATCTCCTATTCCTCCATGGTTAATTTCTTAGACACCTAAGAGGAAGAAGTGAGTTTTTTCACCTGATGATTTTGATTTTTGTCAGCTTGTGTCGGTAAAATCCAAAACAACAAACAAGGCCAAAAGTATGTCCAGGGTAATTTTTGAATATGGGAACAAGTATGATAAAGTTGTAGTGCCTCCCAAAGATTAAAACATTAATATATTCAAGCATCAAATTATGTAGTTTTAGATTAAGGTAAAAATAGGTTTTGAAGGGGCCCCAAAACCCTATACATCAAAAGAGAGATAAACCTTAAGCACAACTAGGTACAAAATAGCCTGGAACTGGCAAAAGCAAGACTAGATTAACTGGGAATCTAAAAACAGTAGTCAAGAGCTAGACAAACTATTATTTTTTTTTTACAAGACCAAAGTTTCATATCTAGAGGGGGAACCAAAGGCTTAGACTTCTTCCTCTTAACTGCTGTCCAACCATCCTCTACCTTAGCTGCCTCAGCAACCCAGTCCTTAGAAGGCCATGATCCATGAAGTCCAGGGGGCATCGATGCCTTAGCAAAATCCTTTCGAGAACCAGCCAACTTCTGGCTCTTAGGAGAATCCTTCAAAATAGGTGGAGGGACCACCACCTCCTCAGTAATCGGTTCAAAGAGATCACATAATCCAATCTCCATAGTACCTTCAATAGGATCAGTCTCCAGTGGAGTCTCCCGATTTGATGATTCAGAATGGATACTCTTTTCATTCTCAGTCTTTGAATCAGTCACATCTTCCTCAAGTTGTTTAGTAAAATAATGTTCATGATCAGCTTCAGACCACCAAGAAGGTGATCTTCTGGATTTGGATTTCCCTGCAGTACACTGAGCTACAACGTGCCCCGTCAGGTGACATTTTCTGCATCAAAAAGGTAAACCTTCAAAATCTAACATTTGTGTCCAAGAACCCCTAAGGGAGTCCAAACAAATTGCCTCAGGAAGGCCCTTGAAACATCCACCTCAACCATTAGGCATGCATAGGTCGAATGGTAAAACTTCTTAGTTTCTTCATCCTCAAATAAAAACTCCCCTATAGCATTTTCGATGGTTTTATACACCGATTCATGCCATAGATGTATTGGTAAATTAGGGAGCTGAACCCAGACATGGATCTTGTTGAAGGTTTCCGTGAGAGGATTGAAATCCATATGCCACCGTTTGGCCATAAGAGGGTATTTACCCTGCCATAAAAAAGTACTGTTGGATAGAATAGTCCTCCTGTCCTTAGAGTTTTGGAACAAATCTAAAAAAACCCTTTAACACATGGGTATATTTCCACATTTCCATTAATCAGTGGCAGCTAGGTATTGGAGACCCAGCCATGTAGATCTACAAGAGAGGGCCAGAAGCCACAAAATTGAAAAATAGCCCCATACTCTAAAAAATAGCCCCATACTCAGATTATGTAGTTATATGGATAAACTTAGAGAGATAGATGCATGGGGGTGTAAAAGAATATTTGAAAATAGTTATAGTATCTTTGTTATAAACATACGACAAAGATAAGAAGAGTAAAGATCATCTTAAAGTACAAGTAGAACAAATAACCTCTATTTTATTGAAGATCACTCAGTCTTTTGAGACCATTGAGTCTATTTTACATGAAAATATTCAAAAGGAAATTCAACAAGTAGATAAAATTAGATGAAGGGGTTAGGTGGTTAATGCCTAGATTGAGAGATTAAAAATATAGGGTACTCAATGGTTATGTTCTATCATTAGATTTTTTAAGAACCTAAGTGAAGTAAAAATATAAATTCAACATATAATTAAAACACTCACTCAAAATTTTGAATTGACTAAGAAAGACATTGAGACATGGACTCAACTATTCCAATTTAAGATATATATCCTATTTGAGCAAAAAGTCATTCCAAATAGAAAAATGCTCATTGAGTATAGGGAAGCCATGAAGAATAAAAGAGAAGTTCTCAAGAATATAGTTCAAGATCTTGAAGAAGCTGAAGACATGTGCAATAATAATATATTATACCTTTCAGATAAAATTAGAGAGCTTCCCTGTTAGGTTAGAAATGACTCCCAAGAAATTCTTCCTATGGAGACTGTAGTTCAAAAGTTTACATCTTTGCTCCAAACAGAGATTGAAACATCAACAATCACATTAGATTCCAATGATAAATTGATTGAATTTCAATTAATTTTTTATAAACTAAAAATAATCTTAGACAAAAGAAAGGATTTTCTAGTTAACCTAGAAGATTCTATCATAAGGGTCCTTGTCTCCAGGAGTACATCAAGCCTAGATAATAGTGAAGTCTAAGATACATTGAATAGATACGAGGAATATTTAGAGAAGAATAAAAAGGAAGATATTCATAAATTAAGTTACAAAAATAAATTACATATGAAAAAGGAAGATAATTAACTTATTTTTTTAACTTTTCATATGTAATTTTGTTTGGTGCATTTTGCACATAGGAAAAGTACATAGTCCTAAGTCAAATAGGACTCTGTCAATGAATAAGTCAATATATTAATGTATTTACTATTTTTTTTTCATAACTAATCTCTATAAATAATAGTATGCTCTTTGTAAAAAGGATCACCAATTGCTATAGAAGTGAAGTGCTACCAAAATTGAGAAGCAATATTGAAACTTTAAATTCAAATTGTAAATATTTTATCAATCAATATATTAGAAAGCAAGTGACCTTTCAATATTTGAGTTGAAATAATTATTTTATGTATTTTATATGTTTTAATGTCTTTTCCATTACATTTTTAATGTAATTAATTGAATTGTGGTACAACTTTCTATAAATCAAATGGTGCTAAGAAGCTAATTTTGAAGTCTTTGAGTTGAAATATCATTACCAGGTTTACATTCATTATTTATAATTGATTTTTGAAAATTTGGGATGTAATTAGTTATAATTATTTATTTTATCTTTATTGGAAACAAGGTGGAGACTTTGGGCTACAGTTTATTCAAATATTTTATGATACATTCACTGATATTTTTCTAGTTATTCTTTCAGCTAACTAATTTGAATCTTAGTTATTATTTTTCCAACAAGTAATTCCATATTTCCATACTATGTTTTAATAAAAAAAAGTCTTTGTATCATTATATTTAAAGTTTCTATTAATTATAAAAAAGAGAATTAGATAATATGGTAACACCCACATTGATAAGAATAGTGTAAATAGTTACTTGTTGTTTTAGTTATCCATAAGAAGGGAACCTCCCCTTAGTTGAGGAGAGATTATATATCATCACACTATGGTTTAAATAATAACTTTTATACCTTTATATTAGTAACAAAATATTCACCCAATAAAATTGATCACACTAATTCAAGTTGGGAAGTATGGAAAAATTAATAAAAATGGTTGTATTCTTACATGAAATTGTAAAATAAGAATATAAAGGTGAAAGATCAATGAATTAAGCCTAAAAAATACTATATAAATATGGGAAGGATTCCAAAAACATGTAACTCATGATCAATCACTACTTATCTCAAATTTGACACATGTAATTTCATTGTGACTTGGGTATTATAAAATTTTGTGAGGATGGTCTAGTCCTATACAAGGTCTTACACTATAAGTCAAAAAGGGAACACTAAAAGGGTGGAAAAATTTGATAAAATATGTTAAAAATAATTTTTGGAATGGTAATTTGGTAATTTTTGAGAAAACATTGGTTCTATACATAGTCTTACACTACAACTCACAAATGGAATCCCTAGGGGGGAGTGATCAGTGAACAAAAAATTATTTCTCAAAGGGGAAATATTAATAATATTTAAAATGAAATAAGGAGTATAAAAATCTTAATGTTGGAATCTATGAGAATATCTTATGAAACATTAAGCTTACAAAAGACATAGAAAAGACACTAAGTGATTAATGACCATCAATTTATAAAGGATACCCTATTCATAATAAACACAAAGTTGTATATGAAAATAAGTGAGGTACTAAGATTAAATCATGTTTATTGTTTGAACAAGGAGAGTAAAATGGACTTACCTTCCCACAACATCCTCCCCATTTCTCAGGACCTATTAGAGATCCATTAGTCTACTGTGAATATTGGGTAATTGTGTGAGAAAGTAATTATCACTAAAAGGAAATTTTTGTTCTCCTTTCCTAATCTACTGACCTACAACTCCCTAATGGACCTTGACTCTACTATGAAGCTAATTGTGGAGTTTGATATTTTATTATAAAAAATGAGATGTGATTTTAATCACATATTTTAGTGTGATTTAACTTTTAAAATATTGAAAGTTACCTTTTATATCATTTCCTTTTGTTAAGATGATATGGCTCTTGAATTTTTATGGAATTTACTATTCCTCCTCCATAAAGACTTGGAATAACCAATCATGAGATATAAATTGATACACATAAATGAGCTTTAGGCTTTGGTTAAATGAGGTTAAGTATCCAAAGACATGACTTACTAAAACACTTAGTCTTACCTATGAACCAATATGTTATCTCAAGTTTGAACCATGTGTATCCATAGTTTTTGAAAGGAAATAAGGGGGATAAAGGGAGATCCAAGATGTACAATTAAAATGAGATTATAATGAGATGACTTGTTTTCTAACTAATTAACTGGTAAATAAGGGGTACTAAGGGGAGAAAAGTTGGTATAACCAAGGTAAAATAATGATTATCTATGTTATGAAGATAAGGTAGAAAATAATCATGAGAAAATAACAAGATAACCATGGAAATTAAATTATATATAAAATCATGTAATCATGAAAAGAATACATAAGAGATCAAAAATAAATAAAATGACACCATCGACAACATATAATATGAAATATAAATATCCATATAAGACAGATAATGAAATAAAAATTTGACATAGAGTCAAATGATATAAATTAGATAAATATAAACTTGGAGAATGCATCCAATCCAAAATGAAGAATAAATTGAAGGAACACGTGTTGTGTTCATAGATATTATAAATTTATCCACAAATATTATCCATAACAATTAATAGATCTTTGTGAAGATGGAATCTAACTATAGTGAGGGTCTCATTGATCTTTAGTGAAAGTTAGGAAAATAACTCTCATTAAGTCTCCTAAAAAAATATAGGCATGATTGAATGATCATGATCATAAGGGCCATCTTGCATAGGATATTCAATAGAAGGAATAGGAATAAAATATATCAAACATGAATGATCCACTAGTAAATGGACCATATATAAATGAGGATCCATAATTAGAGGCACCATGGGTGGAGGGACCATAGGTTTAAGAACCATGGGGGAAGAAAGGGGATCCTTCTTGGATGGGTAACATATGAGAGGTAGGATGATAGGTGCAAGGTGATCCTAAAGATACTATTGGAGGATGCAACAATGATTAGTGTGATGGGTACCACATTGTTACATAGAAAATATACATCTCCATATTTGGGAATATACTCAAGTAGGGGGAGTTATAGCTTTGTCTATAGGCTAAGGAATAGTATCATGCAAAGTGCCTATATATTATCAAATATTGTGACAATGGATAGAGGAATGATTATATTTGTCATGGAATCAATAAATAAACTTATTAGTAGACTTTGTGGGTATACTAATATAGTTAGGGGAAATAAAATCTAGGGATGGCTGGTATAGTTTACAATCTCTAGTCTAATGACTAGAAACTCTATAAATGTCATATTACAATTGATCGACCTATTAAGTGAGTAGAGGATCAAGTTGTGGTAAAATAAGTAGGACATTACCAAGGGGAAGTAGTGCTAGGGGAGAGACTAGACAAGGCTCAATTGAAGGAGAAATAAAAGCAAAAGTAGGAAGAAACTTAGCTAAAGGTAGAGTGGGATTCAGATCTAGATTAGGGTTAGCTAAAGGAGGAGTAGGACGCATAAAGTATTTAAGGATAATAACAAGAATATCAAGGGGAAGCTAATTATAAGGATCATCATATCTAGTGAAGTGTTAAGGACCAATCATATCATGACCCATACAAATGCTCCTAACAAGTTCTTTTAAAATTGTAGGTGTGCCATGTGAATGCATCATCTCTATCCTAAGACTAAGAGGAATAATGCTAAAATTAGGAACTATATAATATAAAATGCGATAAGATAAATGGATCTCAACATCTCTAGCTTGAACAAGACCTCCTAGAAAAGGGTCATCTAAAGTATAACCATTTTCATAGTGAGGTGTATGAAGATTAATTATGCAAGTAGGTGTGACCCTATCATTGGAGGTGTCATGATGAATAGAGTGTTGAGTTTTATTTAAGACTATGGGTATATCATCACTAGGTGGTTGACGGGAATGTGAATTTAGAGATGGTGGAATATAATAAATGAGATGAGGAGAGATATTGGAAGTTTTTATCTTTATGATGATCTCATTAGGATCATTGTCATTATAATCTAAAATGTTAGGTGGTATATTATTGATGATTTTAGGGTGAACATGGTAACCTCATGTAGAGTTGACATAGAAATTAAAATGTTGAGATTCTTAGAATGAAATACTCAATAATGGTTAAAGGGATGGAAATTTGAGTTCACCATGGTCTTGGAATTGTTCCAAATTCTAAGGGTTCATGTTTCTTTGAATTCTATAGATTGCATAATTATGAGGGAATTAATACATTGGTAGGCATAAGATGAACCATCCCTCATGCGATGAGTCTATGGCCTACCAAGAAAGATACCATAAGAAAGTATAAAATTAAAGATCATAACCTTGACTTGCATAGTGATAGGTGGGATGATAATAGGGAACCACACACAACCTAAGGGAGGAATTTTCATTTGGTCATAACCTTGACACATGTTATGTGTGGACTTAAGATTACACTAAGAGTATCTAAGGGTTTTAATTAAGTCAAGAGAGGCAACATAAGTAAACCCTCATAAATCAAGGCATGCTTAAATTGGATGTCATCGATTTGGATTCTTATAAAGAGGGTACGATCATCTGCATCAAGGAGAATCTCATCTAGAATCATAAAAACAATAGTAAATTTGAGAGAGAGAAGTGTCCATTGTTACTCAACATGTATAGATATCTCTTCACATTTTTTAAAGATGTTATCTTTTGACCAAGATAAGGTAGATTCATTTCTTACTAGGGGAGTATGGGGTATGCTCATTTCAAATAGGAGTTACATAAGGAAATTACAATGACACAAATAAGTACACAAGTTAGGAAAGAGAATTTGATATGGGAGATTGGTAAGCTCTATGATAGGGTTCCATTCATCATAACCCATGAGTGGATTTCTTAATAGAGGTGAATAATGTTGGAGGAGATCTTAAGAAGGAGGATTAGAAGTGAATGTAAATTTGTGTTTATAAGACATGGGAGGTTTAATTAGGGACAAATTGGTTGATTATCATGAGAAGATGAGGTATATGATGTAGGTGTATCTTGTGATAGATGTGAAGAAGTGAAATTTGAAGGTTGAATATTATTTGCAATGGGTAAAGAGGTTGGATAAATTGTAGAAATGGTATGAGAGGTGTTATCTAATAGAGGTGTTGAAATTTGATCATTAAAAGAGATAACATCTTCTTACCCCAACTCTTTTAGCTGAGTGGTGCAATAATCATGGATAACATAAAAAGTGTGATATGATTGGTGCATGTGGGTAGGATGTTAATCAATGAAGGAACATACCCTTTTCATATTAGTCATGTTGATCACATTCTCTTCAAGATTTTGTTTTATAAGACTTATAATATTATTGGTGGAATGAGTAGGTTTATCATGATTGTCTTGATGGTTTGGAAGAGGATCTTTGTAAATGGATAGGTGAGCATTAGCCTAATTTAAATTTTATTTTTACTTTATTTTTAGTGAGTTTGAAGGTAAATCCATAGGATTTTTAATGTTTACGATGAGGGAATCATGATCAAAATTTGGACCAAGGAGGAAATCCATAGCTAAGTTATGCAATTGACTACAATTATCATGAGAGTGACCCTAAATATAATGAAACCATTAGAATTTATTTGGATCATACCATGATTTCATAGGGAAAGTGGGATTAATCTCTCATGGAAGAGGCCTTGGTATATGATTTTGAATTTTTTCTAAGGATAATGGCTTATGAACATTGATGTTGTTTATTTGAGATAACTAAGGATGATGGGTATGGTTTAAAGGGGAAGCTTATTCTGAATTAGGGTCAAGAGAAATAGC
Source organism: Torreya grandis (assembly GCA_037957365.1). Lineage (NCBI taxonomy): Eukaryota > Viridiplantae > Streptophyta > Pinopsida > Cupressales > Taxaceae > Torreya > Torreya grandis. The sequence goes on from JARHVA010002851.1 coordinate 932,743, forward strand.
TTGAATGTTATGAATGGTATCATAGGAAACAATGAAACCATAATTAGTATCATGACTTTTTATTTTTGATGAGCATAAAAGTTCCCATAGGAGGTTGGGATGGCTCAAACTGATGCATGAGAAAATCTAGGTTCTTGGCTTGGTTGTGGGCTTCTTCCAAAGTTTTTGGAGAGAGAGAGTCTTAAACCAATATTAAAACTTAAGATAGAGAGTGTTGGTGAATATATGAAAGAGTTTTTCATCTTCCATGTTGTGTTCACACTTGTTAGATAAGGTCTTCCACCATTTCATGAATGTTTATGTGGTTTTCATTTCAAGTTGCTTGCAATTAATAAAATGAGATAAGGTATTCTAAGGGAGGTCACTAGTTTGAAATTTGTGTGCTAGAGTATTAAGTAGATATTTCAAACTAGTGACGTAATGAAATTTGAGTTGGTTATACAAACCTAAAGCATCTCTAGAAAGGGTTTTCACTAATATTTTGGTAGTGTCAAAAGTGTTTAACCTTACCTAATCCTTATATATATTCCCAAATATTTTAAAGTATAAGGTAGGATCATTTGTCCCATTATAACTAATGTTAGGGGTGATACATCTTATATCTATGTAATAAATTTGAAGCGTAAGAGGTTTTTTTTTAATATTTTTAATTATTTTGTTAACAAGAGGTGGTTGGGTAATAAGGTTTCCATGGGAATCCCTACGGGGGGGTGGAGGTATTTTGTTTGTGTAATTCCCATGAAACCTATGGAGGTTAGTTTTGGATATGAATAAGGTGATTCTACATTTTTATCATTTGTTTGGCATTAATATCTTGGAAACTGTTCATTTGGTTAAGAGGTTTCAACAAAAGTTGATGAGTTTGAGTGGTTTTTTGACTAATGGGTGTAGTATGTAAAGCATTAACATTGGTATTAGTGGCTTGGTTACCACTATGAGTAGTGACATGCATGGAACTAATGGATTAAGAAGCTTTGGTAGAAAATAAGGTACTAGTTGCATGATTAACATGTGTTGTGAAAGATGCACTAGTGGAGGGATTGAGAAGAGTGGGTCTTGTAAAAGTCCCACTAAATTTTGAGCGCGCCATATTAGTAGAGATACTTGGCATGGAGGTAGAAGAAATCAAGGAAGAAGAGGTCATAGTATGAGAAGGGTTCAAAAGAGAAGGAAGATGCTGAGAGGCAAATAAGTTATTTCCCCCAAATCTATGTGATAATGTGGGGGAAGGTGAATGAGGTTCATCTTCTTGACCACTTATCATAATGTGGTAAATGGTGGAAGGGTCTTTTCTTCAATGTTGGAAATTCATTAATGAAGAAAAGAATTTTCAGAGTATACTCTAATTCATGCTAATATTCTAAGGAGAATAGAGGGTTAAAAATTGAAGATGCATGAGGAGTCCTATAATTTATAGTGTGGGTGGATACATGCACATTAATTTCATCTAAAGTGGAATCCACAAGCTATGTATGAGGAAACATAATATGATTGGTAAATTTCATCATATCTATTGAGTTTAAATCTATGTTTTCCTCAAATAAGAAGTTCATGATGAGATAAAAAAGGCTAAAAAATATGATTATGATGATGCAAAATCAAAGTCTCTAAAATAAGATATAAATTCAAATTAGTTAACTATATTCTGTAACACAACATATAGATAAGAATACATAGTCATTTAGGTTGAATATGTATTACATAAAGGAAAGCTAAATAAGATGACAAAGATAAAAAATCATGTAGATTTATTATGTACTACTAAATAGAGAAATGAATAGGGGATAAAAATACAATCATTAAAATCAATTGTGTAGTACTAGAAGGAAGGTAAAACATAGTCAAGATGATAGAGATGACAATGTTCTGAAATAAGGAAATTTTTTTGGAAGATAGTTTGAAGCAAGAATAAAAGAAAAAACACATATTTAGATCAATATGATTGATCTAATTGGGTCACATAGCATAAACCTTACACTAGGGATTTCCAGTACAAGTTTTACAATACAACACACAATGATCAAATAGAAAGCAATCAAATAAGAATTAAATGGTAACTAATTGGTCACCCTATGTGTTCTTATATTATTAAAAAAATTTGACTTTAATGTGATAGTAATTTTTGTTGAAATAGGGAACTAGAAAATAGTCTAAAGTTAGTTTTAGGATGTTTGGGTTGAAAGGGATCTGTATTATCAATGGTACTAGCTTAGTATTGGGGCCTACCCCATCACTTCACAATTTCATGGTGATAAAGGTGTCATGTGATTTTATAATATATACCATTAACCACATATTTATACTTGAATAGAAAACCAAGTCAGCTTCCCCTTTGGTAATGAAATCCAAGTAGGTACGCCTTGGGAAGACAAATGCTTAAATGCTTTTTGAATGTTAAGTGATTTGGTAGTGTGTGAAATATAATAAAATAGTTTAATTAAAATGGTAATTTAAAAAAATAGTTATTTAGACTATGCAAGTTACTCTAATCATGAAAATATCTAAAAAGGTAATTTGAATTAATTACTAGCAAATATATGTTAATTCTTTGATTAAAAATAGTATTGAGTTGATTCAAGTGACACTATATGCAAATAATATATAATAGAGTTAAATGGGTCACTATTATTTTGAAAAAAATAAGCTATTTAATAATAGAGTTGTACATGTCTACTATATCTCTTAGATAGAAGATAGACTACAGAACTAAGTCAACTAGGTCAATCTCGTTAGCTATAAGGTTGTAATTTTTAAGACTGCTATCTTATGAAAAATAGCACTGAAAGAAGAACTAAAATAAAAAGAGAGAGTTGATAAAATAAACTTGGTGGGATTTAAGATGATTTAGATTGAAAATTTTATGTTGTAGTGATTTAATTGCTACTTTCAAATTCTACAAACTAGGTCGATCAATTTGACCAGGTTCTATAAAACCTTATATGTTGAAGAAGAATAATGAATAGGGTTGATCTATTCAATAGTGTTTTTTGAACTATATGTTTTCAAAAGGAATTAAAAAATAGATTTGAATTTTTTAACACCATCTGCTAATTTGAAACTAAATAAAAATACTATGTTGAACTACTTGATCTAGTAACCTGCAGTTGATGAAGACCTGCATAAACAAAATAAAGTCGTTGTAAACCAACTATGTGTTAAACCTACACAGAAAGTTAGATCTATATTTATTATTTTGATATAGTACTATAATTATGGAAAAATATAATATAATGATAAAATTAATGGAATTAAATAAAACCTATAAGGGTTAGATTCATGTCAGGTTCACCAGAATGTATGAAAATGGAAATGCAACTAATTTATAAATCAATCCTAGCTTAGAGATGATAAATCCTACTTACACTTCTAATTATTGATACATTATATATTTAGGTTCATGACTAATATGGATCTTTTATACCTATCTAAGGGATATCTTACCATAATGTTATCACTAGGGAGGGTTCTAAAGCCTTCAGTCAAGTAAAACTATGTAGTAACCCTAACTAGATCCTAGGTTTCCATATTCACCAAACTAATAACAAGTCTAATGTAGTGCTCACCAAAGTTTGTGGTACAAAGTGGGGGTAATAAAAATTAAAATTAAACATGCATATAAGACACATAATCAAATCAATGTCTAGATTATCCTAATGCATGGGATAGAAGTACAAATACATATCTATCTACTCTTACAAAGGAATAACAAAGCTAGGAATACTTACCTTTGAAGATGAACCCATTGAGCCTTAATCTCTACCTTGACTAAGGTGATTTTTAAGAGGTTGTTGTGTTATGTAAGGATGACAATGATAAATCATATCTAGGCTGAAAACCCCATCTATGTATCCAAAAGACTTATCCATAAGACAAGATCCATACCTCCAAATAAAGTATGAGACCCTAATATATTCTCTTCATGTAGAATGGTGGATAAGTAGATGCACAATATATATCTCTTATTCTTCTCTTCTATTCCTAAATGATGAAATGGGTGTGTATATATAGATGAATCTAACCCTAAAACTTTCCAAAAGTTTAGATAAAATGGTTGGCTCAATCGACTCTATATCATTATTAACAAAATAAAAATTAAGTTTGGGTCTATGGCATCCAAGGGCTGACCTAGATGTTAAATGAGATTTATCAACTAGATTACAGGGTCGATGGGTTCAATAATGTAGCATAAATCATCAAAAAGGATTTTATTTTAGGGAATGGATAATGAAGGATAAAAATGACTAGAGGGTGTAAACCAGGAGGCAAAACTTAGGGAAATGTTTTTAGGATATGGTTGTGTAGGTAGCAAGTTATAGTAATGAACAACAATCTTGTGAATCACCAATGGTATACCCACACCTTTCCTGGTGTGCCCCTTAATGCATGCACTAAGAGGGATTGAGACTTGATGGGCTCCTAAAAGACAAGAAGCATTAGTAATTGATAAATTTTGAAAATACTATGAATACACTATCATCTATTTGAACCTCCCTGATCTCATTACATGGGATCTTCTACAGGAGGTGCCATCCAAACATGGCCAAAAATACTTAGGAAGGATGAAATATAAAGAGGATACTCTATCCACATGGGACAAATTACTTAGTGTGCCAAAGGATAAATCCTTAAAAAACCCACCTATGAATATTGAACTCCTTCAGGCATCCAAAAATGAATATACTCATAAAGATATCCTTGTGACCTCCAAATATGAGTGAAAAATCAAGATGACTATGCCCCAAATTTAAATTAATCCCATACTTACTAATCTCTCATATTTATTCCAAGTTAAAGATCATGATTACAAAACCATCATCCAAAGGACCTAAGTTAGCTCAAACCCTCCCCCCCAACATACTACCAACACCAACACCCCATATGAACCCCTCAAGTTTTTATCACCCATAAAGATTATCTAAGATGCCTATGCATTTTATTAGGACAAATCATATAATAAATACCAAAAATGAAGGTACAAAAGTAAGCATGTTCTAAAAGTTGACACCTCAAAAAATTACCAAATCTCACCAATACCCATTATGGGGATCCTATTCCACTATCATCTATCAACTTCTACAAACCCCCCTTATCACATTACTACCCATCAAACTTGTCAACCCTCATATCCAAAAACTAGCATGGTATAGGGGAGATAAGATATGTGTCTACCATAGGATACTAAGACATGAACCAAGAGTTAAGATGATCTCAAACCTATAATCTAAGATCTCCTATAAAAAGATGATCTCTTCACTAAAAAACCTTGTATTAATCCTCTCCTTAACCAAAAAACTAAATCCACAACCATCTCTAAATCTAACATTATGTGTGCCTTAGATCCTTCATGAGAAAGATAAAAAAATCATCCAAAGGAATGATTAATATCCCTATCTCTAGCCATGACAAACCTCTTTCTAACATCCCCTCAAGTCTAAATACAAGTGACTCAGTGACTTCAATAGACTATCCATTCTTATAAATTAATATAATACATAGTTCCACATGGTGTCAAGCACAAGGGCCAAAAACATAGAATCCAAAAAAAGATAAAATATCCATCTCAAAGGCTCCTACCTTAAATACAAAGACCCTCAAACCATCCGTTCTAAAAATGAAAAATCTCCATTTTAGGGATAAATTAAAATAATAATTCCTCAAAATTGATATAGATATTGGTTTTGAAATAGCTCCACCAACTACACTTGAAGATGTCCTTATAAAAACTTATCCAAAATTCCCCACAAGATTACAAATCTATGATAAAGGCAATATAGGCCATCCAAGTATAACCAGATGAACCCCAACCTCTATCAAATTTTATCATATTATTAAAAATATCCTTATCCATCACCTTCCATGATTTTAAAGTACCCCCATTATAGCTTGATGGCAAAGATCCACCTTTGTTTATTACTGACTAAGTTAATCAAACTAGGATCAAAAGGGTCATTGATAATGGGGATAGTATAAACATCATCTCATCACATGATTTCAAATAACTCCAACTACTAGAAACCATTATAGCCCAATACTTCACTATCATACAAGCCTTTAATGACATAATAGCCTCTATATTAGGTACTATCAACCTCCCTATTGAAGTAAGATCATGTGCCCTCCTTTATCTATTTTATGTGGTAAAAGAAGAATGCTAGTATAACATATTACTAGGATGCACCTGGATCTATGTTATGCAATGCATCCCTTCCACTGTATGTTGATGCCTCAAATATGAGTACAAAGGAAAAATACATATTATCCTAATAGATCCTCATCCATTAAAAACATGTAATTTAACCTATTGACATATTAATGTCTTAATCCACATAAAAGACTCAACCCATAATCATCATCAAGTGAGGCATCATCTAGTTTAGCAATCACCATATTTCATATTCCTAATGATTCCCTCAACTCAACACATCAACAACTCTCACTAGGGGAATATCAACTATTGATACTTAACACCCTACCTACTCCTTAGGGGTATGAGCACCCATATAAACAACACCTCTAGTATCCAAACCTTAGAGAGGTAATAACATTCGATCCTCTTCATCTATGTACCCACTTAATCTATGAGGAGAGTCAATCAAATCTCATTATAAATCAATATTTCATAGATATAGAAAGGAGTAAATAAGGGAATTTTTCTCCAAATTGGCTTGGACCATACATTATTACTCATAAATATGGATAAAGGACATGCTTGACATTTTGGCCCACATATGAAGCTTTTGCATTGCTCATGTGAAGGAATGGATCAAAGGCTTAGAAAAAGGGATCTAAGATTTCAAAGTAGGAAAGTCCAAACATATTTTCATGGTGCCTAAGCATTTAACAACATGAACCAGGTTATAAAAGTACAACAAAATTGTCATAGCCTTGAATGAATGATCAAGAGATGAATTCTTTCATGTTTAATAATGATACCATCACAAGGACATCACACAGGAGTAAGTGGACAAACTATCTTATGCATTTAATATCTTCACTTAGGAATCCCCTATAAGCTAGTAGATCATGTAAAATTATAGTTCTACATGCCAAGATCATCCTTTAAAATTTTCATGCCTACACAAGCTTCCTTACTCAAGTTATAAGCTTCTAAAATTATACCTGTAACATAAGACATTTGATCTAACATATGGTCTAAGATCGAGAAAACAAATCCTTTTGAGATTAAATTTTATGGTCACATGAATGTCAATGATGGTCACATGAATGTTGTTTGATAGGAGTATGAATGTCAATTTTAAGCTCATGACATAGCCATTGATTTTCAAATAGTGGGTCCCAATAGATATAATGGTCCACATTGAATCATACAAATTGATCCAATGGTGCGAGATGAGTCAAACAGTCAAGGAGCTTGAAAGATTGATAGGTGGCATAAGTGTTGAAATTGACAGACTAATAGTGGATCCTAAAATTAAATATAGAACTTCCAAGTGGTACCATCTCATATAGAGGTTGATAGGTCAAAGTTATATCAATGACTTGTGGTCATTCATACCAATCAAGATAAATGGTGCAAGATGGGTTAATGAGTCAATGATCTAAACCAATATCGATAACCAATAAAAATAAAGGTTAAGAAGACAAGGCTTATTTTAAATGAAATAAAACATAGGTATTTTATGGTCATCCTACCTCCATTTAATCTCTACCAAATACCATTAAAGGGTCATAAGCCACATAATAAATTATAAAGAACATAAAGGGACCACCAATGGGACTAAATATGGACCTCTAGCTTAAGATTTTATGTCATAAAGGAATATTTTTGTGACTATGTTTACCATTGTCAGAGTGAGGAGATATTTTTTTAAAGGGTTCCATGAAGGCATATACATATCCCCTAATGGTTTCATCTATAGGACCAACAACATGAAACGGACCCCTTCTCTTCATTATGCATGCCATGATGAATAAGTTAAGAATAATTAACAAGATAATATTCTAATAGACTAGCATAGTGGTTATAACTATATGGATGGTGGACCAAATCTAATAACAACTTTACTTCACCATTTCAATAAGAAGGAACATCATTGTAACTATGAAACCACTTGAAGTAGCCTGAATCAATTAAAAGGGTTTGAATGGGCTTAATTTGTGGAAGTAGTTGTCATAACATTTCAAATGGATTTGAGCTCATTTGATTCCATTTTGATTGTTAAAACTCCCTCTCTCTCGTTTCATTTATTCTATAAATATAGCCTTCAAGATATTGATAGTCATCCTTTAGGTTGGTATGACTAGATTCTACCAGAATTATAGTATGCACCTATTGGAGTAATGAATAGAGCATTTTTTAGTTATTTGATAATCTATATTTAGTGTTGTTATTTTCCCTTTGTAGGTCCAATCTGAACCTAAGTGCTAAAAACTTTATGTTTAGGTCATATAATGTGTCTTAACATTGATCTCTAAAGGATATAGTGGATAGTCTTCAAACAAACCTTATTTTCATTGATCCATAGTCTAAGTGCATCAAATTGAACTCTACATGAAATACTATTGCATAGAAACTATAATAAGTATTGAATTATCTTCTTTCATAATCCATTAGTGTGTTGAAGAGTCCAAACTTAAGAGTGGATCTGATAAACTTATGTTTCATCACCACATTTTAAAATAGTTTTCATTTTAAGTAATCTCTTGAATATTTTTACCCTAACTCATTTATGTCCTAAAATAAAGGTCCAAACAATCATATTTGAATATCTAGCCTCATTAAAAACCCTAGAGGTCTAGTCTATTTATAGGCATCCCACAGCGTTAGATCATTCCCATGTTAGTCTAGGTATGGGCCAAACTTGAAAACATCTGACCTCTATTAGGTGTTATCTAGATAGCTAACAGTTTTGGCATACCCGATGGGATGCACCTATTTGTATAAATTTACATATATGATTATAGTATCAAATTCTAGAGTTTCATTTCTATATTTGCATATTTTTCATGCCACAAGAGTTGTCACAAGATCCTCTATAAAATAGAAAGGGACAAATTTTTTTGAGCTATCTTTCTAATCAACAAAGAAGAAGAAAGCCTCTCAATTAAATCCTATACCTACACCTCTTGTTCCTCCTATCTAGTCTAATATTATTCATCCAAACATTATCGTAAATACCATACCTCAAATGGGTATTCCTATAAGATAAGCCTTTTTGCTATTCAATGGTGGTAGTCCTTTGAACCTTACCTAATGGGATGATATTCTAGTCTTATATTTGAAGGCTCTCACTAATTTTATAAGGGAAAATATAGTCACTCCTATAGATCATATTGTAGACATTGCTAACCTTTGTTCAATGCATCATGTAACTTAGGAAAATGTAGCAATGAGGTTGTTAACAAATTATTTCAAAGGAAAGCACTTAAATTGTACAAAGGATTGGCTCCTATATCAATAAAAAATTGGGATGAATTTGGAGAGGTCCTATGGAATCACTTTGAGGATAAAAGTGACCACCTCTCAGTGGTGGAACAACTTACAACATTTAAGATATTCAATCATGAATTCATGGTGTATTTCAACTACAGGTTCCAGAAGACTTAGGACAAAATTCCAATATTGATCAATCCTACACCCAACTTTGTTTTTCTATATTATTTGAAGGCCCTCAATTTAGATGAAGTTGTGATGATTCAATCAATCAAAGGGAACACTCCACCTGAACCTTTTTAAGTAGTAATTAAGGATAAAATTTGTCTTATACAAGTAGACAAGTTGTGTCCAAGGCCACTAATTCATCTCTTTTCAAAGATACATCCTCTTGCTCCAACTATTTTTATAGTTTTAGATTCATCAAAGTTTTATCAAATAGAAGGTGATCAAAATGATAGATTGGGGAAGATATAAAGTCTTCTCAAAGCTTATAACAATAAGTTGGTTGTAATGGAGAGGAAACAAGATCCATCATATAAGCCATATCATAATACTAATTAGAATTATTAGTATAATAGGCCACTGTATCAATCCAATCAGCAAGGATAAGGTTATAATCCTTAGTCAAGGCAATACAATCCTAATACTCCAAGTAATTCTAGAGTTGTTTTGCCAAATCAAAATAATTATGCTAAAGAAGGTCAATGGAAATTAGGGGGATAATGCAATGAGATGGTTGTGATGGCCACTATTGGAGACATGTATCAAGACCCTAGATAGTAGCATGCTTCTTCATTCTAAGGTAATGATATGATGCCTCCTCTACCACAATGCTCTTAAATGAGTGCAGATAACATACCTACCATGTCACTATCAAAAGATCAAATCCAAAAATAAGGGATCATGGGTAAATCACTACCTGATACCATATGCATAAATTTTCAAGAGGAGGAACATGTTTTTAAATAGGTATCAAATAATATGGGACAAGCTTCACAAAGGACAAATAAATGAATTTCAGCTCAAATGAAGCATACAAAGAGGATGTTGGAATATGACTTGGGTCAACCTACAATTTATTCATCATCTCCATAAGTTAGTTAGTAATGTACTTCTTCAAATGTATCTATTAAATCTTATATAAATTAGCAAGTGTCCCAACCTAATGGATAGTAGCAGAAGTCCCCCTTTGTTCCTCATGTTACTCTAATGTCGAGTGATGCTTCTATTTCTAAGGTACAAACCAAATGTACTAATCTTCCCTTTAATATTATGGATCATTTGAAGAAGGATAATTTAATTATGTCAATGTATTATTATCTCTTTATTCTAGTGAAAAAGGAGCTTCTCCATCAAGATCTCTCCAAACTTTTTCATGTGGAAAAGATAGTTGATAAGGTGTACACTATTTTCATCAATAATAGCTAGCCTAACTAAATTCCTAATAAAATGCCAAGAAAAAGTCAATTTAAAAATGTTTTTCATCCTTATAAGGTTGTTAAGCCCCCCATTTTATCCATAATTCATCATAAGGTACTATTTAGTACATATTTACATGATATATTTAGGTACTTTAACCTAAGTGTTGCCTAAAGCCATAACAGATAAGCTTGGGCTCAAATATGGGCCTAAAAAAAAGGTGTTATCTAATTATATGGATCCTACACTAATATATTAGGCATCTTGAAAGATCTTTAAATCACATTGGTAGCCTATCTAAATTATGTCATTAATGAAGATGTAATGGTGGTAGACCTTCCTCCATATTTTACCCTATGCTTGTCTAGGGACTTTACTATAAAGATTGGAGGATTTTTGTCATCTGATTGGTCATACCTGGTTTTTATAACTAGATATGGAACCAAATTCACTATAATATTTGATCCTATCTCCATGTTCCACCTAGAACCCTATATGCCTAATCTTAAAAATACCTACTATGTCATATTTGAAGAGGTTAAAGAGGTTAATGAACAAGAACCCCATGATCACCTTAAAGGCATCTCAAATATGTACTTGGATGAATGGGAAATTTATATTCATGTATTTTATTCATATAGTAATATTGAGGAGGTAGACTTAGGAGTGTATTTCATGCATGAGGAAGGTGTTGAAATACCCCGCTTAACTAACATTGCTAAAGAAAAGGATGGTATATGGACTTTGTTCTTTAATGACTCAAGGTCAAAAAATGGAAGTGGAGTGGGAGCCATAATTATTTCGTCCTTGGGTCAAAATTACCATTTAGTTGCAAGAGTCCAATTTAGTTGCACCTCAAATATAGCTGAGTATGAAGCTCTTTTGCATGGTTCTCAAGAAACAAGAAAGAGAGGTGTCAAGCTCCTCCAAGTCAAGGGAAATAATGAGCTTGTGGTGAAAAAAGTGAGGGGCCTAAGTGTAGTCAAGAATCACCATTTGAAATCCTTTAAGCACTAGGTATGGTACCTTGTGGAGCATTTCTTGGCATTTAATATCCAATCCATTCCAAGAGAAGCAAACCAACATATAAATAGGATTACTACCATTGGTTCCCAATATGAGGTTGTAAAAGGAGTCAAAGGCAACCAAATCTAAGATAACATAAAGGTTATATGTATAATAGTTGTACCAAACAATGAGGTATGTTGGTAAGTCTTTGAAAATGATAATCAAATCATATGTTCTCTAATACAAGAGGTAAAATTCTACCATAAGAATCAAGACATGTTCCAAAATCAATAAGATCATCAAATAGTAAAATTGATGTCTAATAAGCTACCTAAAGGGATTGTGATATTATAAAGCATCTTCAATGAATATGACTAAGTAAGAAAATGGAAATCATGCATATCAACTAAGAAAGAACACTATAAAAAAATATAGATATTTAAGGACAAATTACTAAATATAGGAAAGGTCAATACAACAAAGAAAGGAGCTACATTTATTATTTTGTGCTAGTAATTTTCTAATGTATTTTATTATGAGTACAAAGACTTGAAGGGGTTTGATCCCAATCTTGCAAAACACACCATTAAACTATAAAATAATTCCAAACCAATGAGGTAGAAATAAAGGCCTACCAATCTAAGAGTGGAGGACCTCATGAGAAGAGAACTCTATAAAATGATTGAATCAAAGATAATATTTCCAACTAAGAATTTGTCATGGGTAGAAAACCTTGTGCTAATGAGGAAAAATAATGGAGATATTTGTTTATGTGTTGACTTTAGGGACCTTAATAAGGTGTCCCTAAAGGACCACTACCCACTACCCTCCATGGATCAAATTTTGCAAAAGGTGGTAGGTTTTCAAAGGTTTTCATTGATTAATAGTTATTCTAGTTATAATCAAATCATTGTCAAATAATAAGATAGGCATAACACTGCCTTCACTACAAAATGGGTCACTTATGCATATGTTAAAATGCCCTTTGGACTCTCTAATGCTAGAGCCACCTTCCAAATAGTAATGGATATTGCTTTTCATGGTATTTTGAATAATATGGATTTAGTTTATATTAATTATATAATAGTATTTTTTAATAATACTAATGGTCATCTAACACACTTGAGAGTCATTTTTGATAGATGCAAACAATTTGGAGTTTCATTTAATCTAAAGAGATGAATTTTTTAGTGCATGAACAAAGACTTCTTGGGCATGTGGTGTCCAAAACTAGTCTTTCCATTGATCCAGAGAGAATAGAATCAATCTTTCCTCTATCATTATTGATACATAATAAAGGATTTCAAACCTTCTTGGGAAAGATAAATTTCATCAAGCAATTCATTCTAGGCTTTGTAGAATTCGTCAAGCCCCTCAGTAATATGTTGAGAAAAGGAAACGAATTTACATGGACAAGAGAAGGTATGAAAATATTTGAGGCCATAAAGGAGGATATATGTCATGCCCCCACACTTTTAAATATATATTTCAATAAGGAATTCTATTTGTATGCCTTCTCTACATTAGATATAATTTTAGCCATGTTTATGTACTAGAATAATGAAGGTCTGAAGAAACCTATTACTTTCTTCAGTCAAACTTTGGAAGGTTATGAGGAAAGATATACATTTATTTAAAAACATGTAATTTTTGTTGTAAGAATTTTGAATAAATTCATATAAATGGTTTCAAATAATAATATTATATTAATGGTAGCTCATCTAAGTGTGAATGAATTTATCCTCAAGAAAGACTTCAATGAAAAGAGAGTTGGATGGGTCACTAAGTACATAGAGTATGACATTCAAGTCAAGGTTAGAAATCTAGTCTGAGGTAAATGATTATGTGAACATCTTTTAGAATATGTGAGAGAAGAAAGAGAGACAATTTTGGTAATTCAGGATACTCAATATGGACCTAAAAATACTCCTACAAGTTGGACACATGATATTTCTATATTTTTAAAAATAGGTGAGTATTGAAAGGGTTTGAATGCATCACAAAGAAGACACTTTAGGCTATAATTAGTGACACATTATAATTTATAGAGTGTAGTTCAAAAATGACAATTGAGGTATGCCCTTAAGATTTGTTGAAACTAACCAATTTGATATGCTTCTCAATAAATTTTAAGATGGTCTTTTTGGAGGCCATTTTTTTAGAAAAGACCATAGATAAAAAATAATTAGAGATGGTTAATTTTGTACCAATTTTCTCATAGATGCACATGTATGGGTTAGTAAGTGTGTAAAATATGCAATGTTTATAGGGAAATAGAAATTAGTTGTTATGCTACTAAATCCTATTCAAGTTGAACAACCTTTCATGCAATGGGGTTTAAAATTCATTGGCATGATTCATTCTCCATATAGTGTTGGAAATAAGTGGGTATTGACAACTATATACTACTTCACCAAGTATGTGGAAGCAATTCCCTTGAATGAAGTGAATGAGAACTCTGTATTTGAGTTCTATGAGAGTCTAGTAACATGTTTTGGAGTACCTTCCACTATAATATTAGACAATGCCTTAGAATTTAGTATTAAAAATTTATTTGAGTGAACTATTGAACAAGGTATCTATCTAACATATTCATCAAATTACTATTCATAGGGTAATAAACTAGCTAAGTCCACTAATAAGAACCTAATTTGGATTATCAAGAGAATAATGGAAGATAATCAAAGATCTTGGAATTCAAAGTTGAAGACTGCCTTATGGGATGATAGGATCCCATCAAATAAATATAATGGTCATTAAAATTATCTCTTAGGATATGGAAGAGAACCAAGGATTCCATTTTAATTGGAGCTTTTATCTTTGGATCTTGCACACCAACTAGAGCTTCTAGAAAGTAATGGAATGAAGGTCAGGATGAATGAACTGAGAGAATTAGAGGAAATAATAGATGATTCCATGAATACCATGTGGTAAAAATATCACAAATTAAATAATTAATTTGACAAAAGAGCTTCTTCAAGGACAATTTAACAAGGTGATATAGTCCTCAAATGGGATGAAGATCATGCAAAACTAGGAAAACACTCCAAGTTTGACAACCTTTGGAGTGGACCCTATGTCATCATAAGTTGAAAAGAGAGAAATGACTTTGATTTTTTTAGATATAATGGAGAGAACCTTCCCATACCTATTAATGGGAATTATCTCAAGTTATACTATTACTTTTATATCTTGCCCCTTATACATAAGTAGATACTTATGTTTTTCTTCCAAGTGCTTTTACGTATTATTCTATTTGTTGTTTAGGTTATTAATTTATATTATTTTAATTTGTTGTTATTTTAACCTAATTACTCCAAAAAAGTGTTTCTATTAGATTCTTTTTTTAAGTAGCATTTCATTTGTTTAGTCATATTAAATGAGTTTGATTAAAGTTTAGGTCCCATGACTAGCAGGCTGGTCAAGACAGCTAAGTAGATTAGAAAAATGGGTATAATATTGAAAAACATGAAATTACAAGTAGATTTTAATGGTGCCCAAGCATTCAAGATTATGGACCAAGTTACAAAAGCCTTATAAAATCATTAGATTCTTGAAGGAATGATCAAGAGATGAAATTGTGCAAGTTTAATAACCAAACCATAACCAATATGTTATGAAAGAGCATGTGGTACAAGTAAATTTTACATTTAATATCTTCACTCAGGAAACCCTTTCTAGCCAATGAATCATGTGAAAATATAGTTCCACATGCTAGGATCATCTTCTAAAATTTTCATGCATGTGCGAGCTTCTTGACTCAAGTTATAAGTTCCCAAAGTTTGAACTACAACATAATATGTTTGTGCTAACTTCAATTTTAATCTCAATCAAAAAAAATCCTTTTGATATTAAACTTAATGGTCACATGAACATCAATGATTATCATGCCAATGTCATTTGACAAAAGCATGAATGCCAATTTTAAGCTCATGAAATAACTATTAGTTATCAAAAAATGGGTCCTAGAAGATCTAATGGTTTGTATTTCATTTTACATCATGATCCAATAATGTGAGATGAGTCAAATAGTTAAGGATCTTGAGATATTAATAGGTGGCATAAACACTGAAGCTGATAGTCTAGCAATGGATCCTAAAATTAAATGTAGGACTACCAAGTGGTACTAGCTTAGAGAGAGGTTGATAGGTAAAAGGTATATCAATGACTCATGGTCATTCATACCTATCAAGATCAATTATGTGAGATGGGTCAATGAGTCAATGATCCAAACCAATATCAATAACCAATAAAAATAAAGGTTGAGAAGCCAAGGCTAGTTTTTGATGAAAGTAAACATAGGTATTACAAGGTCATCCTACCACCATTGAATATCTATTGAACACAATTAAAAGGCAATAATCCATATATTAAAATATAAGTAACATAAATGGATTACCAATGGGGTTAAATATGGACCTATGGTTCAAGGGTTTGTGTCATAGAGGGATCTTTCTATGACTATGTTCACCATTATTATAAGGAGGAGCAAGATTTTCAAAGGGTGTCATGAAGTCATACATGTAGTGTCTAATCATTTAATCTCCATGACAAACTTCTTGAAAAGGACCCCTTCTCTTTACTGTGCATGCCATGATGAACCAATTAGGAAAAATTAACAAGACAAGATTCTAACATACTAGACTAGTGTTTGTAACTACATGGATTATATAATAAATCTCATAATAAATTAACTTTGCCATTGTAACAAGAAGGAACATTAGTGTAACCATGTAACCACTTCAAGTAGCATGAATCAATTAAAAGGTATTGAATGAGATTAATTTATAGAGGCAGTTGTAACAACATTTCAAATGGATTTGAGCTAATTTAATTCCCTTTTAAGCACCAAAACTCCCTCTCTCTTATTTAATTTCTTCTATAAATATATACTTTGAGATATTGATGATCATCCCTCAGGTTGTTATGACTAAACTTTGCCAAAATTATATTCTTCACCTCTTGGAGTAATGAACAGAGCATTTTATAGTTATTTGTTAATTTGTATTTAGTGTTTGATTGATATGCAAAAGTGGTTGTTATTTTCCCTTTGTAGGTCCAAGATCAACCTAAGTGTTATTAAATTTTTTTTGTGTAGGTCATATAATGTGTCTTAGCATTGATATCTCAAGGTTATAATGGACAACTAAATTTAAGTGTCTTCAACTCGACCTTATTTTCATTGCTCCCTAGTCTGAGTGCATCAAATTGACCTCTATATGAAATACTATTTAAATTTAACTATAGTAAGCATTGCATTAACTTCTTTCATAATCCATTAGTGTGTTAAAGAGTCCAAGCTTAAGAGTGGTATTTATAAATTCATGGTGCATCACCACATTTTAAAATAGTTTTCATTTCAAGAAACCTCTTGAATTTTTTCACCCAAAATTGTTTAGGTCTTAGAAATAAAAGTCCAACTATCATGTATAAAGAGATAGTCTCATTAAAAACCCTAGAGGTCTGGTCTAGATATAGGCATCCTACCACTTTATATCATATGATTTCAATTAAACTATATTAATCGTTAAATTAACTTCTTCCATAATGCATTAGTGTGTTAAAGAGTCCAAGCTTAAGAGTGGTTTTTATAAATTCATGGTGCATCACCACATTTTAAAATAGTTTTCATTTCATGCAATATCTTGACTCTTTTCACCCCAACTTGTTTAGGTCTTAGAAAGAGAAGTCCAACTATCATATCTAAGGAGATAGTCTCATTAAAAACCCTAGAGGTCTAGTCTTGATATAGGCATCCTACCACTTTAGATCATTCCCATGTTAGTCCAAGTATGGGTTAGACGTGAACAAATCTAATCTCTATTGGGTTATATCTAGATAGCTAACATGACATATCACTTGGCCTTTATTGAGGTAAAACCAAAACACAAGCCTCTTAATTCTTTGAATCTATGTCATTTATATTGTTAATAATTTTTTAATAGATATAATTAACATAGGTTTTCTATTTATTCAAATCCCATGTCCCAAAACCATCTCATTATCCTCAAAAATACCTAATAATGATATTAAATCATGTGGTTATTTGGCATAATACCTATCTCATCCTTGAATATGAACACCTCAACTTTGTTCATGGCATTTTCTAATTGGATAAGCTCTGTCTATACCTAGAAGGAGCCCCAAATCATTATTTTCCCAATCCCTGACATTGGCCAAGTAAAGCTTATTTGGGATAAAAATACCACATTGTGTGAGTGCTTTGTTTTTTAAAACATAATATCTTGGGTCAGCCTAAGCTAATCAATGTCAAAATAAAATTTAAGTTAGAATTCAAAAATTAAGACAAGGGAAAAATCATAGACTGGTCCCTTGAAGGACTATTGTTCACAAAAGTGCAAAAATATATACAAAAATATAGACCACTCCCTCGAAGTATGGCTATCTAAATAAATATATTGTAATATACGTTCACATATTGAACATTTTTCTATCAAAAAATATGCCCTTAAAATATTTTAAGTTAAAATAAAAAAGTATACCATGAAAGCTTCCTGTATCGATCAACTTTATTCAAATTCATACACTTCATATATTGATCAGTCTACATAATGTATAAATTATCTCAAAAATGGGTCCCAATATCATTAATACAAAAATACATAGCTTTGGTACATAAGACATGTCATCTAATACTAAATTAAGCCTAAAACATGAATCATGTGAAAGTTTGTTTATCTAAATTTCCTAAAAAACCTTGAACTTAGTTTACATAAGGTTCTTAAAACACTTATTAACATTGGATAAAGGATGCATGTTTAAATATCATAATATGTTTGTTTCTAATTATGATCCAAGTTAATATACAAGTTAAAAACCTATTTTACTCTTTTATCAATGATCTTAAAACACTTATTAACATTGGATAAAGGATGCATATGTAAATATCATAATATGTTTGTTTATAATTACAATCCAAGTTAATATACAAGTTAAAAACCTATTTTACTCTTTTATCAATGATCATTATCAATCAATCATAATTTATATCCAACATTTGATAAACACAAATCCTAAAATTTAAAAAGCATGTATATTTACATAACATTATCCATAAAAATTAATGTAATATAACATAATAATCATGATCCATAATCATCTCAAAATTAAATCACAACATATAATGTAATATAGATTTCCATAAATGTGCAATCACGTAACAAAGTGAACTCATAATCAAATCACCATCAAAAATTGAGAATCCGTATATAAATCCACCATATCTATGAAATAAACTTGAAAACAAGCATCTAATTTTTTCACTCAAAAAGTATAATTAATTATAAAAAATGCATACACCAATGACATGTGGGCCACACTATTTATAGTAGTTGTTATAACCCATGTCGATATTTTAAATTGACATTGGTTCATTAAATGGATATCAATCATTTCTAAATCTCCTTTGATCCTTGTTAATTGACATCGATTACACCTTTTTCACTACTCACAAGCTTTCATGCACAAATAGTTTTGTCCTAGGATTCAAAAATTTACCCTATTTCAACTATGCTATTTTATAGAACACCCTATGCTTGTGGAATAGACCCACCATTGGTCTCACAACCTACAAAGGCATACACTATATTGGATATATATCTCCTTCTTGTTCCCAAGAATGTATTTTACCATGAGAATAATTACCTATAGGTGGAGCCTCTTATTTAGCACATCAGATGCTTTAAATGGTCCCCTCATCATTTTTTCTCTTGGTCACCTTTTTTAATCACCCACTTTTTCATGATTGAGTAAATTTGTTATATGACTATCTAAGGTAATTATTATGTGTTATTATCCTTCTCTTGATAGTGAAACATTTTTTACTCACACAACCCACCTACATCCTTAACACTCTTTTTATCAATCACATATCCACCTTATCCTTCATCCCACTTTTTCAAAAAACCTTAACTACCTCCTTCTATCATTTCATCTCCTATTTTGAGGGGTAATACTTCCTCATGCACCCAAGGCATCATCACACTAGGTTTTTATCTCGTTGGTTGATTTATAGTCAACCACTCAATAAAAAGGGGAAAATGTAGACATTAATTTTATGTATACAACCTAAAAATGTCTATACATGTTGTAATCCCATTTTATTATTATACACCACCCTTATTTAAATTTACTCACCTTAATCACTTTTTTAATTACCGTCTACTCCCTTGACAACCTCAAAAATCTATAAATATTTAATAAAAACCATATAATCTAATTTACCCATATAGCCTAATAACTTAGCCCTAATGAAAATCCCTATTGAAAATTTTTAAAAAACCTCATCCCAAAATTATTCCATGGTTAGAAACACTTTATAACCCTTTTTTTCAAGAAAGTATAGAATCATTAATGAAGACTATGATCATCATCAATTCTATTAGATCAATTGTGATTATTTAAACATGACCTCAACTAACCCAAATGATCCCAAAAAAGACACCATAAGGTTGACAAACTTTGGAGAAGTTAGAATACACCACAAATCCATAGCACCATCAAAAAGAATTTTTAAGGTTAGTATTATACTTATTTTTATTCATAACTTCGTCATATAGTTTATTCTATGAATTAGTATCCTTAATCTACACCTTAGACTACCTTTATTATGTTTAAAATCATGTTCCTCTTCTTGAATCCTTTTTTCAGTTGATAATGTCCATTATTGGGGCTTTTTATTAGAATCATCAATGATTCTAATAATCATCAATGATTTTTTAATCATTAATGATTATATAAATACAATCATGTATGATTCTATCAATTATTTTAAATCATGCCATAATTTTTATTTATCCTATCGATCATCAGTGATCTCTGCCAATTTTTCTTATTTGTAAAATTTAAGCCATATTCTATAGATTTTTTATAAAAATAATGATCCAATATGTTATCTATTATATTCAACATGTATTATACTATTTATAATGTATTTTTATTTTATTTATCTTTCATTTATCTATTATATTTTATTATCATAACCATATGTTAACTAAATTACCAATAAACATTTTTAATTTCTGCTATCTTTATCATCAACTTAATTTTTAAAACAAGTGGGTTGACATCCACAAAGGGAAGATTATACCTTCATTGAACTAGTTTTTTATAAGGTAACCCACTATAATACCCTATTAATATATATTTTATCACATGTGTGTAGGTATTCTTTTCTATCCAAAAATGAGCTCTCACAATTGTTTGATTAATGGTGTGCAATTGATCACACAGGTATACCTTATCTCAATTTAAACATTGTATTTATTTATGTTTTTGATAGTTCATTTTATGAACTAAATTTTCACAAAAACTAATTAAAAATAAATATTTTCATATTCTTCATATGGTATTGTTTAGTTTCATAACAAACTTTAATGGGTCCTCTTTGATGATACCATGAATCTCATTCTTTAGCATACAATGTCATAATTTTTGCATTAAAAAGAATAACTCTAAACATAATTTTTACATTACTATATATTTAAATTCATAACCAATTATTTGATTACTAATATAATAAATTGATCACTCCTTGTGATGATTTTCATATTATGCTAATAATCACTCAAAGCCTTGTGAGTTACTAAAATATAAAGTAATGGTCAATTAGGTAGTGGTGGCATAATAACTAATGGGTTTGATAAATATTATTTTATTGTACTAATTTTTTTTTGACAAATGTCATCCCAAAAAAATAGTACCTTTCTTGAGTAAACATGTGAAAGGAAGGGTTTTATTAACCAATTGAATAATAAAATGTCTAATCGGTTATAGTCTACTTTGTAAACATCGTAATTGATTTAAATTGGTTAGAGGATTCATTTAAATAATTTATTTATTTTTATATCAACCTAAATACCAAATTTAAAAATAATATACCCCAAAGATTTTTTATAAGATACCCTAAAAACACAATTTTGTATTTAATCACACATGAAACCTTCTCAAACATTCAAATGGCTAGTGTAAATCAGTAACATGATCTTGTCATTATTTGGATTTGGTTAAAAGGTCACAGACCTAATATTCGATAGTTTTATGAATAAAATCATGAAAAATATTTTTAATTGCCCTTTGATAAGTACCTCTAATTTTTTTTTTCAAAAATGAATAAGAGTATAATTTTTTTTGTAAGGACTCTCATGAGAGAACAATGTGACAATGCTAAACCAATGGTCATACTCCCTTGGTGGTGTTGATTGTGAAGGTAAGAATATTATGCACATGGTTAACTTTGGTTTAACAATTCTTAAATGATTAAGTTAGGCTGTAATTTAAATTAAATATGCATTAATGTGCTATAATAATACCACTTCATGACATTGTGAATTAATTATAAAGCTAGTTGCATTGGATTAAGTAAATTATTTAGCATGCTTATTATTTTAAGCCTCAACTATTAAGATAGTATATTTGAAGGGTGAAATAAGTGTGAAATAATAAGACTTTGTCAATGAAGGAAAAAGGAATATGATAGGCATAATTACATCATATGTGATCCTACCTCTAACCCAAATCTTGTCTTGAGCCTTGCATGATCCTAATGTAATGCTTTGTATGCCATTTTACCTTTATTTAGTCTTGGAATGTATTAATAATTTATAATAATTATTGGGTTAGTTGAAACACCTTTGATTATTCATATTCAATCCATGAGGACAAAGTAGACCAATGTATAGAATGCTTTATCATATAATTATAGAATTTTTCACTAATTTACATTTCCTTAAGACTTATGTAAGGAGGTGGGATATCTTAGAATCAACCATAGGATTAAATTAGAGATGCCATGTGCCATTATGGACTGGTAAAGAGAACATCCATTGTAGAGTGGTTGGTTGATCTAAGGAAAGAATAGACACATGTCATGTTTTGATTAGGTTGAAAGAAGGAGAGAACACCTATTTGAGAGGGTTAAACTCTAAGAAAAGGGTTAATGACATTTGGAAATTATGACCACCATAGGAAGAAAGGAAGAAGAAAATGGAAACAAGTAGAGAGCCTAGAGAGGGAGAGACTCAACTGGTATAAACTTACAAAATACATCCATGGAAGGGCCTAGATCATTGGGTAGGTGTTTTCTGACTTAACTATTTTATTGAGTAAATAAATAAATTTTATGTGATTATTATTTGATTAGAGTGTCAAAAAGAGTAGGGACACTTGGATTACTTCTTCTCTTTGCTTATTTCTCTATGGATATGCTTGAGTTTCCCAATAGTCTTTCTTACCCTTGTGTGTGTGAGTTTGGAGTTGAGATGTTCTTTCATTATAGTTCTATCTAATAATATTTATACTTAATCTAATAGTAAGGATTATCACGTAAGACTTTGGATATCTTTAAAGGTCACATTATTCATGATGTAGGAAGGGGTAGGTCTCTCATGTTAGACATGAAGATAGGTTGCTTATGTGATCTCATGACTAATTATATAATATATATATATATTAGTGGTTATATGCCTAATGGGTCCTATCCTTGTGATCCTTGTGTTTTATCCTTTTTGTATTTTAAATTTTGAATAAATATTCAAGGTTGGTAACCTCTTGACTTATAGGTGTTCGGATTATCACCTTGTGAGTAGCTATCTCCTTCACCCTAAGACAAATTGATTTATTTTTCCTTTACTTACATTTCACTATGATATGAACATACCTGGAGCTAGGATTCATACTCAAGTGTGACTAGAGTAGTCATTTGATGATGGAGAAAGTGTGAGAGGTGAGTGTACCTTTTGTTGGCAAAATTTGCACTTGGAGGAAAGAGGAGCTCATCTTTAGCTGTGGCCCATTAATTTTTTCAACTTTATAAAACTAGAGTAAATCTAAGGATTAATCATTCATAGTTGAACTCATTATAATTATGTACTAATGATTTATTATGGGATTAGTGTGAGACACTATTATTATTAAGATATTAGATGAATGTTTTGGTTATTACTACAAAGAAATATTTCATAGTTTGCTTAGTATATATGATTAATAGACCTATTAGTGATGGATCCTTATTGAAAATAAAACCCTTGTAGAGTATTGTACATTAATGATTGGGTTTTTCCAAGATATAGACCTTAATATATAAGAATATATATGTCATTCTATTGAATATTTGATTTAACCTTATAGGGGTTTACAATAAATATCCTATGTTTAGATTAACAGGCTAAGATGCCTAAATTAGTTAAATAAATATACAATAATTAAGTGTTAATATATTATTATATTTTACCTTATTTTAATTTCAAAAAATATAAATAAATATGGTTAAATAGAGACTTATCTAAAAAGTAACTATCTTGGATGATCTCAATTCTAAAATTTTAGATATGGGTAGTGTTTTGTGTCATCAACAAGGTTTTGGTATGCATCTGCTCACTAGACAGTAGAAACTAGTATGGAAAGTAACATCATCTATGTATAGTGTCCTAATTTTGGAGATAATTTTCCTTTAATGGGATTATTTCTATTTTCTAAGAACACTTGCACTAGTGTTTGTATGTCATATTCTTGCATGATTGAAACTTGTAACTCTATGTTGTGCCTAGAAAAATTGATTTAATGTGCAAAACCTATTCCTCCTTATAAGTATGACATGAATAATAATTTTTTGTTTGTTAGTAGGATGGAATGGACATTCTCAACACCCCACTATCTATATAAATGCCTATATACCAATACTTTGAGGAGGGATCAAGCATGATGTAGTTCTCCTACCTAGTGTTTGATGTATGTGCAAGTAAATGCTAGAATGAGAGTGGCCTTGGATTTCTTGAATGTGCTTGAGATTTAAAATGGTTTAAAACTAGGATTAGGGTTATTTTAGATGGTATTATGCATAAATTACGGAATAATATGGATCAAATACTTTTATTTTTCATAACTTTGTCTTTGGTTTAAATAGATTTTGCATCTATTGACTAGAGGTAGATTAGACTTGTATTTATAGGACTTTATTACTTGTGTGGATAATAAAATGAGCTTAGGTAAACCTTAGGAGGGGAACACATTTGAAAAAATATTTTTTGGGAAGAGATAGGGCTAAGGATAGTAGTGCCTAGTTGGGGACACTAGTTTTATGTGGCTATAGTATCCCAAATGTGGCACTAATATCCTATTGGTAGACTTCTAAGAAAATTAGATTGGGGTCTGAGATGATAGTTCTAAGACTATGTTTTAAATGGATATAGGTGACTATGGTCTACTAAATTAATATAAAAGTAATTCTAATTCTCAAGGATAGGTTTATGTCTAATGTAGGGATATGTTAACTCAAGATACACTCTTACAATCCAATTAAAAATTTTAGGTGATTACATTTCCCCCCCTTTATGCTAGTAATGTAGTAAAGTAAAATGACTAGTATAACAGAAAAGTAAATTTACCTAGACTTACCTTAGAAATTAAGTGTATGTATTTGTGTTTGAATTGCAAATATGGGTCTACATATGTGTAACATGATCCAAAGAAATGAACTATAATGAAGCATGAAAAAATCAATCCTTACTTAAGATATGATCAAAATGAAAAGATTATTGTAAAATGAAATAACTAAGTAAAGTTGAGTAAATAGAGAGTAAAGGAATGAATACATGTCATTATGTATGTGAACTAATGTATGAACCCAATGATAACTTGTTTGTGTGTGAATGTGTATAGTGATCATACCATTGAATAAATTTAACTAAGATGATGGCTTTCTCAATCCTCATATGGGTGGCTCAAGAACTTAATCTAGTTTTGACTCCATCATTACCAACCCCTACTCCATGGATCTAGATCTCTATAAATAATTTGGATAAGACTGTGAGTCTATCTAACCCTCTCATTTAGGTGGCTCAATAAATTAAGTTATGACTCCATCATTACCCCTTGTGTGAAGTAAATGCATCTATAACTAGACTATACAAAGTGTTAACAATATCTAAGGAAATCTAACTGTGTATTCAACTCTTTGGCCACTCAGGTATATTAGGTAGCTTTGGGCCACTCAGGAAGACCTAAAAAAATAAAGCACTAAATGGAATTTTTCGGTTAGAAAATAATATGGGGGGATTGCCTAGCATATGCTAGATCCAAGAAAGTAAAAGTTTGCTAAGATGGCTATCAATCACCTTTCTGATAAAAGGTTTGGTATAAATAACAGAAGGAAAATTTACATAACATGAAAGTAATAAATCTAAAAAAATAAATACTTTTCAAATGAAATGCATGAATTTATTAATTAACATTAAGGTAAATGATAATTATTTAAATAGATGTTTAGGTCAGGTCAGGTCTGGTCTAGTTTGTGATGAAAGGTAGAAAATAGAGTTTGGTCAAAGGTTTGGTCAATGGGTAAAGGGTTGTTGGTTTGGTTATAAATAGGTAACTAGTGGTGGTTATGGATAACCATAGGTGGGTAAGGTAACCAATGGTGGTTAAGGCTAACCATCAGTGGTTTCTTATCAAATTCTAAAAATGTCTAGAAAATAGGTTGCAGATTGGGTAAATGGTCAAAAAAAGGTTTGCATATGAATTTAGGTCTAGAAGAGGTCTGATACAGGTTTAATGTAATAAGAATATAATATAAATAGAATCTAATCAAGGTATTAAACTTTATAAAAAAATAAATAATGTATAAAAACTGGAAAATACCTATTATCAAGATTAATGGAGTAAGGGTGGAAATGACCTAAAAGAATTTTGCCAGCATAAAGATACTCAAGCCTCTAAGAATTTTTGGGTAACATTTTGGTGAGGGTGGATGCCTAAAAAAATATTTTGGTAGCATGTACTTATATATTTTCCCATCCATTATCCTTCCTACAACTCTGTATCTGTAAGAAGTTGCCAAATGGAGTGAAATAAGTTACTAAGTAGGTAAGGGATAAAGATGCTAAGTTGGGCACTATAAATCTACTTTGTATTACCAAATAGAAAGTTGTTAAATTGAGTGTGAAGTTAATATTTCACTCAATCTACAAATTTATTTGATATAGGTTAGGGGACCTAGTCATTGATGCTTAGACTAACCATCGATGGTTAGGCCGACCAATGGGGGTCAAGGGTCTAGATGAAAATTGGTGAAAAATGGTTAAAAACAAGAAGGTTAAAATGGTTAAGTTGGAAAGTTAAAAAGTGGGCTAGGTTAAATATATCTGATGTGGGGTAAATGTTTAAGGGTGATTCGACATAAAAAATGAGGTAGTTTTTGAGTGTCTACATTTTGTACCTTTTTTATTATGCATCTTTGGGTTGATAAACTGTAAAATAAAAATAGAAGAAGGGTAATGTTAAAGGTGAATGGTGATGGTTGAGATGACTCCAAATGTGCTAGGTGAGAGGACACTACCTATATAGTCCCATGGATAGTGGATCCAACATGGACTTTAGGCCTAATGTAGTTCTAGATGGTTCATGGATGGGTTGAAGAGAATAAGTGTGCTCTGAGTGTAAGGTAGTGATACTCAACTGGGTTTCCCTGAATTGAAGAATCACACAGTTAAGTTTGGGTGAATGTTTATGGAGAAGGGTCATATCCAAAAGGTTGGATTTCCTTGGGTATGGGAAGAGTTATTCCCCCTTAAACTTGAAGTTAATGAGGTAAGTTCAAATTGGGTCAGGGTTTGATAAATGGTAGATGATATGTCATGATTTGGGTGATAAAAAGGTGAGGTTGGGAATTTGAGATGAAAATACACACATAAAAATACAACTAAGTGTGATAGCTAAGATTATGCAAAGACTAAGATTTCCATGTTGGTAAAAATAAAGTCAAGTTTTAGGATAAATGACAAGGTAATTGGTCCTTAGTATTGGTCATAGCTGATCAAGTTAGTCTTATCAAGTCTCATGAATAGGGTTGATGTTTACTTAGGTATCTAGGATAAAAATTACTCTTGATAAAAACACAAATGGTCTAGTTGTGCATGAGGTGGTGCAAATTCAAATGTTTAACATGTAAAAATTGGTTTATATGGTAAAAAGGACCAAGGTAAGGTCATCATAAACTATGTAATAGGTTGGTTCAAAAGGGACCAATGTCGAGGTGCATGTGGTCGAATGGTTGGGTAGTCTGGAAGATAAGGGAAATCTACAAAATTTAAGAGAGAATGTGACTCCAAAATAGGTTGGTGGAGAATGGTAATATCCATAGTTAGAGGGAGAGGGTGAATCCCAAATGGGTTGGTGGATGTCCATATGGGTTTCCTCACTTGGGTGTACCTATTGGTTTAGTTTTGTTTGATAGGGTTGATAAAGTTGATAAGATAGGTAAAGTTGGATTTGATAGCTTAGGTTGAGTGGATAAGGTGTGCTAATAGGTGGTTGGGTAGATAGGTGTTTTAATCATGGTAGTTAAGGTTTAAGAAGTTGATTGGTAGGTAAGGGTTTGATTTGGTAAGGTTAGTTGAATAGGTTGATTTGATAGGTTGGGTGAAGTTGATAAGATGGATTGATTGTATAGGTTGGGTAAGGTAGGTAAAGTTGGTTGGTTGTTGTTGGTTGATCACTTTGATAGGTTTGATAGGTTGGAGTTGGTAGATATATAGGTTAGGGCGATGATTATTAGGTTGATAAAGTAGATAAGGTTGATAAAGTTAGTTGGGTTGACATATTAGGTTAGTTGCATAAAGTTGACAAGGTAGGTTAGGATGGTGGTTGGGGGTGGATTACTCAATGGTTGATGAGGTTGGATAGGTTAAAGTTGAGATTGGTAAAAATAATTTTTAAGTTGGTGTTGATATGTTATTGGTTATGTAGGATGTTGGTCAAAGGGTTAGAAAAGGTAGGATAAGGGTAATCTCCAAAATGGTGGGGTTGGTTTGGTCAAGTTGAAGGTTTGTTAGGGAAGTAAATCCTCAATGGTTTGATGGTCAAGGTAAGTGGGTGGTTGTAATGGATCAAAAGGAGGAAGACACATCTCCCCAAGTGATCATGAAGGTATAAGGGGGAGGATAAACACTTTTATTGACAAAGACCATGATGGAAAGATGGATGGGTTTATGAACATAAAACCCTTGTCATGCTTTTGCTTTTTCGTTAGTTTGATGGTTAAAAAAAAGGTAGCTTAATGCATGGTGTCAAGTAGTCTCAATATCCCTTGATTTATGGAGGATAAAAGGGGAAATGGATGGTAGGTAGTGGGTGATATGGATGGTAATCTTCTTATGGGGATGGTTTTCCCTTTTGTAGGTGACTTAGGAACCATGATAGACAAGTCCATGTCATATGTTAGGTGTATATTGATCGATGCAAGAAGTCTACTAATGAAAACCATTTATGGTTTTCTTGGGATAGATTTTTTTAAACTATCTTCCTTCATTAAACTCTCACTTAATAAACCTCACTTTTTTTCAACCCATACCTTTTCTCCATATACCCAAGAGTCAAAAAGTAATTGGGGGACATCTACTCTTATGATTGACATTACCCATCCATAAAAGCATGGATTTAGGGCATAACAAGCCTAAACCTCTTAAAGGCTTTTGTAATTAGGTATATTCCTTGGTTAAACTAAGTTACTTATCATTTTGTGTCTAAATTAAGCTCATCCTTTGTTTTTAATCACCTTCATCTCCTTATCTTTAAGGTTAACTAATTAAAAATAGGATCATGTGATTATCCATCATAAACTTAGCCTAATCCTAAGCATGGATACCACAGCTCTACCCATGGCATGATCCTCATGGATAATTTTCATCTCTAATAAGATGGAATCCCATGGTCATTTTCACTTAAAACCACCTCTTCCACCTATCATTAGCCTTCTTGTGCCATGGTTTTACCTCCATAAAGGAAAACCTTAGGCATATATAGATAGTCCATGTATAAACAAGCATATAAACATTTGGGATACCAAAATATCATTTGGGATAACATATTTAATATGTAGACTATTCCCTTAAATAAAAACTCCTAAAAAAATTCAAAAGTTCTTGAACTTAAAATAAACTGCTCCCTTGAAGGATAGTTATCAAATATAAATAAACCCAAACATAGATCACTCCCTTAAAGGATGTCTAAGTTAAATTTATCAAAAAATATAATTTGAAGCTTCCCATCGAGCATGCCATAATGTTTTACTCAAATTTTATTCTCATTTCTTAGTTTATAAAAGTCGAATTAAAATTGAAAGAGAGGGGTGTGCAAGGGTACGTGGTAGAAAGTGTGCACACATTGATATCCATATGAAGTGAGAGATCCTCTTTGGATAGGGAGGAATACCTATAGTAATAAATCACTAAATGGAATTTTTTGGTTAGAAAATAAGATGGGGGGATTTCCTAGCATATGCTACATCTAAGAAAGCAAAACCTTACTAAGATGGCTATCAATCCCCTTTCTAATAAAAGGTTTGGTATAAATAACATAAGAAAAAGTTACATAACATGAAAGTAATAAATATAATGAAATAAATACTTTTCAAATGAAATCATGAATTAATTAATTAACATTAAGGTAAATCCTAAATATTAAAAAGAAATGTTTAGGTCAGGTCTAGTCTAGTTTATGACAGAAGGCAAAAAATAGAGTTTGGTCAATGGGTAAAAGGTTGCTAGTTTAGTTAAAGATAGGTAATCAAATGTTGTTAAGGCTAAACATTGGTGGTTAAGGGTAATTTTTGGTGGTTAAGGCTAATTATTGGTTGTTGCCTTTCAAATTTTGGAAATGTCTAGAAAATAGGTGGCAGATTGGGTAAATGGTTAGAAAAAGGTTTACATATGAATTTATGTCGAGTAGAGGTCTGATATAGGTTTAACATAATAATAAAAAAATACAAAAAGAATATGATCAAGGTATTAAAATTTATAAAAAAATAAATAATGGACAATAAATGGAAAATACATGTTATCAAGAGTAATAGAGAAAGGGTAGAAATGACCTAGAATAATTTTGTTAGCGTAACGATACTCTAGTCTCTGAGAATGATTTGGGTAGTATTTAGGTAAGGGTGGATACTTGAAAAAATATTTTGGTAGCATGTACTTATATATTTTCCCATCTATTCTCCTTCTTGTAGCTCTGTATTTGTAATAAGAAGTTGCCAAATGGAGTGGAATAAGTTGTTAAGTAGGTAAGGGATAAAGATTCTAAGTTGGGTGTTATAAAGCTAATTTTTATTTACAAATAGAAAGTTGCTAAATTGAGTGTGAATTTAATCTCACAATGAATCTAGAAATTGATTTGATAGAGGCTGGGGGATCTAATCATCGATGGTTAGGCTAACTGCCAATGGTTAGGCCGATCGATGACGGTCGAGGGTCTAGATGAAAAATGGTGAAAAATGGTTAAAAATAAGTAGGTTAAAATGGTTAAGTTATCAATTTAAAAAGTGGGCTAGGTTAACTAGGTGGTTAATTAGCTCTAATATGGGGTAAAAGTTCAAGTATTCTTTGACATCAAAAATGACATAGTTTAGAGTGTCTACACTACTTATTTGGATTGGGCATGATGTCCATCAGGGCACCCAAGTAGTAAGGGTAGATGCATGAGGTCCCTCATGGCATTGAAAATTACTTTATTTGTAACAATTAAATACAAGTGTCATGGTGTAGAAGCATATAAGGAAGTAAATATATAAGCATATGAGGCACACAAAAGGTAGTCCAATGGGTGATGATATAAGGTACATGGGCACATGTCATTAAATTTGAGAATGAATACGTACAAGGACATGTTCAAATGTCCACATATGCAAACAACAAGTAATTTGGTGTAGAGCCACATAAAAGGACATGTTCAAATGTTTGCATATAAAACTAGGAAAGAGTACACACAAGAACATGAGCACATGTCAAAAGCATACAAACATATAAGTTGTGTAGAAGGCAAATAATAATGGCATATTCAAATGCCCTCTAAGATTCAAGTATCATGGGATACATAATAAACTCTAATCTAGAATAAATAAAAATCAAAGTATGTATAACTATGAATTAAAAATCTATGTAAATGTTACAATGTATATATATTGAGTCTAACTAGTGATACTCGACAATTTTTTTTTGAAATGAGAAACAATGATCAATATCAAGATAAATTAATACATAAATAAAATGTATAGTATGTAAATATAAAACCTAATTATATAAACTATGTAGGAAATGCCGGGAGTGGGTAGATACATGAAATATATAAACCTAGATTGATGTAAAGGCCATCGATGGGTAGATGATAGCTAGTTTAGATAAGTGTAATGAACTAGAGTCCTATCTAGAATATGCAAGAATTTGATAAGAACAAGTGAATCATATGTTTATGATAAAACCAAATATACTAGGATAGCTAGAAATATATAATATATGGCAAGTAGTATAAATGTAAACATGAAAATGCATATAATTTGTAAAAAAAATTATGTTTGAAAATTTTTATTTTGTTTTGACATGTTATATATATTTTTTGTTTTTTGAGTATAAGCTATGTATAAGAAAATGAAAATCAACTATGTGCAAGGAGCGAGTGAGAGAAGGAAGTATGTACAATGATATGAACCAAATTAACCTATGAGTCTCATGGGAGACTCAATATCACTATGGCCTATGTCAAAAATAATAATGATAATGTCTCATGCAATGTGATTTCTATGTTGTATTTCAATGTTTTTATAGTAGGAATCTAACTATTATTCATCATTAGAGCCATAATAACCTAGTGTGCTAGAAGGAACTTCCTGATACTATGGATTTGACCATTCTAAGTTGTGTTTTGGCATATTGATTGTAATTTTAACCTTTGAAAATATGCTTATTTTAGACATATGGTGTTGCGTAAGTTATTTTGATATAAAACTTGCTTTGAGAATGCTTGTTAGCTGAGCATGATTTTGACTTTACAACTTAGGATATAGATATTTCTATAGTATTTCTTATGTATCTAGATGTTTTACCTTGTTAAAATATATTTTTGACTAATGTGCCTTAGGATTTTCAATAAATCTCAAACCCTATTGACCAATACTATTAATTTATAGAGTGAGAAGTGATGCCTTGGGCTATTTTTCCCAAACCTTGACCATGATAATCATATTATTTTAGATAATTTTGATCAAACCCATACCATATTTAATATTGAAGATCCTTTTGGTGAGGTAGATTTTATTTATTTATATGTGCTTGTTGTATTGTTTCTATCTTTAATTGTGAGTTTTCAACCTTTTATTGTTCTGATTTATGCTTTGGTAACCATTGTTATACTATTTTTAAATTCGACGCTTTCTGAATTTGTATATGTGCCATTGTATGTTGTGTGGATGAAGTGTCACTATGTGAGTCATATGAATCCATTATTTTTTGTATTTTTTTAATGCTAAACATGAATTTGTTTTGTACCCATGAATTCTATTATATGCAAAAAAATATCTTGATCTCCTCATTGGGTGTAGAGGGGGTAGATTGATCAACATAGATTTAATTATTTATTTTAGTGTCTCACTTGAAATCTTATTTGACCTTTGAATATTTTTTGAATAAATAGTTATAGATGTACTTTGTTGTGATTTTATGTTTGGATATGTAACATTATTTTCCACAAATTAACTAGTTGAATATGTAGAAACATGATTTACACTATTGAGCCCTTGAGGCCTTTGTCTTGTAAATTGTGTTTCTAAGGTTATAATATTTTCATGTAGTAGTTGATTTTGAGTTTTTAAACCTATAATTATATTGATCATATTGATAATTTTATCACATAGAGTCTCACAAGTGCAAACCCTAGTTGTTTCTATTTTAACATGTAGGCACACACCTTATAGGGAAGAGGTGTGAATAAGATGAGTAGGGGTATTAGTGACATTGGTATAGGCTAATTAATATTTTGGAATAATTATAGATTGGACATGGTTAAATGGAAAGTATCCATCACCCTCATGTAGATGAGGAGGAGGATGAGGTTCTTTTATGTACATAAGATATGACATTGAAACTTGAAACATAGTTGTTATCTTATGTGTTAAATAATCTATGTGTGTATTAGTTTGCTTATTAATGGAAATCCACATAGGAGAAAGATAAAATGATATGAGATATTACATATATTTCAACGAATATAAAACATCATTTATACATGTGTTTATGTCTTTTTTGAGTTCATTCTAAATTAAAGGGAATAAGAATTCAAACGAAAGTATTAAATTTTGCAATAAAAAGTGATTAATTTATTATATCATTATAATCATGATTATATAAAATATAAATTAGAAGATATATGGATTTAATATATGATTTTTAGAAATAAAATATGATTATAAATAGAAAAGGATACAAACCCTAAGTGTGTCTAGGGTTAGGGATTATTGAATTTAGGGTTTTTTTGCAACAAATTGAAATTATATTCAAATAAATTGAAACCTTAACATGAAATTTATTTAATTATCTATGTTGTCTAAAAAAATCATAAAATTAGAAGTATGTAGCCCTAAATTTTTGCACAAAAATTGGAATTAATGCAAGCTAGGGTTTGAGTCAATATTTGAAGTAAGTTGGGGTCACCAAATGATTTAACCTTTTATAGTTTTATAATGAAAATTATAAGTTTAGATTAAATGGTTGAGATGCCTAAATAAGTTAAATAAATATGAAATAATTAACTAATACTTTATTATGAACTTGGAACTTGTTTAACTTTCTAAAAATATAAATAAATAGGGTTAAATATAGACTCATTTGAAAATTGACTATTTTGGATGATCTGGGTTCTAAAAATTGAGATTTAGGTATTAGTTTGTGTCATCAACAAGATTATGGTATTCATTCTCACTAGACAATAGTCCCAATATGGATAGTAACACCATATGTGTGTAGTGTCCTCAATGTGGCTCTAATTTCCCCTTTGGGGGACTATTCCTATTTTATGGGAGCAGCTACACTTGTGTCTTTATTTATTATTATTACATGATCAAAACCTTTAACTCTGTGTTATGCTTTAAAAACTTGATTTAATGTATAAACCCTAGTCCTCCTTACAAGTATGGCATGAGATATTAATTCTTTTTTTTTATTAGGATGGACTGAACATCCTTAGCACCATGTTGTGTAGAGATTTTCCTACATACCAATACTCTAAAGAGGGATCAAGCTTGATGTAATTATCCCACCTAGTGCTTTATGTATGTATAAGTGAATTATAGAATGAGAGTGGACTTGGATACCTTGAATGTGCTTGAGATTTAAAATGCTTGAAAACTAGGTTTAGGGATGTTGTGGATGGTAGTATGTAGAAAGTAGTGAAGAATAGGGATGAAATACATTGATTTTTCACAAATTTGTCTTTGTTTTGAATAAAATTTGCATTTAATTTCCATCTAGTGAATATAAGTGGACTATACTTATATTTATAGGGTTCTGTTACTTCTGAAAATAAGAAAATGAGATTAAGCCAACCTTAGGATGGGCATGTTAGGTTGTGGAGCTAAAAGCTTCACTGATGCAGACATGGAGGAGGTTGCAGAAGAGTTACAGAGTGTCACAGAAACCGGCGTCGGTCAGGAAAACCGACGACGGTAGGAAGGAGACAAAAGGCAACCGACATCGGTCATGGATCGGCCGGCGTCGGTACCCCGAGGCAGACAGGAACCGATGTCGATCACCTGTGTGGTTCGAGCTGCGAGTATATTACGGGCAGTTGGTTGACAAACTAAGTGTTTGCATGTTTAGAGCTATTTTTAGACTGAGAGCTGCAGATTTAATTATTGTATTATTTGTATAATTATTGTTTGGATGAGATCTATATATGGACTCATGATTGTATTGTAAATGTGTGCTAGAAAGCCATAGAGCTTTTATAGAGAGCTAGTGTAGCTCCTCCTAGTTCTAAAGGGGTGCTGAGTGTGTATGATTAAAGAGAGTTGCAAGGTCTGCAAGGTCAAGGAGCTGATCCACCGGGGTACTGGTTGAAGAATCATAAGGACTTGGTGAGGCAAGGATAAGGGTTCTTCAGGGGTGTAGAGATATCTACATGGTGAGTAAGGTCTAGTGATTTGTAGGTAGCAGCAGAGAGCAAGAGGTCTACTTGGAGTACAGTTGTGTACTTGGTGAATTGGCAGTGTGTTACTGACTGGTTGGAGAGGTGAACATCAATTCTATATTGGAGTTGATTGTTGGGACCGAGAGAGAGAGAGGGAAGAAGGTCTTAAAGCATGGTGAACCTTTGAGGTGGAGCAAGAAGTGGCATCTTCCTTATTGTATATTCTTCTGAGTGATTATTAATACAATTGTGTATTGTCTCTCATATTCCTGTGTTGTTTCATATTTCTAGTTACTTATTGATTCTGGTTAAATTCCATGTTTAGTTGCTAATACAAGAAGTAATCATATGTGCTCTAATTGGTAGAGCAAGATCCTGGCTAAGTAGGGATCAGAGCATGTTTATTGTTTCCATTGTTCCCTGACACGTGGTATCAGAGCTGTTGGTTGGGTTACTAACAGGTGGTTTCAAATCTGGTAGTGTTTGTTGATTATAGGTTACTCACAGGGGTTTCTGATTGAGTGGGAGTATAGCAATGGCAAAAGAAAGTAAGCTACGAATGGAGAAACTGAATAGCATGAATGGTCTGATTGATAGAAAGAAAGAGCAGAGAAAAATATATTGTTGGTTGGTAGCAGATCAGCATGAAGGAACTGAAGATGCAGATGTTGCAAGTGTTGTTGCACAGGATGCTTTAGGAGGTTTCTTGGATGAAGTTGAATCTTGGATAACAAATTATGTTGCCTCTTTCCATGCAGCCCTAGGGAGAGGCACTGGTGAGCCTTGCCAAAGAATTGGCAAAGGGGAAGTGAAGCTGAAATTGTAGATGGATGACACACAGTGGTTGAAGGAAGTCATGCAGGTACCAGTCTTGGAGATGAGTCTAATTTCTTCAAGAAATTTGGGTGATGGGAGATGTATTGTAACTCTCATAGCGGATACACTTGAATTAGATGGTGGTAAGAAAGGAGGTATCCTTTATCTATCTACTTATATTACTGATTCACCTTTTGTTACAGAGATGTGGCTTTGTAGGCTTGGTTACATATGTAGAAGGAGAATGCAGGTTCTAAAGTAGAAGACAGATGTTTTTGACAAGCTAAAGAACTGGAAAGCCTTGGTGTTCATGGAAGAGATGACAGACAAAGATTAGGTGAGAGAACTGAATTACTCTGAGCAAAGCAGGGTTGATTTGATTAGGATTTTGATCCATGGAGAGCTCGTGAGTAAAAAGTTATCACTCACAGACAAACACAGGTACTGGCATCGGTCACATAGTAACCGACATCGGCAACAAGAAGACTGATGTCAATCATGAAGAAACTGACGTTGGTAGAAAGGATACCGGTGTTAGCCAGGGAGACGATGTCGGTAGTCAGGGTCAGTGCAGGGAACCGACATCAGTCGAGAACAGACTGGGAGATGGCTGAGATCGGTCACTGGAACGGATATTGGGCAGACAACTAGTTGTCAACAAGTCTCAAACACTCATGTGGAGGTCAGAAAGGGTAAGTGAACCTCATATTCATTGTTCACCTTCTTTATATTGCTTACTGATGGTTAAGAACCAAGAAGATGTGAAGAGGCAATGCAGGTAGAGTCCAGATACATTGGGAGCTTGGCATGGATGAGGAGTGTGAGTCCTTGAAGAAGAACCAAATAGGTATTTGTTGGTAGAGTTGTCAGCTGGACGAAAGCACTGAGAGATGGAATGGATTCCCATTTTAAAGAAGAGAGTGGATAGACACAAGAGACAGAAGGCCAAGGCATAAGGTATTGAAGAAGCTACAGGACAGTGGTACAGGGTTTGACAGGTGGATGACTAAGCAAGGCTTCAGTCAATGTCAGTGTAACTATTATGGTTTTGTTCTTACCAGGTGGATGATGAGTCACGACATTATCCAGTTACTGTATGTGGATGGTTTGCTAGCAAGCTTTGTACATACAGGGATTTACTGAGCTA
This sequence comes from Torreya grandis, assembly GCA_037957365.1. Classification (NCBI taxonomy): domain Eukaryota; kingdom Viridiplantae; phylum Streptophyta; class Pinopsida; order Cupressales; family Taxaceae; genus Torreya; species Torreya grandis. The sequence continues at coordinate 970,497 of JARHVA010002851.1, forward strand.
AAAGGTAAGGTTAGTTCAGAGGTGTGTCATGAGGAATTTGGAGCAGCAAAATTTTTTAGCATAAGAGATATGGAGATTTTATCTTTAGTGGGAGCTGATGTGAGGATGGTGTTGGTGAGGTTCATTACGTAGGATGCAGAATCAAAAAGCACACCAATGGCTGGATAGTTCAAGCTTAGCTTGAAATAGGGTTCGAAATCACATGAGGTCTATTGTAGATCTAAGCTTTCCCAATTAGTGGGGGTTGTCAAAAATTATGGAGCCAATTCGGGGAAGGAGTACTAGAGGGCAGTTCAGTGGGACTAGTAGTAGGGATTCTTGTTTTGCAGGGTCAAGTTCTTCACTACATGGATGTGTAGGTTCGGATGTGGCATGTTACTTGAATGACAGGTATAGCATCATAGGTTGTGTGGTGGTTGGTCTTCAGGATTGAGCTTGAAGAGGGATACAAACCAAGAAACAAATTAGATAGGCTACATATATAGGTACAGGTGCAGCTATTTATCTCCAAGTGGGAGATTGTTAGGTTGTGGAGCTAAAATCTTCACTGATGCAGACATGGAGGAGGTTGCAAAAGAGTTGCAGAGTGTCATAGACACCAACGTCGGTCAAGAAAATTGACAACGGTAGGAAGGAGATAGAAGGCAACCGATGTCGGTCATGGATCGACTAGTATCAGCACCCCCATGCGGACAGGGACTGACATCGGTCGCTTGTGTGGTTTGAGCTGCGAGTATATTATAGGCAGTTGGTTGACGAACCAAGTGTTTGCATGTTTAGAGCTATTTTTAGACTAAGAGCTGCAGATTTAATTATTGTATTATTTTTCTAATTATTGTTTGGATGAGATCTGTATATGGACTCATGATTGTATTGTAAATGTGTGCTAGAAAGCCATAGAGCTTTTAGAGAGAGCTAGTGTAGCTCCTCCTAGTTCTAAAGGGGTGCTGAGTGTGTATGATCAGGGAGAGTTGCATGGTCTGCAAGGTCAAGGAGCTGATCCATCAGGGTACTGGTTTAAGAATCATAAGGACTTGGTGAGGCAAGGACAAGGGTTGTTCAGGGGTGTAGAGATATCTACATGGTGAGTAAGGTCTAGTGATTTGTAGGTAGCAGCAGAGAGCAGGAGATCTACTTGGAGTACGGTTGTGTACTTGGTGAACTAGCAGCGTGTTACTGACTGGTTGGAGAGGTGAACATCAATTCTATATTGGAGTTGATTTTTAGGACCGAGAGAGAGAGGGAAGAATGTCTTAAGGCATGGTGAACCTTTGAGGTGGAGGAAGAAGTGGCATCTTCCTTATTGTATATTCTTCTGAGTGATTATTAATACAATTGTGTATTGTCTCTCATATTCCTGTGTTGTTTCATATTTCTAGTTACTTATTGATTCTGGTTAAATTCCATGTTTAGTTGCTAATACAAGAAGTAATCATATGTGCTCTAATTGGTAGAGCAAGATCCTGGCTAAGTAGGGATCAGAGCATGTTTATTGTTTCCAGGGTTCCCTGACACGTGGTATCAGAGCTGTTGGTTGGGTTACTAACAGGTGGTTTCAAATTTGGTAGTGTTTGTTGATTATAGGTTACTCACAGGGGTTTTTGATTGAGTGGGAGTATAGCAATGGCAAAAGAAAGTAAGCTACGAATGGAGAAACTGAATAGCACGAATGGTCTGATTGATAGAAAGAAAGAGCAGAGAAAAATATATTGTTGGTTGGTAGTAGATCAGCATGAAGGAACTGAAGATGCAGATGTTGCAGGTGTTGTTGCACAGGATGCTTTAGGAGGTTTCTTGGATGAAGTTGAATCTTGGATAACAAATTATGTTGCCTCTTTCCATGCATCCCCAGGGAGAGGCACTGGTGAGCCTTGCCAAAGAATTGGCAAAGGGGAAGTGAAGCTGAAATTGTAGATGGATGACACACAGTGGTTGAAGGAAGTCATGCAGGTACCAGTCTTGGAGATGAGTCTAATTTCTTCAAGAAATTTGGGTGATGGGAGATGTATTGTAACTCTCATAGCGGATACACTTGAATTAGATGGTGGTAAGAAAGTAGGTATCCTTTATCTATCTACTTATATTACTGATTCACCTTTTGTTACAGAGATGTGGCTTTGTAGGCTTGGTTACATATGTAGAAGGAGAATGCAGGTTCTAAAGTAGAAGACAGATGTTTTTGAAAAGCTAAAGAACTGGAAAGCCTTGGTGTTCATGGAAGAGATGATAGACAGAGATTAGGTGAGAGAACTAAATTACTCTGAGCAGAGCAGGGTTGATTTGATTAGGATTTTGATCCATGGAGAGCTCGTGAGTAAAAAGTTATCACTCACAGACAAACACAGGTACTGGCATCGGTCACATAGTAACCGACATCGGCAACAAGAAGACTGATGTCAGTCATGAAGAAACTGACGTTGGTAGAAAGGATACCGGTGTCAGCCAAGGAGACGATGTCGGTAGTCAGGGTCAGTGTAGGGAACCGACATCGGTCGGGAACAGACTGGGAGATGGTTGAGATCGGTCACTGGAACGGATATTGGGCAGACAACTAGCTGTCAACAAGTCTCAAACACTCATGTGGAGGTCAGAAAGGGTAATTAAACCTCATATTCATTGTTCACCTTCTTTATATTGCTTACTGATGGTCAAGAACCAAGAAGATGTGAAGAGGAAATGCAGGTAGAGTCCAGATACATTGGGAGCTTGGCATGGATGAGGAGTGTGAGTCCTTGGAGAAGAACCAAATAGGTATTTGTTGGTAGAGTTGTCAGCTGGAAGAAAGCACTGAGAGATGGAATGGATTCCCATTTTAAATAAGAGAGTGGATAGACACAAGAGACAGAAGGCCAAGGCATAAGGTATTGAAGAAGCTGCAGGACAGTGGTACAGGGTTTGACAGGTGGATGACTAAGCAAGGCTTCAGTCAATGTCAGTGTAACTATTATGGTTTTGTTCTTACCAGGTGGATGATGAGTCACGACATTATCCAGTTACTGTATGTGGATGGTTTGCTAGCAAGCTTTGTACATACAGGGATTTACTGAGCTAAAAGGTAAGGTTAGTTCAGAGGTGTGTCATGAGGAATTTGGAGCAGCGAAATTTTTTAGCATAAGAGATATGGAGATTTTATCTTTAGTGGGAGCTGATGTGAAGATGGTGTTGGCGAGGTTCATTACGCAGGATGCAGAATCAAAAAGCACACCAATGGCAGGACAGTTCAAGCTTAGCTTGAAATAGGGTTCGAAATCACATGAGGTCTATTGTAGATCTGAGCTTTCCCAATTAGTGGGGGTTGTCAGAAATTATGGAGCCAATTCGGGGAAGGAGTACTGGAGGGCAGTTCAGTGGGACTAGCAGTAGGGATTCTTGTTATGCAGGGTCAAGTTCTTCACTACATGGATGTGTAGGTTCGGATGTGGCAAGTTACTTGAATGACAGGTATAACATCATAGGTTGTGTGGTGGTTGGTCTTCAGGATTGAGCTTGAAGAGGGATACAAACCAAGAAACAAATTAGATAGGCTACATATATAGGTACAGGTGCAGCTATTTATCTCCAAGTGGGAGATTGTTAGGTTGTGGAGCTAAAAGCTTCACTGATGCAGACATGGAGGAGGTTGCAAAAGAGTTGCAGAGTGTCATAGACACCAACGTCGGTCAAGAAAATTGACAATGGTAGGAAGGAGATAGAAGGAAACCGATGTCGGTCATGGATCGGCTGGTATCAGAACCCCCATGCGGACAGGGACTAACATCAGTCGCTTGTGTGGTTCGAGCTGCGAGTATATTATAGGCAGTTGGTTGACGAACCAAGTGTTTGCATGTTTAGAGCTATTTTTAGACTGAGAGCTGCAGATTTAATTATTGTATTATTTTTCTAATTATTATTTGGATGAGATCTGTATATGGACTCATGATTGTATTGTAAATGTGTGCTAGAAAGCCATAGAGCTTTTAGAGAGAGCTAGTGTAGCTCCTCCTAGTTCTAAAGGGGTGCTGAGTGTGTATGATCAGGGAGAGTTGCATGGTCTGCAAGGTCAAGGAGCTGATCCATCAGGGTACTGGTTGAAGAATCATAAGGACTTGGTGAGGCAAGGACAAGGGTTGTTCAGGGGTGTAGAGATATCTACATGGTGAGTAAGGTCTAGTGATTTGTAGGTAGCAGCAGAGAGCAGGAGATCTACTTGGAGTACGGTTGTGTACTTGGTGAACTAGTAGCGTGTTACTGACTGGTTGGAGAGGTGAACATCAATTCTATATTGGAGTTGATTTTTAGGACTGAGAGAGAGAGGGAAGAAGGTCTTAAGGCGTGGTGAACCTTTGAGGTGGAGGAAGAAGTGGCATCTTCCTTATTGTATATTCTTCTAAGTGATTATTAATACAATTGTGTATTATCTCTCATATTCCTATGTTGTTTCATATTTCTAGTTACTTATTGATTCTAGTTAAATTCCATGTTTAGTTGCTAATACAAGAAGTAATCATATGTGCTCTAATTAGTAGAGCAAGATCCTGACTAAGTAGCGATCAGAGCATGTTTATTGTTTCCAGGGTTCCTTGATAGGGCACACATTAGAAAAGTATCCATTGGTAAGAACTAGGGCTAAGTAAATATGTGTCCAATTGGGGACACTAGATCCACATGGCCTTAGTGTCCAAAATGTGGTGCTAATTTCCTATTGGTATACTACTAAGAAAATTGAATTGGGGTCTAAGATGATAGTTTTAAGACTATGTTTTGACTAGTTGTAGGTGATTATGGCTATTGAATGATTGGAAAAGTAATTTTAATCCTCAAGGATAAGCCTATAGATAACCTAGGGATAGGTTAACTCAAGAAACACTCTTATCATCTAATTATCACTTTTAGGTGATTAAAATATCCTATGAGTACTTGTAAATTACATCTTGAGTTTTTTGTAATGGTATTAATTTAAATGAGCTATATATAGATATGAAAAATGAGTCTTATTTAAAGGCATGTGATTTATAATTCCTATGCTTTGGAAGACTTAGATATAAGGTGTGTTACATTTATGAGTTTAGCAAAGTCAACCCATTCATAATATGGATTATGTTCAGCTAGTCTATATATGGTTGGCTAACCTCTAATAAGGAATAATCTAAGTAGGATAAAATGTTAAAGAACACTATATAAAATGTTATTCAAGACCTCATTAGGCCTTGATCATAGATCCTCTGGAAGGAATCTATAATGTAGGGAGAAATTTTTAAGCCTATATCAGTTTTTTGATAAAATGATAAGCATGTCTTGCTAGGTTTAACCTTGGTGATTTTAGCCTTTTATGGGTACTAAAAAGGGGATCCTTTCCCTATATTATCTATGTCTTTTCACTTATAATAATCTATTGATTAAATCCATTGCATGTGGTTTAATAGATTAGGCCTTTGTGTTGAATCTATAAGTTTTAACTTCAATTGAAAGGAGAAAACACCTCACAATTTGAGTAGTATATTAAAGGGTGTTTTACATAGCTTAATTTACCTTTATATATTCTTTTAGTCAAATAAACCAATGGTAATATTTATTTAGTATCCATAGATGGAATTAAGCCTCAATGCCTTCTTGTTTACTCAACCTATGAGGAGGTAAGTTATTTTGATTTCTAAGTGACTGTCAATGTTTTACTTATTCATGGAACTATACTCCATATTCGATGTTTTACCTAAAATAGTTATACTATTGGTTTAGTTTCATATTATTGATTTAGACTCAAACCTACTTAATGGTCGATTATCTTCATATTATTGCCTTAGATGTTTTTTGTGTTTCTCTTAAGTATTCAATTTTAGCCTTGCCAAATTATGTTGTGCATGTTTTAATTTAATCATCCTTTATTTCCTTAGTCACTTCTTGAACTAATTATAGACTTAAACTTAGTTGAATATTGATTCTTTCCTTAGTAGGATTTCCTTGTAAAATAAATTTGTCCACTTAGAATTTTCTTTAGATGCCTCATAGATGGGTCTTTTAGTAACCTTTTGCCTTAGTTAATTTTACAACTTTTTATTAGTGGTTTAGAAGAAGCCATGTGTCATCATCTGCTAACTCATGAGTGATGTCATCTTAGTGTATGGGATGATTAGTGCCAAGTTAGTGAAATAGAGGGATGCTACCACATGGCATCATCCTAGTGACCTATGATATTAGAGAGCACCATATAGTGAGAGATGCATTTAGGCTAGTGGGATAGTGAGATGTTTCCACATGGCATCCTTTTGATGACCCTTGATCTTAGAGAAGACCATATAGGGAGTGATAACTTTAAGATACTAGGATATTAGGATGTTACCACATAACATCATCTTCATGAACCATTATATTAGATAGGTTTATATAGAGCACAAATCCTATAGGACAATGGGTGATTGGGATGCTACCACATGGCACAATCCCATTGATTTGTTGTCTTGGGGATGTTCATACTAGGCATGAAGCTTGTAGGCTAATAGATGATTAGTATGTTGCCACATGCTACTACTCTACAATTTCTTAGATGTTTGTATCATGTGTGAATTATATAATCCAATAAGTTATTAAGATAATACCATGTGGTAGAATCCCATTGATATATAGTCTCAAGGAAGCTACACCCACCCAACAAAGTGGCATGGTAGCATATTAGTGAATTTTTACCATATGAATTTTTTCTAAGGTCACCTATAAAATGATAGGTGGTAATAGTGGCCTTGGGAACTTGAAGATAATTTAGCATGGCCTTATAGCCTACCAAAGTGACCAAATAGAGACTGACTATGTCAATAGTGGCTAAGGACAATTTTGATAACTATCTCAATGTCACTATGTAACATCCTTGGGTGTGAGATTTCATTTAATTTCATGGATGCTTAATTGAGAAAACCTATATCTAATCTAGTAGCTGGTTCCTAATCATAGAGTGATGACGATTGTAAGGATTTCTTATTTTCATTTGATTAGATTAAACATTGATATGGGATCTAGTGTTGTGGGTGTTTTTT